>UFQX01000318.1:115456-145241 GCA_900497675.1 Arapaima gigas
CCCCCCCCCCCCCCCCCGAATAAACATGGTTTACTTTTTTTGTTCATCACAATCAACTGAGTTTATTCTTGTCACGCGACCGGTTTGAAAACTGCATAAATCTCCGCTGATCCTGGATGAGGCTGCTGGTCTGACTGATTCACAAATAAGCAAATGGCACCTTTGTGAACACGGAGCCCCTACAGAATGATGAACTGTTGCAGACAACGTATATTTTAAAAAGCATCTTTCTTATTTTTGGTGCCATAAATGCATGAGCAGCAATACAAAAAAACTGTTTTTTTTTGAGTAGGAAAGGATTAGCAGTTTGCAGATGGGTTGAGCTTTTGAGAGAACTGAGCGAATTGCTCTTCTCTTTCTAGCCCTGGAAATGCAGCCTCACATGAGCCGTCTGCTTATAAAAAGAGCACAAAAGGCCATTTTTCACCTCCGTCCCCCCACAGCTCCTTTTCCTACCTGCCGGCTCCCTTCGGGGGGCTGTCCTCCAGAGCAGGGCAAACAAGGCCAGGACCTTCTCTCCCACATCTACAAACAACATACAGAGTTTAGACAAGCAGAGAGGTGCCTGCAGGTCTCAGACCAGCTTCTGACGCAGCGAGAGCCTCTCAGTAAGGAAACGCACATCTTTCCACCAACACATCTTCACTCAGCGCTTCGCTCTGCTCCGACTTGGTTACACTCAACACAGGCACTCGGCAAACTTTAAGGGTTGGCAGTTCGTGGTTTTGCTTTGCTTGGCCAACGTAGTTAACCTGAAATACTTTAGTTAAATGTTCAGCTGTAGAAATGTGGAAAACGCCAGAAAACCCCAGGCCAAACAAGGAGAAGAAGGGTAAGAAGAACAGTAAACAGAGTGATTCATCCTGAAGTCCATGAGTGAAGCATAATGACAGTAGGACATGGACATGTCTAAGTTGCTGGATCCAAGCGCAGATGTTTAGTGCTTCTCGAAAAACGCACGCACGCGCACACACACACACACACACACACACACACACACACACACCTCAGGATGAGGAAAGACCATGTGTTCCATCCAGCGTATGTCCAGGTGGCTCGAGCTGGGAATGGTGGCTATAGTGTGACGCAGATCGGTTCTCTTTTTCGTCTCAGGTGTGTAGGCCGCATTTCTATCACCTGCTTCTGTGCATGTACTTCCTTATCTATTTCGGCGAAATTCATTTTCAGATGTATTTAAGAGGGAGCGCCGTGCCAGGAGCCTCACGTGCAACCACAACGCTGCAAGAGAAGGCGGGGCGTCCGTTTCCCCTCAATTGTTCTCACCCACCGCAGACGCAGCGAGTTACGATGCATTATGAAGATCCTTCCGGAGTTCAAAAAAAAACAAAAAAACAACAAAACTCAATAAACAAAGGTAAAAGCGTGTGCTGTGGGACCGTACTGTGACGTTCGCTCCTTAGCCCGTCTCCCGTGATGGCTCCGATCTCCTCCCACCGGAGATAACCCCTCAGACGTGGCGCAACTGTGATCGTTCAAACAAATAAAATGAAATAAATAAATACAGGAATGAAGACTCTGCGGCACTGCGCCCGTGACGGACGGGCGGCTACGCGACTTCCTCTGTGTTCCGACGATTTGGAGCGACCTGCCGAGAGCAAGTCAACCTCCTCTAGTTTTAACCGTCGGTCCTGTTTTCGGCCCCCCGCGTGGGAGTTTGGGTGAGGTGAGCCGGACTAGAGGCCTCCGGGGCCTCTTATTTTCCCATTTAAAATAACGGGAAACAGGCGCTCGCTACCCGGAAAAAACGTGACATCCGACGGCTTTTCGGAAACCCGAGGAACCGCTGTACCGATGAATCGAAGCGCCGTTTGTTTAATTCTTTAACAGCGTAAAAAATGGTTCCGTTGTTCGAACCAATTATCCGAGTCCAAAGAAGAGAGCGGTTTTGTGTCCGGATTTCGAACGCTCGGCCGGTATTTCGGAACCAGGCGTCTGAAAACCGTTCCCTCCGACCAAGTCTCCGAAGGTCTGTCCCACCGTATTATTTTATCTTAGTTTCCGCCATTTCAATAGACTGAGAGCTGACAAACCGGACGTCTCTCTTAACACGAGGCCTCAGCTGTCAACACCTGGATCCATTTCTCTCTCCAGGACCCCTAATAATCCATTCCAGTCCATCTACGACGGTTCCATTATGGAACAAATACGTTTCTATTAAAATATGACGGATTGGTAAATGAAACTATTGTGCCTCAGCTTGGAGGGATTACAACAAATCCAGAGGAAAAGATAAGTGGTACAAAAAGGCATTACACTTATTTCCATTCAGAGCAACGGCTCGTAGCAGCTCATTTGTCTGTAAATAATGTCTTACAATTTATTAAATAAATTCGAGCCGTGTTTAGGATGGATTTTCAAAGAAACGGAGCATCTCGGGTTTTGTACAAAAGCACCCCCACAAAAACCTTAATTTCTTTAGCTGTTTCGCTTAGATATTTCTAACCGGTACTGACACGTTGACATTTACCGTCAAAATAAATCCCCGTTCGTTTTGTTAAGCGCGTTGTTTCTTCTCCAAAAATCTCTGTACCAGAAAATTTGCGGCGCCGCATTTTAAGTCCCCGGACGCTGGAGAAACAAGATGTGCTGCGCCCACAGTTTTAAAAGCAAATACTCTGCTGTAAATCCTTTCTATTTTCACGGTTGCGGACACACGCACAACCGCAAAAGCTTATTCGTCCAAACTAACTTTAAAAAAAAAAAAAAAAAAAAACAGACGTATTCATTTCAGGGGAAGAAGGCGATCTTTCTCTCTTTCGCACGTACGTTTGCGAATCGGTCGCTGGCACTTTGCAGCCATAAGAACCGAGTTTAAAAATCCAACCCGGACCGGAACAAAAGCGGCAGCCTGGCTAACAGAGACGGCCTGTGCGCTCACAGCTGTGTCACCGTCGTCGCGTCTCAGACGACGATATTTTATTTTTACCCTCCTTTAAAAGTCCTCCGCCTGCGATCTGCTGAAATCCTGCACCTGAAGATCATACGTGTGCGCTCGTGCGCGCCGCCGGAGGACGATCCTCGAAAGTAGCAAGGGCCACGGCAACCAAAGGGTTACGGCGATGGCCGCAAACATTACTTAGACACGTCGAAAAAGTAGGCGCCACGAAACGCTACGTTTGTAGTTTTATATCTAGGAAATATGTGCATAAATTAAATATGCGAAATTACTTCATATTCCTTTTTAAAAAAAAAAAAAGGGGCCCATAGAAGAAAAAATATTATAAATATTTTACAGCTTATCTCAAGTATCACAAAAATGTACATAGTGTGTATTTAGAATATGCAAAGTGCTACTTTATATAACATTATACATGCATGACTCATTTCCCAATTGCCCTTTTATACCTTTTCCCTTAACTAACAAGCTGCACCTCTTTCTTTCTCAAATGATAAATGAAAACCATGTTAGCTTTCCTTTCAGCTCAGTTTGGCTTCGAAAGGTGCCTTCGCCCGGCCCGCGGTAAACGCAGCTTTCAGACGCGAGCGGAATGAATCTGCCAGATTTAATTAAACGGATCCGTTCAAACAAGTAAATATTAAATTCCAAGCTAAATTTAAGCTTTTACATTGTCCTCTTTTCTTTCCTCCCCGGCTTTCTCCCCCCCATTGGGTGGGCCTTATGCAGGCGAGGGGAGCTGGGGGACATTATTATTAAATGAATAATTTTATGTGTTGATTATTCGCAGTCGGTTTAGATCAGTGCTGATGAGAACCAGGCCCAAGTTTCTGAAAGTTGATGAAAAGAAAGTGCGTGAGGGGAGGGGAGGGGAGGGGGGGGGGCGGAGGTGGAAGACAGAAGGGGACACACGTCACTACCGCAGAGGCCTCGGACCGCCAGCCGGCAGGGCGACGCTGGGTGTAGATTTACGGACACCGGAGCGCAGCGAGACAAAGGAAACGCGGCGAAGAAGCTGCCGTGCCGAGCGTCACGGTCACTGCAGAGGACAGACGCCGTATGGCACCATAATGGGAATAAAAAGCCATCTGCTGATCAAAAAACGAATTAACACGTTGACAAGTCGCAAATCGGTTCCCGAGGCGAGTTTAACACGGCTCGCCTCCCGGCGGATAAACCGCACGACCTCCAGAGTTGCCTTGCGCCGAATTATTATTATTACCGAAGCCGAAAGATGCTCACGTATCACACGGCGCTGCCCCCGTCCTGCGTGGGATCCACTAAAGGTGTCTTTTTTTGTTAACGTACAGACGGAAGTGAGTTGCTGCTGTGGTCTGTCCAAAATAATGTCATCTGGAGCTTCTATCCGTTTTCAGAAACCGCTTATCCAATTGGGGTCACTGTGATCTGCCGCCAATCCCGTCACACGCCGGCGCCAAATTGGAGTCATGAGCATGTGAGCTCAGCGTGTCGCCGGATTGTGGGAGGAAAGCAAAGGCGTGGATACGACCCACGTGGACGCAAGGAGTCCGTGAAAAATTCCTGGCGCCGAATCCAATCCAACCAGTCAGGCTACCTACTTGCAAATGTACCGAATCGATGTCTACGCGTGTTCACCAAGTTAGAAATAATTCCCGCCGTACGTCCGGAAGCCGAAAGGCCTCGCGGGGAGGTTGTCGCAGGCCATCCGAGGTGAAACTTAGAAATAAAAATAAACTCACATGAATAAATTATCCCCTCCATTTACTGTTTCTGTTCTGTGCTGATTTTTTTTTTTTTTGGGTAACTCAGCAGTAGTTTGTGGAGCTCTGTCGTGTAAAAAAACAAAAAAAAACACGCAGATCTCAGTGGGCAAAAAAAATAAACAGACGACTTAAAAAGACCGCCTGGTCAAAGATGCATCATGCAGACTGAACAGCTTCCATCCGCAGCGCTCCGTTTATTACATTCTGGATCGAAACAGATTCCAGGGCGTGACGGACTTCCGCACCCAACACTTTCGCCGCAGACACAGATTCTGTCCGGAATTCAGCCGTCGGAACTGACACAGGAGAGTCGATTAAATGGAAGCACCGTTCAGTGTGAACCGCGAATTGCCGAATCAATTCGTACTCAGTAAGCCGGGTATCTCGATATAAGAAAGTAACAGCGTGTGCCTTATTAAGAAAGGTGTGTGTGAGTGTGTGTGTGTGTATGGGGGGGGGGTCCAGTACGCTTTGAATGTGTACGTCTCTGACACAGACACAGCCGCAAATGACAGCTACTTCACCAAGCTGCTCTCGCTTGCTTTGAAAAGCTAATCTTATTTCTTCACCCCTGTCCAACCTTCTCGGTCCTTTTCGTAACATTAAGTGTCCCCAAAGATGGGCTGTCAACCCTTGTTCTGTCTCTTTGAAGGCGGTGGCAGCTCTAATCTTAGCTGCCACACACCCATCGCCACGTACCGCTGTCTTTCAACCCCCTGGTTAGGCTGGCGAAGGAGCAGTTAAGGTGCGAGACGCAGACTTGGTGCGGCACTTCTTCTTCTCCACCCCGACCAGACAGCGATCACAGCGCGATGGTGCACGTGTTGTCATACCGTGACGCTGCAAAAGAAAGAAGAAGAGAAAAAGGAAGAAAGCTCCAGCGAACGTGGTCGTTTGATCGTACTCTTCCATACACCATTCCGTCCTTCTGAACTTCTCAACAGCCAGGATGGTGGAGGCAGAGTTTGCCAGGGAGATGCCCTCTGTAGCAGCTCTCGTCCCGACTGCCCTTCGCGCCGGACCTCTACCCGCTTGCAACAACACAAATCCCCCCGTCTCGGACCAAACAACATCGGTATCAGACCTGAAAAGCGGTTGATGGTCAGAACCTCAAGACCCAATTCATTACGTTCCGAATAAGATGATTATTCCCTTCCCTCCAGACATTCTCACAGTAAATAACATTATGGAAACCTTGAGCAAAGCGTTCGTGGCTGAAAATGACT
This sequence comes from Arapaima gigas, assembly GCA_900497675.1. Classification (NCBI taxonomy): domain Eukaryota; kingdom Metazoa; phylum Chordata; class Actinopteri; order Osteoglossiformes; family Osteoglossidae; genus Arapaima; species Arapaima gigas. The sequence goes on from UFQX01000318.1 coordinate 121,345, forward strand.
TCCCTCACCGACATAAACCTTGTTTCCAGGCTCAGCTCAATATTATCATATTTACACACTATACAGATAAACATGTACAGAAGTCTAGTTTCAAATCCAAAGTTTGGATACCGTAAAATTGGCCATGTGTGAACCTTCACACCGGGACATGGAGCTAGTTTTTAAAATATTACGGAATCTGTTGAGCATTTGTTTGTTCTCTCAGGTGACAATTCAGTGCAAAACAAGTCATTTCAGTTATTTCTAAATATAAAATCATCAGAGGTGGTTCCAGGAATAGTACCACTACCTCTGTAGAATTCAGGCCACTTTTCGATCCAGACAAGCGTCGGCTTCAGGACCGTATAGAACTTCTGAACAGCAGTTGGAAAAGTACGTTGTCTTTTTCACTTTATACAGTTTTTTACTACTTTAAATTCATATACCATGAACCTTCCTAGGATGGATAAGAGACCTATCAAGGGTACAGAGTTATAGCCAAGTCCTGTAGTTGTTATTCGCAAGTATTTGCTTATGTACAGGACTGTGCAAAAGTCTTAGGCACCTGTGGGAAAAATGCTATAAAGCGAGGATGGTTCCAGAAATAATGCCATGAATACTTATTAATCAATAAACCTTCTAAAAAGTGCAGTAGACAAAAAAACCTCAGTCAGATCAATATTTGGTGGGACCACCCTTTGCCTTTAAAACACCATCAATTCTCTTATGCAAACTTGCATGCAGTTTGAGGTGGAGGTTGGGAGGTTCTTCCAAACATCTTGAGGAACTGGCCACAGTTCTTCTGCAGACTTTGACTGTCTCTGCATGTCCTCCCAAACTGACTGGATCATGTTGAGATGAGGGCTCTGTGGGGACCAGACCGTCTGTTGCTGAAGATAGTTGTGTGTGACTGAGATTGGGTGTTTGAGGTCATTCTCAGGCTGCAGAATGAATTTGGGACCAACCAGAAACCCCCCTGATGGTGGATAAGAATCTACCTGTACTTCTCAACACACACTGAAGCTGCATGACTAACACTTTTGCACAGTAGTGTATTTCTAACCTTCAGACACATTTTTTGTCAAATTCAACCTAAATTTTTAAATATCCAAAAAAAAAAGACCGTCACATTGCCTTTCTGATCCTCCATTTGCCTCAGTACATGAACCTTTGCGTTTCTGAGCGCGGAAGTTTACTTCTCCGCAGTCATTACGGGGTGGGTTTCTTTCTTATGCAACTAAGAATAGGACAGACAGCGGCGCTTGATCTGCGCGGCGGAACTGAATCAATTAAATAAGTTTTGCCCATTTTTGAACAGTGGAGCTTTTTATACCGGAAACAAACGGCAAGCTAGCATCAAACGGAAATGCAAAGTTGTGTTTTGCGCTGCCGTGCAGAAGGTTAATGCTAATAAGGGCTGAACTGTCAACTGCGGATAAGCAACAAACTGAGAACAGACATAATGGGTAATAAGTAAATGGAAATAAAGAGAAACTGAATAGGATCGCATTTTAAAGGAACGATTGGATATAAGTGACAAGAGCATAAGGAAAGGTCACAATTCCACAACGGTGGTAGACACAGTGTCCCGTATTGCTGTTAAAGCTGCCAAAGTGCTAAATAAATCAGATCATTTTCACAAAAATAGAGGAAGTACGGCTTTTACCCGGCTCTCCAACAAACAGGCCGCAGCGCCGGACACGCCGCACCGGAACTCAGTCAGAAATGAAGGGGAAGGAACGTAACACACAAGTCTGACATTGTTGTAATATATTCTTATCCCTTTGAACTCGGTTCATATAGAAATACTTTAAAAAAAACTGATCCTGGTTTAATTTTCAAAACATCTGGATGTAGAAAAAAAGTCAAACACATCACGTACATAAAGGATCATCTGCAACTAGAAAACACTGGAAACCATCGGTGAGTAAAACTATTTCATTCCTCTTCAACGTCGACATCTGAAGGAAGGATGAGAACGGGGGGGGAGACGTGGATGAATGGGAAAATTTTTATAAAACAGGACTTGAAGGTGATGAAAAAGTATCAAGGTTTGGTAATAATCAGTATTAAAATCGCTTTATAAGAAAGTTTGACAAAACCAATTTTTTTTAGGTTTCCTTAAAAGCATCTTTATGCACATTTCTGTGTCACAGAATAGAGACGCTAATATCATAAATTACAGTTGACAGACCTCATACAGTCGTACCACTATTTTTCATCTTATTGCTCCTCATTCTCTGACCAGCTCAGAACCTTGTGTGGGTCCACCACTGGTCGCTGCTGGGGGCATAAAATTCTGTCTTTCTGCGGCAAACATCATTTCTCCGAACCCACGTGACCCGCCCCTGCGGTTTACAGTCCGCTGCTTCATCGGGTCCCCAGATCTGTACTGTCAAGCCAGCAAATTTTAAAAAGTGACCGCCACTTAAGCTGTAGCTGAGGCGAAGTGATTTATAATGCGCCGCCGCCGCCTCCAGACGACCCTTCCGCAGTCGACGGATGTGGCGGGAGAACCCCGGACATGAACATGGTCAACCGCTCAGTTTCGAGCGAGTGCTTTACTTCCACTCCCTCTTCAGCGCTGAGGATCACGGTAATACTACAGCAACGCGAGCATAAACTGTCTTCTTATCTCCGCTACGGTCCTTCTACGCCTGAGCATTTCACCGTGCTCCACATTCCTGCGTCAGTGACGCCAACCGCAGTTCTGGAGCAGCTCAGATAGAGGTACAGTAAAAAAAAAAAAAAAAAAGACTAACATTTACTGAGGCTTTCAAATGTCACCAGTGCCAACTCTCCCATTTACGTTTGTCACCGGATCCAAAGTAAATATAATTCAGTTTGAAACGTGAACGTGCTGGGAACAGATAGTTCTGACATTTGTGGAGGGAATAGTAATGTTTTCAGATGGCATCGGGGTTTAAAAGCCATGCTAACAAAATAATCCATGCGGTCAATAAACCCGCAGACAGGTAAAAGTGTTGACATTACTCTGCTGCCCAGTGCCCTTTCAGGGGGGAAAAAAATATATATATTTCTTGGAAAACCAAGTTGCTTGTGCGTCAGCCAACGGCCCTGAAAAGTTTGCCTGGTCATCAGGATGGCCTTTATTTCCCTGCTACCCTCCTTTTCCTAAAGTTAAAAACACACACACACTGCTGTATTTGTCAGAATTCACAAAACAACCAGACAAGTCGACTTGTCAGAAGAAGCAAATATGATATAACCGGTATAATATTACTTTATCTTATAATTTTGAACATATATAATAATTATGCCAGGAAACATTGTCCTTTTGTGTGCTCCCGAATAAACTATTATGATGTATGTTGTATACATACATACATACATACATACATACATATATATATTTATATATATATATATACACACACACACATATATATATACATATATATATATACACACACACACACACATATATATATATATATATACATATATTCAAATTTCTGTTCAGTGGTTAATATATAAAAAACACTGCTGGCCTGCACTGCTTCCATAACATTTGGAAAAGTACGAAATTGACGTGGTAAACGAAGAATGCAGACTTACGCGGTTGGAAACAGGTCCTTAGAAAACATGAATAGAAGAAAACAGCATCTCTACTGCCTTCAAAACAACAAAAGAACCGCACTCCCACCTCCCACGTACGGATGTGCCACAGAGAACATCACGACCTCCTGCATCTGGGTCTGGTGTGGGAACTGCAGCGCTTCTGACCTCCGCAGCGGGTAGCAAAGACTCCCCGGTCCACCACCAGGCCCCGGTACTCACCTACGACAAGCAGTTTGTGAGGAGGCTCCCAACATCATCTCAGACCCCTCCGAACCTCTCCACCGTCAGGGAGACGCTATCGGTACCTGAGAGCCCAAAGGACCAGGCTCAGGAACAGCTGCCATCATCTCAGGTCCCATCACCTACTGACATTTGCATATGTGTGTAAACACACGTACACTTCCATTTATTTAAACTATGTATATTATATTATCTTTTTATTATCGTTCTCTCAACTTCCGTGGACCCAAGGATCTTCATTTCAAGCTCCCTTTTATACCTGTTGGACAAAGATGTTCAACAATAAGCGATTCTTGATTCTACTGGAAACACAACTTGGTCCCGTTTAGCATCGACGTCGTTTCCAAACAAACCGTCAGCCGTGGGTCCGTTGCGAAAGCGTCCGACCAAAGGTTTTTCCTCCGGTGAACGACAGCAGCTCAGACACCGGAGGAGCCTTTGACGTTGCCTTCGGAATTCACAGAATGAAACAGGCCAACCTTTGCAGGTGTCAAAATGACAGCGAGCGAAAAGTGCAAACGTTCGTTTGGAGGCGATCGGTTTCCGCTGCGCGTTCGCTTCCGAAGGGGACGTCCTTTTACGTGCGGAATCAGCTGGAAAAATCAGATATGCTCCTACATTCAGAAGTAATTCAATTCTGCCAGGCAGAAACGCGCTAAAACCTGAACGCTGTTCGTAAACGAAAAACCTCCGAAAGCTCCAGCTGAACCGCGTTGCGACCGTTTCTGAAGGGGGGGGGGGGGCCACGGGGAGCAAAACCTCCGCTAGTTTAACGTTCGGTATTCGCAAGTGACGTGTGCACGAGTTCAAAAAAAAAATGAAAAAGTGGGCGCCTTTCCCTTAACTATTTTTTGACCGAGGGTGTGAAAACTCACGCTGTGGTGCACGAAGGAAGACTTTTGTGAGCGGTCCTGTACAAAGAAAACGCTGGAAAAAGGCACGCGGTGGGTAAATACGTAAGAGAAAGGCGCGTGAAAAGCCCATTAAAGTTCATTTTCACGCAGCGCTCTCTCCTTTAATGACTTCTAAATGGGCTACATTGATACGAACTAAAATGTAACATTCTAATGAGTTAATTCATGATTTATGCGTAGAAATGGTGACTTTCTCCTCATCGATACCAGTGAGATAGAGCGTTTCAGTTAGGTAATCCTCTTACATGGTGTCGGGGTATAATATTTATAAATGATCACAATTAATCTTGCATTAAAACTGACAACATTCGCTATATTTGGAAGGCTTCTCGGCGTTTGATTTTATTAGTTTGATTAAGAAAAATATTTGGCTCTGCAGCAGAAGACCTTCTCCTTAAGGTCTTATTTTCTTTTCCAGACTCGTAATAGCGGCAACGTTTAAACTCTCGCCTCTGCTGGAGGGGTAAAATGAAAGGAAATTTCTCAGGTTTAAAGTAATTAAAATAAAGCAGCGCGTCGCAGGTCTGGCTTTTTATTAGCAGTCGATGCGTAATAAATATTAGAAGGATTTTTATGCGTGAATTACTACGGCTTCGTAAGCGTTCGGCGGTCTTTCTGGCTCCAACCGACGATGCGCTATTTTCGCCGTGGCTTTGATTTTCTGTTATACCAAAGGTGCACGTTCCGAGATGTGGCCGACGCGCTTCTTCTGACTGTTTGACCAAGGGATGGAAATCACAGCATTACTCCTCCTCAAGCCCCCCCGAGGTGCTCCGGAACCACGGGGTCTCGAGTAGGGATAGGTGCCCGAGGAGGCGTGCAAACGGTGTGACGGGGGCCTGAAGCTGGACGAGTAACCCAGGGGTGCAAGCCAGACTAAGAAGGTTACCCCCCCCCCCAGCCCAGCAATTTCTTCTCTCTTCCTGGCCAGTGTTTGTTCACCTACTCAAGATAAGATGCCCTACAGAGCAACAAATGAGGGACTCGTGTTCTCATTCTCATGGAAACGTGGCTCCGTAAAAAACACGAGCGACTCGCGATGGATCTGCTGTGGAGCTGGTGCACAGGTGCTGAATTTGTTCTGCTTCTGTAGAACTTCTGTGTGCTTCATTTAGGCCCTGCCGTAATAATGTGTGATAATGGTATGATCTACAAGGTTTTGTGACATGCGGAGGATCTGGGTAGAACACAGGGGGGTGTATCAGCCGGTGCTATGGCCTGACAGCGGAAGGTTTGCAGGTATATTGTGTTTTATGTCAACAGTTTAACTCTGAGTAACAGTGCGACGGCCCCCAGCGCTTTGTCAACCTCACCGAAGAAACCTAGCAGAAGGTTGCGGAGGATTGCAAGCTGGAGAAGGAGAAGGGGTTGAAGTATTTTAAAATAGAACATCGTCCCGACCCTGTGGCCTCTGACAGACTCTGTGAACCTCCCCAACGTATTTTAAAACAAAAAGCGTCTTAATCCACCTTGTTTCTGATCCCCTCGAGCTCCCCGAAGAGGAGCCGTGTGAGTGACGCGTGGTCCGTCTGCACGCAGAACCCTCTACTATAAAGGCAGGGACAGAAGTTTTTAATCTCAGCCACACCTGCTAAAAGCTCCTGCCGTGTCACACAATAATTCTCAGCACAGCTCGACCTGTGGGTGTAATAGGCGATTACTCTTTCCCCCTTTATCTCCTGCCTGTGACAGCACAGCAGTGATGCCTCTGTCACTCGCGTCCGTGTCCAGGATGAAGGGTTTCCCCGGGGTGGGAACTGCTAGGATGGGCGTTGAGGTCAACTTCTCCTTCAGCTTCACGCAGGGGTCCGTTCAAACTGAGACCCCTTTGCCGTGAGACAGCGTAGTGGGGCAGCAAAGTGAAGAGGAACCTCTGGAGCTCAGATGTGTCACGTGGCATGAGTTTTACCTTGTCTGGGTCCGTGGAGATGCCCTCTGTGTCCACCACACAATGCAAGAACTTCAGCTGGTGCTGGAGGAGGCTGCACTTCTCGGACTGGTGCTCGAGGACAGCTTTCTCGCAGCTCGGCGAGGGCCAACTCAAACTTGGCGGCATGGACCAGCGGGTCATACAGATACACGATGCATCGGCTGTGGGGCACATCTGCCAGGACTCCCCTTGTGGACTCTCCAGGACTCTCGAAAGTAGCAGCTGTGTTACACAGCCCAAAAGGCATGACTGAACTGCCACAGGTCATGCCTACAGGGTGAATGTCGTCTTGTCATGTGCCTCCGCAAGCTGCCAGTAGCCACTCCGCAGGTCCAAGGAGCTGAACCACTGTGGCCCAGCAATGTAGTCCAAGGCGTCATCGATGCGCAGGAGTGGATATGAGTCCTTTTTCGTCAGTGCATTCAGGTGGTGATAGTCCACACACAAATGCCAGGTGCCATCCTTTATCAGGACCAGGGCAGCAGGTAGCCTAAACAGGGACTACTTGAGGGCTCAATGACATCTCCCTCACCTTTTCCTTTGCAATCCGTTGCTTTGCCAGGGCAAGGCAGTGTGGGTGTAGGCGGTTGGGGTTGTCGGTCCCCGTGTTGATGCGGTGCTGGACCAGGTCCGTTTCTGATCCTGGGCCGCAAAGATTTCAGCCAATTTCTCTAGGAGCGCGTAGAGCTGTTCTTGCTGTCGGTCCTCTAGCTCTGCCTTACTGCGCTGTTACAAAGCGTGCACCACCTCATGTGTCTCTACAGAGGGTTTCGTTAGATTTTCTGGGGGGCTTTGACTGCGCGGGTTATCTTGACCTTCCTCACAGATGTATGCACTTTTTGCTATTGCAGTGTGTACACCCTTGGCCCTGCCCTTCAGTTCCTCCTCAAGGTCAGGACTGCCTTCCTGTCTCTGATGTGGGTGAGCACTGAGGCTGATGCTTTCCCTTCCAAGGCATAGTATCCAATGCTTCAGGTCCAGGATTGCTCCTGCCATGCCTGTTATGCAGGGGTCCTGGATCGGTGGCAGTCAGAACTCATGCTGCAGCTGCTGTCTGCCGACAGTCAAAGCACTGTAGGGTGGCGGCACCTTTCTCACAGTCTCAGAGGTGACTGAGCTCAGGCTCCCCTCTGTGTGGGTCGACCCCTCGGGGGAACGGTGGCTGGTCCCCGATAGCATCCCCACCATAATAATGGAGGATGGTGGACCTTGTGTCCAGAAGGGTTTTGCAGGACCCATCTCCAACTCAACAAGGTAGGTGCTGGACGAGGAGGGATGAGTACTGGGTGAAGCCCCCCTCATGACGTCACCCTGGTGGCGTTTCCCTGCAATGTGGCAGGGCAGGTGCCTTGCAACGGCATGTCTGGCGTCCCCACTTACCGGAGCACCAAAAAAGGATGGCCGTTTGGCGTTGCTGGGGTGATGATTCAGCTAAATAAGCAGCCTCATCATCTTCTCCACCATCGTCATTCGCTTCTGCCACCCGGAAAGGGCGGGCCGGGGTGGTCGTGCTCCCCAGGACTGTTTCGACTCGCTCCGCCTCTCTCTGGGTGGTGTCCGAGCTGGTAGGTGCGGTGAGTGACACATGTCGCTGGAGTGTGCAGAGAAATGCATGGAGTGCTAACTCAACCTGGACAGTCTTGGACGCGTCAACACCTGGATATCAGCAGCCAGTGCACCAAGGTGCCCTCCTCCACCGCGTCGCCTGGCCTCCACCTGCCCGTGATAGCGGTCTGGAGCTTAACCGCGTTCAAAACGGCGCTTCAGGGCTGTTCTCGGTGCCATCAAGTCATTGTGCTGGTCAAGCAGGACATCCAGCAGGGCAGTCAGTGCCTTGCCCTCCAGCGTGAGCCCTAGCTGTATCACTGTGGTCGCCTCACTCCACCCATTGTGGCATGCTGCCAGTCAGAGCTGAGGTCCGTAGGCCTCCCACAGCTTGGCACCAGAGTAGTAGGGCAGGCGCACATCTGGCTGTGGTGGAGGGTCCGACAGCCCCCTACACACTGGGGACTGCCCCCGGCATCAGAGCTCGACGGGCTCTTGGCACTGGAGCGTCCCACGGTGAAGTCATCCTCAGCTGTTCTAGGGCAGCATTAAGCTCTGCTGTCTTCTGCTGGACGGTGCTGTGTTCTTCTTCCAGCTGCTCATCGGTGCAGTAGCTCTTGCTCCTTACACTTGGTTCCTGCTCCATCCCACTTCTGACACCAATGTAGCATCTTTTAACACAATAGACATGGCAACTAAAATATATATGACTATTAAAAAAGGACACATGCACAATAAATACCATTAAATGTATGCAAGTAAATAGATAAAACGAATGCATAAAACCCTACGCCTAATCCATAAGAAACACACAAAAAACAAACACATACATGGACCAAAAATAGGGGTTGCAGGTCCTCGTATGTGCAAACAGCCATGTGTTACTTCTCCAGGATACAGGAAATGCCACAGACCTCTTGAGGCTACAGCCAAAAGAGGCCTTTCCACTTCTCCCTGTGTAACCCCACTGCGTGAGATCCGTCTCCATCCTAAATGTGCGCTTGGCCCAGATTTTGGCTAACATGCCCCGAATGCCCAAGTCTGCCCCTGTTTGGACCAGCTGGCATCTTGTGTTCCATGGCATCTGCCTGGTCACGCTGATCACCGGCCAAATCCGGGCTGCCTGGGTCTTCTGAGCACCAGGGTCCCATCCCTTCAACACTTTGTCATCTCTAGATCAATCTTTCTGCACGGGCGACTTACCAAAAACCAGACCTCTCTCACCTGCTCCCGGTCCCAAAAAGTGAGAGCAAGGGTTTCCCTCTCGGCACAACGGGTCCACGGACAGTGCGGGTGGCTGAACAGATGGTGCCCGCACAGCGTGTCCTTCAGTGGCAACTTACTTAAAAGGCAGCACCAGTTCATGTTCTACAGATGGCGGCTAAGCCCCTTGGGTTGGATCCTGACCCATGTGCCGTCCTTGAGCTGTAACAGAGCCAGAATCCTCATACACGGCCCTGTGTTCGAGGATGGGCCTCTGCCTTGACCCACGCTACTGTGGTCTTACACCACCTAACAGCGTACCTGTAGCGTACAGGCCGAGTCTTGGCATTCGGCTCAACGTTGGACCAGGACTCCAGCAAGTGACGTGTCGGAAGGGCCATCCAAAGACGTGCAAAGTACTGGTGGGGAAGTTCCAACAGAGCAGCCAGATAGTTACAAACTTGGGAAAAGAAGAAGCAATCCAGTATCAAGGGCATGTCAGGCACACCCCCCCTCCTCCTAGGAACATACATGACTTCCCTCCTCACGTACTCGTACCTGCCCCCCAGACAACATTGGAAATGTCCTTTATAAGGCCTCTTCTCACAGAGAAGGGATGGGGTACACCTGCGTCGAGTACAAAAGCGCAGGGAGGATGTTAACCTTGAGGCTAAAGTTTTCCCTATAAAGTAGAGGAACCTGATCCTCCATAATTCCATTTTCCATCTGGCCTTGCCAGGTGTTGCTCCCAGTTTGCTCTAGCCGTACCTTCCATGAGGAAGTTGACACCAGGCACTTTGAGAGGCGCATCACATCTAGCAAAACCTCCAATGCTATTTACTTTATTTTTCCAGCTGCCAAAGTACTTAATGAGCAACATGCTGAGATTCAGCACCGCGCCAGAGGCACATCCCAGGGCCTTAACCAGACTCAGCGCCAGACCGAAGGACCGATCTGAGCACACAAACAATGTAGTGTTGTCCGCTTACTGGGCCAGCTTTACAACCTCCTCACTGCTTCCCAGCAGGAGGAGGCTATCGATTCGCTGGTGTGAACGGTGGCCACCAGCAGCTCGATGTAAAGTGTGTGGAGAAGTGAGGAGAGCAGACAACCGTGCCTCACTCCACTGAGCTGGGGCACCCAACCAGAGAGGGAGCCGCCGATGGTAACTCTGCTACCTACCACCATGTAAAGCATCCACACCCACCCCAAGAATCTAGGATCAAAACCCATCCTGTTCAAGGTGTTAACAAGAAACAGTGATCAAACACCTTCTCCTGGTCCAGGGCGACCAATGCTAAAGAGACCTTTCGGTCTTCCGCGGAGGCAACTGTGTCCCGAAGCAGGTGCAAGTTCTGCTTTCCCAGGGACCCCACAGGTTTAGTCCCCGTTGACCAAATCGGCCATCACCTGCTTCAGGTGCTTGGTGAGGACTTTCGCGATGAGCTTTACATCCACGCATAGCATCCAGCTGGCAAGATTGGCGTACAAAAAAGAGAGAATACTTGTCCTCGTGCTTCTTTAGCTAAGCACCTCCTCAGCTACGTACAGAAACACCGGCCCTACGACGTCCTAAAAAGTAAAATAAAACTCCACTGGCAGGTCGTCTATGCCGGTTCATCGGTCACTTCACTCAAAGTGATGGGGCTTTCTAAGCTACCAAGGGCGCTCTGGGGGATGCAAGATGGTACCTTGTCCTAAAACCTCCTTTTTGACACTTGGTCTGTTTACCTAAGTTTAAAAAGGTTTTTATGAAAACAAGATGCAACCTCCAACATCCGGGCTATGATCGGTGAAGGATTCCCCTTGCAGGTTCTGTCAGGAGATAACACCTCTCTTATGTCTCAAACCCTTTGCTTTATTGAAAAGGAGGCGGTACACTTTCCATTCTGCTCTACGTCCCTGACTGTGGCACTAAACAAAAAGGCCCCCGCTTGCTGCTCGTGCAGCCGCCTCAGAATGGCCTTTATTTCCGCGGCCCTATTGTGATAAACCCCTCCTTTGTTTTTGCAGGCATACATTCCGCGGAGCACCTCTTCAAGCTCAGCGATGCACCAGGTGATGCCCGGATCATTGAGGTTACACTTTTTAAAACAGTCGGTAAGGGTAAAACTGCGAATAAAAGGTTTAATGCTGTGTCTGTGTCACACAACAAGAGCACAACATTGCTCCTTTAACAGAGCAATGCGGCACCTGACCTCCACTGGAGCGTAGACGCACAGTACGGGAACGCGCTGACCTCTCCACCCAACATCCACCCCCAAAACGCGGCCAGGATTCACGATAAAAGGCCTTACCTTTGCATAGGCGTGGTCTCCAGAAAGAATCCCCATGCCTGCAGAGCAGACACCACCTACGCTGCAGGAGGACTCACCCTTCCTTCATTCTTGATAGAGTGCCACTGGACTTACTGTGAAGAAACACACAGGTTAAAGGCATTACACCATTAAAAATTAAAACCCTGAAACAATAAAAGTCGGCCATTTAAAAATCCTCCCGCAACTTATTCACCCCAGTCACACTCAGAAGATCCTCGCGCTGTCTTCCAGGTACGTCTCCGAGTTCAGAGAGCCCAGCCCCCCTCCGTACTCCTGAATAGGAGGCGTCGAGGGGGAACCTCTTGTCACACCAGGTGTCATTCAGTTGTTCCGGGAAGAGGAGTCGCTTCAGGTCCAGGATTGATCCAGGATCGGCAGCAGTCAAAACTCACGATGGAAATGAGCTTTCTGAGAATCTTAAGGTTTCAACCCTCAGAACGACAGTCAACTGGTTTTAATGTCAAACAGTCAAGTTCGACACAAATAAACATAACGACACTTTACAACCTCTTCCTGAGCATCTCAAGCCAGGTTTCAACCTTCCCAATGATGTTCAGCTGGTGTTGGACATTAAAACTGCCAAACGTTACCAAACAAGTTAAAAATGGCAGGTTTACAGCAGTCGTGCTTCATCGAAACACATTAAAATCCTTCAAAAGGGTCTTTCTGAGCGTCTGACGCCAGACTTGAGCCTTCGGAACGCTCAGCACTGTTTCTGGTGCGAACGTCTCCCACGCCTGAAACGCGATTCTGGAGAACGCTGACAAATTTGTGCGTATTAGTATTTCATCTGCACGTCGCATGTATCAGTCACTATCTCTTACTGCGGTCTCCCGGCTTGACAGATGTGTTCAGGCGTAACCCCCCGTTGTGAGAGCTAACTGCAGACGGCAATGGCTGTAAACGTCAACGCCGAATCCAGCTCTTTGTGGCTTTTGCTTTCCTCCTAAACACCTGGCCAGACAGAAAGGACTGATGTTGGATCCCAACTGCTGCGGTAAATAAACTCCACAGCCTATACAGTAGAACCTAAATGAAATTTCATCTCTGGAATCAATAAACTGTTTACTTTCTGATTACTCTTCAGAATAGGACTTATCTATGAAACCTAACACTGACCTAATAACACAACTCAAGAGCAAAACATCTGACAACTGGCATGATTAAAATTTGGGGAATAAAAAAAAAAAAACCACTAACAGCATTCTGTAAAATGAAACACTAGAAAACAATGGCTTTTTTTTTTCTTTTGTTATCTAAGGAACGTCAAAATACGCGACAAGCCTACATGAGGGGTTAAATCATGGTTTTACACAGAGCGCTGAACATCACTCCATTAAAACTAAAGCAACCAAGTAACGCCTAACATAGATATCAAAGCTGCTACGGACATTAATAAATGGATATTTGGTGTTATTTGCCATAAAATAAAAGATTAAAAGAGAATAAAAGAAAAAAAGATTTACATGTGATCACAAATTCACTTCTGAGTTTTCGATTCTTAATTTTACGACTGGCATGTGGTTTTTTGGGGGGGGGGCATGTGACATCACCACTTCCAGTATCGTGCCGGTTGAGAATTTTTAAATCTGTCTGCTAGAAGAAACCTGGAGGAAAGTGACCATCAGCTTATCAACTGTGTACTTTTCTCCCTAAAAAAAGAAAACGGCTCGGCCGGCGTTGAACGACGCAGACGACGTCTGCAAAACTGCAGGGGTCGAGGGACATCATTATTCCGTCGTAGTTCTTTTTGTCATTTAAATGTCTGCTTCAAAAAATGATGCGTGCCCCCCCGCCCCCCCCCCAACTGGAATTACTACAGTTGCTACAGTTATAGCTGTTATAGTTACAGCGCCATCTGTTGACAAGTGATATAAAAACAACGTTGGGAAAACGGCAGCGGGTCACACAGATAAACAAAGAAATCTCCTCGCCGCTGGAACATTCGACGGACTTCTTCGGAGCCCCTGATAATCCTCGCAGCCCCCCTTCCCCCGTTCAGAAACATTTCTCGTCCTGTGAGAAACGTCCTTCCTCAGCAGCCCACGGCGGTCCAGAGACCCTCCTCGTCTCCACACGCCACTGCAAATGCCATTTCGCTTTGTCGCCAAACTGAAGCGTAAGCAGGCCTTTATTAAACCGTTCCTACTCTTTTTCCCCCCACAACAAACAGCGTTGTTTCCACAAAAATACGTTCAATCAGGGCAACACAACTGAAATGTTTGCCATTTTAGTGGTTTACATTACAATGCAGAGAACAGCAAGTTGCTTTCTTCATTTTACACATAGACCATTCAGTATTGGTGCTGTAGTTTAATCCTGGGCAGAAAAAAAAAGTCTTTTGTTCACGAGTGGGATCCCGCTGAAGAGGGTGACAGAAAGCGTTCGCAGAAACACCGCATGCATTTGATTCAGCATAACCTGCCTTGTTGGTGCCACGTTCAAGTGAACATACGTCGCAGGACCCATTTTAAAGCACCTTGGTGGACGCACGAGAAGCAGGCAGTGCTGATCATTTTAAAGCTTGCAGGTTATGTTCGACACCTGTATGCCCGGGAAGCTTACATTTATTACAATATATTAAATAAACTACAAACAAACCAACACGTTTCACAGAAGGAAACTGTGCCACCCGTACGCGACAACCAGAAGACGCACTTGTCCGATTCCGTGTATTTTAACAAAAATGCCAAAGAGAGTTGTTTGTCATTCTTAGGAAAATACGTTCACGTTAAAGTCCTTTATGAACCTGATATGTTTCGCCCCTCGTCCATCTCCCCAACTTGTCATCCATCCGCCATCCTTCTTCCTCACCTGTCCTGCCGCAGAGTGCAAAGCCTACAACTGTTTCAGAGCCTCTAAAACCACCCATTTGTTATACATCCCAGCTGTATGATCGATACATTGGGATTTATTGGCGTTGTGTGGACGGCAGTGTGATACTCTGCCACTTGAGATTAACAAAATGCTCCGTCTGTCCCAACGCAAGTCACTCGGTGGAACTCGCACTGAGCTTTTCCAAACTACGTCACGGCGACGTCGCCTCGCGGTGCCGTAAGAAGCCGTCCGCACACACCGGTGACCAACTACATTTAATGCAATTCTCGTCACATTTGTCCATTTTTAAGCCAGTCAATATAGTCGAGTGTAATTTACACGTCTATACGTGAAAGAATCGCAATAGTACTCTTGTTCCAAAGTGTGCTTTAGGAAAAATGCCAACTCTCTATCGCGAAAAAGAGATTTTCCAGGACAAAGAACAGAGAAATAATAGCGTACGTACGCGGTACAGGTGTTTTTCATTCACCCCAAGCAGGTGATGCGCCGGACTCGTCCGGGGTGAGGCGCGGTAGGCTGGATCAAGCAAACGGAGGATATTAGTTATCGACACAAGCTTTTTGTCTGTTGTACTTCATGGTTAAGCGGCCAACAAATTGGAAAAGTAGCTTTATACAACTAAAAATACCTTCCGAGACGCGTCCCCCTGGCCGACTCATTATAATTTAAACTCTCTGGCCTTGGGAGGCTTTCAAAAGACACCAACACCGAGGACACTAATGGTTGACAACAACGACGCTGGTTTTTCAGTTAGCTCATTGAACTATACGTTTCGTTTATAAATTTTAATACACGTACGCACGCGCGCGCGCGTGTGTGTGTGTGTGTGTGTGTGTGTGTGTGAGAATCTGTTCAAAAAGTGAAACCAAACACCAGGAAGTATTCAGATGTGACCCAGCATTTCGGTATCAGCCAGAAAAGTGGAACTGCCATTTCAAAGAACATTTCGGTGCAGTTCAGAACCCGTAATGTGAATGTGCTCCCCTGTAAAGGAAAATGACAGTGCATTTCTGTAGAAATCAGCTGAGAGACTATATTTCCCTATAAAAGAAAACAGCGGAGCCTTTCAGTATCCATCAGGTAAGAGACTGCATCTCCCTGTAAAGGAAAATGACAGAGCATTTCAGCAGCCGGCAGGTAAGTGACGGTGATTCTGCCTAGAAGAAATATCTGTTTTTCAGTACTCGACCAGTAAGTGACTCTATCGCCAATAAATGAAGATGACAGAGCATCTTAGTACCCATTAGGTAAGCAGTGTTGGGTGCAGTATATGGAAATAGTAATGTATTACTTCTTACTTTGTAAAGTAAAGGTAGAATGAATATAATGTTATTACACTGAGGAAAAGGTATGCACTGTATTATCGTGCTGCAGACATGGTGGCTACACAACGTGGCTTCCGTGCAAAAGGTAAACAACTCTACAACACACTCGTATTCATAAAACACTCTCATCGGTAAAAGCAATAGTAATAATTTNGCTGTATTATCGTGCCGCAGACATGGTGGCTACACAACGTGGCTTCCGTGCGAAAGGTAAACAACTCTACAACACACTCGTATTCATAAAACACTCTCATCGGTAAAAGCAATAGTAATAATTTAAAAAATAAACTTTTTCCCCCAAAAACAGGGCTCCTGTCCCCCCACGACAAACCAAAGAAATGAAATAAATAACCACAGCCATATAATTACAGGATGCATTGTTATAATTCAAGACATGTCTGCTGAGGTCTTTCCACAAGCAACGCTGGATGTCTGTTTTGTTTATGCAGTATTCTCATCTCTTCCATAAGGCCGTACTGTAGCCAGACGCCAGCAGAGAGCCCTAAATCAGAATACGTCGCCATCTTCCGTAGTAGTACAAACAGTACAAAACAGTGCTTGTCCTTGTGCGTTTCACTAAAGTCTGGGATAAGGCAGTGTTTTCAGCCTTTTTTTAATGTGGATAAGACATCTGTAGGCGTTAAGGAAACACAAACACTGGGGAAGCCCATCTAAGGTCTTGGTTTGACAGCCTGGCACCCAGTGATTCTGGGACGGGATCCGCACCGCCGGCGAGGTCCCCCCGACCGCAATAAAGACGTTACTGACAATCCTACTTGTCAGTCAAGGGACAAGTCACACTCAGCTGGTTAGGCCAAAAAAAGATAGAAATTGGTAGGTAAGGTAGGCAACTGCCCAGGTAACTCAGCTAGTGTGATGGTAAAAGGAAGCCGGAGCCGTATAAGAACCTGTGTCAGTACGAATATAGACCCCAAAACTAGAATGCTTCTAAAAAAAACATAGGACTATGTGTTTTGGTTGGCTGGCAGGTAGGTAGGTCTTTCACTAACTAGGCTCCGGACTGCTGTGAACCTGGGCCGAAACACGAGACGAACATGGTTAATGAAAACAGACGTATGGACGGACAACGGGGGGTACTACACCTGGACGTAAGTCTTTGATATTTCATTTCTTCAGAAAGCTGATATTTTAGATTCAGAGATGATATATCAAACCGTTCTTAACATTTTAAATTCCTACTGCTGTTTGTAAACATACACGTAGAAGCAGTAGCCATCAGAGATATCAAAATCTTTATTGCTGTAAAGGCAAACGTTGAGGCAGTTAACATAACATGGTGCTGCCTAAACCGGCTCACGCCTGTTAATAATAATAATTCGGTTACGCTTAACAAAATGGTCCATAATAAAGCACATACACGTGCTATATTGCCTTGCAGCGTGGAGAAGGTGTTTGATATGAACGCAATGTGTACATTGCTCTTTCTGCGCGATTATGCACATAAAACATTACATTTCTCTGCTCAACATATTTCCACTGCCGCAAGCAAAATCGTACCTTCTTGTCTGCAAATTATCCAGCAACCACACGTTTAAGACCAGGCGTTCCAACCAGGTCCGCACGACATTTCGTGTTCATCTTTTTGCAGCGTAAAGGATCGCTCCTTACACAGCCAGACTGCATCTATGCCGCACGTGTTAAAAAGCTTCTGTATTGCTTTTATTGGGCATTAACTCCAGTTACTTCCAACCGACATACATACCTAAGCTACGTCTTGCATCCCATTATGTGTCGAAATAAAGAGCACAATGAGGCGTGACTTTAAAAATAAACAAGTAAATAAATAAATCCGCCAATAAAATCACATTTTCTTGTGTTAAACTGGCAAATCGTTCAGCGTGGGTCTGCTGCCTCCGTCTAGTTGGAGCAAAACATTGCTTTATAAAGTCGTAGAAGCGTATAGGATGATACAACAGCATCCAGGTGATTCTTACTGAGCAGAAAGTGTGTTTGGTAACTCACTGAACTGAAGCAAATACACACACACTCCCCAGTTTCCCCAGTTTACAGACATAACCACAAGTCTCAGCTATGCATCAGTAAAGTCCAACAGCATGCAAGAACCCCGGGGGTCTAAACCCCCCGGCATTAACGCCACTATTGTACCCTGATCTGGTCCCGAACTCCTATCACCTGTGATTTTCACTTACCTCTCGGTTGGCCTGTGAAATACAGCGGATGTTCACTCTGCAACAAACAGAATTTGTTGAAAAAATGTGAGTGAGGAAAACAAATAATATAATATAATGTGTGGGAATGTGAACAAATGAGGATTCGCACCTTTTAAAATCCAGTCTTTCAGCTTGTATTTTTATGCTGTACTAGCTGGGTTTTCCGGCACTACCTGGATCAAAAAGGTGTGGAAAGGTAAGAATGATGACATATTATATATCAGCAAACTACTTTACCCTTAAAGTTGCTGTATTTACTACATAAGTATGGTTAGTGCTGTCTGATGGACGCACCTGTCATAGTCCAGTGGGGTGGGGGGTCAAACCAGATTTTACTACCTGTATATCATTAATGTGTGCAGCATCGCTTGTGTGTGTGTGTGTGTGTGTGTGTGTGTGTGTGTGTGTGTGTGTGTGGGGCGAGAAAATCCACCAGCATGACTATGTACTCTGCGAGACATCACTACCGACTCCTCTCTGAAAATTGTCTTTTACATTCTCAAAATAATAGCTAACCTTTTTGGAGTTTATTTTTACCAGAGAAAAACCTAACCTTGGGTGAGAAGTAGCTGAGTGCCACATTTAGAGTGTGTGGCTTGAAAAACACGGTCGTGTGTAAAGAACAAGCAGAGACTGAGCTCTATAGATACAGTGACGTATCCAGCTGGTGAACAACTACGGCAAGTGATGTGCAGTGTGTATAAAAAATATTATTACACTTTTAAATTGTGGCCATAATAAGTTGAAAATGTACATTTTTGCTTATAAAGTTATGATGCAAAAAACTATTTATAGTTACTGTAAGTTTAGCTGCTCAAGGCGGATCGCGCCGTAGTCTTATGGGACTCATCCCATTTCCCTCATAAATGAGCCGCGCTTTGGTTTAAGTCGGATTTTGATTCCTCTCCGAGTCACTACAGCAGGTTACACATAAAGAACTACAGGATGCACTTTAAAAGGTGACAGTACTCAGTACGTGTCGTAGCGAGTACTAATCCAACCCGGTAACTACTGCACACTTGTGAACGGCATGGCTCGCCTTCGCGCCGCAGGCGTTTGTTTCATCAGCAAGAACGTGTTGCTGTGCTTCACCGAGCCTCCAACATCCTTCCACAGAGTGCAGCGCAAACACCTCGTGCGAAAAGACCCCACGGGGTGAGCTGGCCACGGCCGAAGAAAGCCGACCGCAGCGGGACGGGAAGCGCGCGCTTTCAGGAGAAGCTCAGAAACACAAACTCCTGCAAAGCGGCCAGCTGCCCCCGCCAGAGCGCGGTCCGCGACATCTAAGAGATGAGCGTGGGCTTACAGGATGAGCAGAAGAGCCGACCGACGGCTCCGTTCCGCAACAAAACCGTGGCCGAGGTCGTCGCAGACAGGCCTCTTCGACGCCCTCCGCGAAGATCAGAGCGAGCTTGTAAGGGGCCAGCTTTGCTGCAGCTGGGCTTTCGAGTCGCCCCACAATCTACGCTCCGCCGTAATTAGACCGCAGGGAGCTCATTTGCTGTTGTTTGTGGAAACTCACGGCAGCTGGGGGGCTCTCTGTTCTGAGGACGCCCGGCCTTCACAGGAACAACAGAAATTCTCCACAGCTCTCCAGCGGCGCCGTCTCTTGCGGCTCGTGGTTCACCGGCGGCCGGATCGTTTTGGGTCACAGTTTAAAGGTGTGTCGGTGCAGTTCGTACCTCCGTTTGCGGGTACGTTCTGCAGCTCCTTGACAGGCTTTGAGGAGCTCCGGAAGTCATTACGCTCATTTGAGTCGACTCGCCAAACCAAGGAAAACGTTCCGAGGAAAGCGCGCAATACGCGGCTGGGTTTGTTCGGTTTCTACCGAACGGCCTCCGTGTGTTTGAGTGCGTTTCTTCCCGCAGTCCACAGACGTGTTTCAGGTGGACTGGTGACTCTATGTCGCCCGTAGTCTGCGTGCGGGTTGCTGCGCTTCAACGCTTCGGTGCCCAACTGAGTGAACGACTGCAGGTAGTATGTTGTAACCCATCCGTGTTGTTCGTCACCTTAGACAAACAGGTATCAGGTAAATACATGCTATATAATATTGAGCAAAGGTCAGTTTGGAGAAAAGCACCTGCTAGATGCATAAACGCAGCTGCCCTGGAGAACGTGGCCTTTCTAGACAAATCCCAACTTTCATTGTTTTGTCACAAGTCAAGTTAGATTTCTAACAAATACAGTTTTGTTGTTAAAGTTTCCTTGTAGTTCCAGCATTGAATTTCCAGTTGTTCTAATTGTTAAGTCCCGTGTGCCTGATTTTCACTCATTTTTTAGTAAAAAGTCAAACAGACACTAATACTACAAGCGCTGCAGACTTTTGAATGACAAACGTAAGACGACTGTCTTAAGCCGGGATGTATTACTGTTCTCTGTCTCGGGCAAAGCTCCTTCTCGCTGGCGGTCTGAAGTTACACGTCTCTGGGAGTTCCGGCAGTTCCCCCAGGTAAACACTGCAGGCCGCTCTAGGGCTCTCATTTCCACCGTCCGGGTGGGAATTTGAATCTCAGCATTAGGCAGCTTTGTGTACAACAGAACATTTTCCTTACACTAAAAAAAAAAAAAGGACGGGCAATCCTTGAAAGAACAAAATTCCCAAGAACAAAACTCCTTGGTCGGATGCTTTGACACAATCCATATCCCTGTGCGGCATCAACAGCGGGTTTGAAGTGCCTCTTTTTTACCAAGGCCCCTTCGAAAGGGTGATGTCTTTCGTGCACGCGCCCACCCACACACCCCGTGGCACGCTTTCACACGTCAGCCACGCGACGATACGGGAGCACGTAACCGCACGTCACCTTTGACCCGTGCAATGAAGTTTTCACACGCCTACCCACCTCCAGACTCAAAAAAGCAGGCCATTGAAGTTCCTCCCATATTCTGCATTAGTTGCCATTGTCATACAGAACTTCGCCCGAGTTAACTTACGGCACACGAACAGAGAAGTGGAATGTGGAAACATCAGCGCAGGTCTGAATTCATTACTTTATAATAAATGGTGTCACACCTTGGTGCTGTCATCTATATAACTCTTAAAAAACGTAATCGATTTCTAAATCTTTTCACCCTAATAAAGCCCAGATGTTCTACAATAATCAATAATAATGATTCATTGCAGATGACATATGTGCTTTTATTTTTTAAATTTCATCTTTATTTATTTATCATTTATTAAACGCCGCTCCCGCTCTTTGCTGAGGGAATTCAACGTTGTCTTCATCTGTGTTGTGTAAGTTCTACCAAGCTCCATCACCAAGGACCCTCTTAGCCACAAGCCTGTGGCAGAACACACGTCCTGACTGTCTTTTTATTGTAACTGGCGATTTTAACCTGGCTAATTCAAAAGCAGTCCTTCCCAAATCCCTAAAGCAGCTTCGGAGGAGAGCAAAACCGCCAACAAAGCAAATAAGAAAAAAGGCCCTAGGGCGGCGACTGAACCGGACGCACAGAACAGGACACGTTCAAACTGCCGCTACTTACGGGAACCACCCAGACTTGGAACAATGCACACTGTCTGTCCTTGGCCACATCGCCCAAGTGTGTGAATGATGTTGTGACCACCAAGTCTTTCTCCGTTCAACCACGTCAGAAGCCTTGGCTTAATTCCCGAGGTCCACGCACCGCTGAAAGTCCACGAAGCTGCACTTAAATCTGGCGGCCGAGCGGCGCCGAAAGTTACATCGCGCCAAGGGCACGAGGAAAGCCAAAGCAGCTACACCCGGAGGATTCAGCGGCACTTTGTGGACTACGAACCAAGGAGGATGTGGCAGAGCATACAGACCATCACCAACTACAAGGCAAATCTTTGAACAAGAGGGTCGCTGATGGGAACGTGTGCTGCCAAATGAGCTGAATGACTTCTATGCACTTCAGCAGCACCTGTTCTTTGCGACCAGCGTCTCTAACGGACGTGAGGAGAACTCTGGCAAGAGTCAACGTACGGAAAGCTACAGGTCCAGCCGAGTGCTATAAAGAAGCGTGAACGAGCGGAGGTCTTCACAGACATCTTTAACATTTCCGTGACTCAGGATGTTGTTCCTAAGTGCTTCAAAACTGCCACAGTCCCCAAGAAGTCCTGCCGTTCGTTGACTTCAGTTCAGCTTTCAACACCATCCTCCCCCAGCAGCTGGTCAATAAACTGTCCTCACTGGGTCTAAACATCCCTCTGTGCAACTGGATCCTGGACTTCCTAACCAACAGGCCACAGGCTGTGAAGGTCCAGGGCACCACCTCCCACACCATTACCTTGAGCACTGGGGCTACACAAGGCTGAGTGCTTAGCCCACTGCTTTTTACCCTTCTAACCCACAACTGTGCTGTCCAGCAACCACATCACTCAGTATGCTGATGACAGCACAGTTGTGGGCTCATCTCCAAAAAATGATGAGTCGGCCTACAGAGGGGAAGTGGAGCGGCTTGTAGGCTGGCGCAAGGGAAACAATCTGCCTCTTGGTGCCAACACGACTTTGGAGATGATAGTTGACTTCAGAAGGACTTGAGCTACTCACATTCCTCTGCGTATTGGTGGTTCACCAGTGGAGCTGGAGCACAGCTTGAAGTTCTCACATTGTCAAGGACTTCTGTTGGACCCACAACACAACCCACCTCGTGAAAAAGGCACAACAGCGTGTCGACTTCCTTAAAAAACTGAAAACAACTGAACTTCCATCCCCCGTTCTCATTAGCTTCTACAGATGTCCTACAGAGGGCACCCTGAGCCCTGCATCTCGGTCTGGTGTGGGAACTGCACTGCCTCTGACCAGGGAGCTCTGCAGGGGAGCAGTGAGGACTGCCCAGTCTATCCACTACCCACCATTCAGACCAGCTGCAACAAGAGGTGGATCAGGAGAGCTCGGAACATCATCTCGGACATCCCCCACCCTCTCCGCCGTGTGTTTTCACCCCTGCCATCGTCGGAGATGCTATCGCAGCCCGAGAGCCAAAACCACCAGGACCAGGAACAGCCTCCTGTCACAGCTGTCAGGCCGCTGAACTCACTCATCTCAGACCCCATCAGGTCCACCACCACTGGCATCTACTGGGTGTGTGTGTGTATGTGTGTGTGTGTCTACACCGTCTATTTTTCACATATACAGATATTTACCTTTAATCTGTCGATATTTATACTATCTTTTTTCTTATTCGTGCCGTACATTTTCTTTCCCCTGTGCTGAGCATCTTCACGTCATGCTCCTAGGTATACCTGCTGTCTAAAGGTATTTGAGAACAAACAATTCTTGATGCCTTTCATTCTGTCGCTGATGCTTAGGACTAATTTGCCACCTAATGCTTCCATTTTAAGCGTTGTGGCATCACCACTGAAAACAAAATAATATACTGCCTTTCACCGTAATGAAGTCCTTTTACTGTGACCATCATCGTGAACGAGGGGCTGAGAAAGACCGAGCACCACAAAGCACAGAGCAGTGCGTTTGCCATCGCGGACGTGATCAAATAAGAAACCACGCAACGACGGCAAACCTCGATCCCTCCTGTTTGTTATTGACATTACGACAATTGGAACGATCGATACATTGCTTCAGTTGGGGGAAGTTCTCACTGATCATCCAGACAACATAATAAATCTCCTGGTTGCTGCTGAAAAGAAAACTGGGTTTGTCAAACTGAAATATGAAGTAGTGAGCATGTCAGATGTTTACAAAGTTATTTAGGATATTTGAGCTCCGATTTTTAATTTTATTTCATTTTTTTTTTTTTTTTAAATCCAAAATTTAATGACAGTTTTTGGAATCTTGTGTACCTGCGACAAAACGTTTGAAAGTCATCCAAACAAAATAATACCGGGAGAGCTGGGGGGGGGGGGGGGG
>UFQX01000318.1:145293-159642 GCA_900497675.1 Arapaima gigas
AAAAAAGGGGGGGGGGGGGGGGGGGGGGGGGGGGTGAGACTGCATATTGAAACTGAAAAGCATGAAATTAATATTTACATTGAGGGAGGAAATGACAGGATGCGGGGATTTGTTCAGCAACACTGAAGAAAAGTTTCTAGAAGATGGAAAACATGCAAATTCAGGACGATTCACCGGCATGCGATCGCTAAACGGATTATCAGACTCTCACGGCGAGTGAGCGGCCGTCACTGTAACCCACCGACTCGCCTGCCGCAGTAGGGACCCTACTGTTGTACCTTGCAGTGTCGATGAGGGGAGCTGTGGATAGAAGCAATACAGCTGAGTGCAGGGAGTATAAAGTATTATATGTAGCACTTTGGGATAAGAAGCCAGCTAAATACTACACAGTAATGAAAGCTGCTTTGGAGAAAAGACTCTGCTAAATGAGTAAATGTAATATAATTTTTTTAAAAATCTTTATCGCTGTGCGGTCGCTGTCGGTGAGCATCAATTCCGCCGCCGAGAGACAAATTGTTCCTACATTTATGATCCGGTGTTAAGCAGCTATGAAGCCATACGTGGATTATTTCTGGAATCAAGTCCAGCAGACTGGGCAACTGGGACGCGAGCGGGTGGTTTTCATTCGGTCAAAAACCGAGCGCCGCGCCGGAACTTTCCGGCCCTGTAACCGTAACCTTGAACGCGCCGGAGGTTAATAAACAGGCAATTACTACCATCCAAAGTCTCAATTATATATTTCCAGAACCGCATTTGTCGTGGAAACGCAGCTGTGTGGGCCACCGCAATAAAGCCAAACGTCTGTGCGCAAAACAAATGCCGCCGGAAAACCGCTTTTACACGGCAGCGTCTCCGACGCGGCGTTTGCAGGGAGGTCTTTTAAACAGTCGCTCACCTACAGCTTCACGTCCCGCCGTCTTTCTCAGTTAGTCACACAAGTGCAAATTAATTATGCGGCGAAACAATGAAGTTTTACTTCTAATTACGGTAATTTCAGGCTTGACAAAGTTTGATTGCCCAATTTGACGCGAGGTTAATGGGGTCTCATAATGGTTCTTTTTTTCCCTCCGCAGCGTGGCGACTTTCATTAAACAACACCGGGAACACAACAGTCGGCCGGCACCAAACAAAAAACAAACGAAAAGGCATGTCCAGCTGCGACCGATGACACACCAAGCGGTGCTGATGCTGTGAGCGAGCCCCCCCCCCCACACACGCACGCACGCACGCAGATGAACAGTGACGGCTCGACGCGTACGATGATCATCTGAGCGTTGCCGTTTATGCATTACGCACTAATACGTGGCTGCATCGGTGGACAAGTGAGCTTCACACGCGTAGCCTAAATCACAGTCGCGAGTAATAAGTCCATTACTAACACTTCTTTCCAAGTGAAATAATACTGATACAATTAATGAGCTTCATTTCTCAAAATTAGGAAATTAATACGCAATTATTAGGACGCCATTGATGTACAGGCTATTAGCCAACTACCAACTAGCAGTTAAGCATTTGTGTTCTAATAGCGTGTGGTTGTCGCAGAGAGCGGCGACAGAATTCTTATTTATGCTTCCTTCCTAACCTCTGCCGTTCTCATTAGTATTCTGGAACCGGCCAGAAACCGCCGACAGCCCGCTAAACATTTGTCACAAAGTTTGTCAGTCGTGTTGCGCGGTTGTACGGCAGGTTAAATAAATAAATAAGGCGGTGCCGAGCGTGAACGACTTTGCCCCCTCGCATTTTAAGAAACGACAGCGATGTGTGAAATGTATTTTCTCCCCAGGAACGTAGCTCACTACTCACTACTTGCCCAGGAGGCAACAACACGCAGGTGACTACACCTCTAGGCCACAAAGCCGAGTAAATCCCGGCAGCCTTAACAGGTACCGGTAGGCATCGTGATCACACGACGGAAGCAGCCCTTAGAAAGTTCAGGTCCAGGGAAAGAGGATGATGGCAGCTTTGCTTTGTCAAAGTGATGTCAGCACTTAAAGTTTCTCTGCCAAACGTGGCTTTCGTCGGCAGAACTAGCCAAATAGCGTCACGTGTCCGTCAAGAGGCGAGTTTTCGACCTACGGGACCGTGCGCACACAAGCAAAACTGTTTTACATCTTCTAATAAGTTAAGAAGAAATGCGAGGCTGATTTTTTGCGCATACATGAAATTGTGGGCGAATTTTCAAACGCCGTGCTGCGACGGTATTTATATCTCCGACTTAAGAGATTTCGCCGATTTCCGGGAGGGAATCGAGCTCGGTAGGGTACCTGCAGCCTAGGAAGGATTCGGTGCACTTGAGCACCGAAACATTCTCGCTAGCTTTTCTATACTGTGACAAAGCAATATTTTCATACTTATTTAACTATATTATGAGCATCGCGTACCGTAATTGCCACCGTTTATAGCGACGCCAAATTCAAGGTCTCAGCTGGAGTATAAAAAAAACCGACGAGCTGAGAGGCCCGGACGAAATTTACGTGACACCCTAAGCAGATTTCCCAGAATAACCTTCACATAATCTCAGAAAAGGTAATGATAGAATTATAGGGTCCGTAAAACCATAACTACAAATCAGCTCGGGATACAGCCGGAGCACAAGAAAGCTGAAGCGGATACAGCAAACAGTACCTTCAGGTCAGATTTTAATCGTACGATCCACACACGCGGGGCATTTATTTAAAACACTTAAATAAATACAATGTACTGGAAAATCACTTCCCATATGTAGCGAAATGTCACTTCTCATCCTTTCTTCACCTCGCCGGTTTTTCTTTGTACATTTTCTGTTTGGAACAAGTACCCGCAATAGTTGAATTAAACTTACTTTCAGTAGTGTGTTCGATCCCTCAATCTGTCCATCCATCATCACGAGCCGCTCAATCCCGGTCGGGGTCACGGCGGTCCGGAACTCATCCCAGAATCACGGGGTGCCGAGCGCTGGAACTGCACCCAGATCCAATGCCAGTCCATCAGAGTACCAAGAATGTACGATGGACCCGGGCCATCGGACATTATTTTATTTAACGCTTGATTTTATTCAGCGCAGAAGTGCTGGAGTGCTCAGGATTTATTATGAAAACGTTAGGCATTTTATGGCAAACGTTAAAACAACGGAAAATTTTACTGGAAGGACACTGCTGCGCAGACATACGCTTTCGGCTCACTCCAAAGACCGGAACGTCTTTTGATTTATAAGCGCCTGTGACAACGTTAAATTCACATCATGTTCCCTTATCCCGTTTTGATTCGCAGAGAAATTCTTCCGCTCTTTTAAAAAAGCAGAATGGGCTTGTTTCTTTATTTTTTGCCGCGTGTCTGAGCGGCATCTGTGTGCTGCATTAAAAAGGAACCCGGAGAAAATGGTTTTCTATATTTCATTCTGTTCCGCAGTGCAGACCAGACATCTCTAACTAGAAGATTAGAAAATGTCAGGAAGGCACGGTGGGGGTGGGTGGGGGGGGGGGGGGCTTGGTCTACAGGGCTGCTGCGATGCATTAGCAATCCTAGGTAGGATCCCTTTGAAGTCCCCTGCAGTGTTACACTGTGTCTGATTCGAAAGCTCTGTTCCTTAGCAAAAAACAGCTNATTAGCAGTCAGCGAGTTGGTGGTGGCGGCCTGGGCAGCCCGGAAAACAAGGGCGCTCTGTTTTTCAAGCTCCGCAAGTTTCAATAAATGTTCTCTTGTTAATGAGCTTCTAACTAATTGTTAACAAAAATGGATACAGACAATATGCAGGGACCAGTTCTCTTCAGAGCTTCCCTCTTACTTATTCCATCCCGCGAAAACAAGGGGAATGAACATCAATAGAGGGCATTCGGGGAACATAAAGACACGTGGTTGAAAAGGAGCTGGGTGGCGTGACAATGACCCTAGTCGCGTTCTCCGTTTCTTACTGTGCTTTTCTCTACTGCCGAGGGGAGGCCGTCACGTTTTTGGTTGATGCTCTTTGTAAAGTCTTGGCGAGGCGTTGCTTCGTGTTACTACGCTTTCGAACAACGTAGCCAATCTTGACAAAGGAGCTGCAATACAGAAAACCATTGCTTTCTTCTCCCGCTGTTCCACGGAAGAGTTTAGAGGAAACGCGGCGCACGATGCCTGTAAGGCGGAATCTCGCAAGTCAGAGATATAAACACTGCTACGTTAGAGAGACGCTGCTCGAGTTTTTCGTTATATATTTTCTATTTAGAACAAGTACCTGGAATGTTTGAATTAGAGTTACTTTCAGTAGTAAAGTAGTAAAATCCGTTATTCTGTCCATCCATCATCATCATTGACCGACATACAGAGATGCCCTAAAATGTTGTGCTGCCCAAACGTGCTTTTTAAGAAACGTATTCCATAAGGAGCGATGAGGCTGATGTTTTGTATTTACGAGAAATCGTGGGCGAATTTTCAAAAATCGTACCGTAACAGTACTTGTACCTCTGTCTCACGAGAGTTCACCTTACGGGCCGATTTACAGCAACACGGTGAGCTCAGCAGAAGGATACCCGTAGCTTAGGAAGGTATCAGTGCAGGTGAGCCCTGAAACATCCTCGCTAGCTTTTCTACTCTTTAACATCTCCCTTTCACGAGACAAAATTCTGTGCCGCCGGTAGGACTGAGCAAAATTGTGCGCTTTTTAAGAAACATATTCTATGAAGAGCGACATTTGACTAGCGTACAGTCCAACAAAGGCCGAGGAGAAAAACAACCCATTCTGGGTCAAGCTCAAACAGAGAACATACTGGCTAGAAACACTACTCACCTCAATGGTTAAGTTCCATGTGTGATGGGTTTTAAAAACTTAAAAACAGGCAATATTATACTAAGTAAAAAAAATATGCTAGCAGGCTTTTTACTGCCAAGTTATCCCTTCTCAACAGTCCTCTCTTTTTTTCCCCTATGAAACATACAGAAGATGGCAAGGGATGCCAGAGAGACAGTATACTCATTCCTTGCCCAGCATATACCATACACCTTATCTGAGCTAAGGTCTGGACCACTACAACCCCGCATTAGACAACCAAATACTGATAATGGATGGATGCCACAGGTTTGACTAGAACTACAAGACTTGGACCCTGTGATGGACCACACCACTGCGACCCTGACCAGGACAAAACAGTTAAAGATAACCAAAAGATAGACGGATGGATGGATGCAAAACTGCACTTCTAAAGAAGTGTGTCACGCTTCCATGACTCGATTTGTCTCGTCTATCTGGCCAACTGAACTTTTAAAGTTTCAGAAACCTCTAAAGGACTTTAAAAATGACATTTTAGCTGCAGCTACTTTTTCATTAATATTCTTGCAATGGAATTGGACTAGAGTATCAAACCTCTTTATCACGAAATTCGTCCTACATAATAGGACTCTCTTTGCCTTCTTGTTTTTCGGACTTTCTGTTCCAGCAAGCTGCTACGTCCCCGGCCCTGTCGGCACAGTATCAGCTGCTCGTAGGACTTTGTAATGCAGGCATTAATGTTCCAATCTGCGTTTCACATCTGCTCAGTCTTTCTATGTAACGGAAGTACATTTCAATTTGCTTAACTAAATAAGAATGAAAACACGGAAAGGAGGTGTCAGCATCGAGGTAAATTAATGTATTTTCCACAACACTCATTACTCAGAAATGATCGCAGTCTTGACAGCAACCTCTCGGTGGTGCTTTTTTTTTTTTAAACCCATAATCTCCTGATAGTAACTTTAAACATGAACTTTTTTGCTTAGTAAATTGTTTTGTTTCTTCACAATTGGGCTACCTGCCGCAGTTATGTCAGCTGTCACCTCAGAACCCTTCAGCTCAGTGACCGGCCGTATCCGTATGAAGTGATTCACAAAGCTCTAAACATACGTCGCTTTCCGTATCTCTACGATACAACCTCCAGTATTGTCTTTTTAAAAAAAATAAGAAGTCCTGGTTGTCCCAGTTTAATGTTCTCCAGTCTCTGGCACCAAGATGTCCGCGACTCCTGTTCATATACATCAGAAAGCTCCGAGGCCAGGCTGGCCGTGGTCCTTCGATACGCTTGTCAGGTGACGGGCATTTATATTACCAAGAGCAACGCGGCAGTGGACTTCAGGCAGCAGTCGGAGAACACGAGCATCTCTCGGAACCAGAATCGGCCAAGTCAGATGTGTCCGGTACAGTTACCTGCCCCTTGGGCGGTACTTACACAGCAGCCTGCTGAGGTATCAATGCGAGTTTGTACACCGAACCCCGCCTTCTCCCATCCCTTCCTACAGGCAATAAAATGCCAGTGACAGCCACCTGCTACAGATGTTCCAGAGCAGATAAGAAGCAACTCAATCCCAGACACGGAGGACCTGGCCCGCTGTACACTTGTTCAGAAGCACAATGAGGAAGACTAACGCTTTTCAGTTGTGACCTAACACTCGACTACACACAGAAAAGACCCCTGATCCCTCCGGCATAATATGCAAGTTGTTTGAGATCTGTTACCTGTTTGATGATAAATGTATAACCTCTCACTCATAATATAGATAGAGGCACAGATAGTTCTGTGCTCTGCAGGGAGGGGAAAGGATGGAAGTACATAAAGGAGAAAATGTCACATAAAGTGACATTCCGAGGTCTGATTTACGTTGCCCAAGAAGACTGGCTGCCGATTCATGCGATTCATATGCATGTAAAGCTCCTTCAAGATAAGTTTTCCCAACAATTTGATCCCGATTCTTCCTAGGGATGCAATATCCCAAGGTAGGTCACAAAATGTCAGTCATTTATGGCATTTCCCAGGTAAGGACTGGGAAACAAGAAAAACTCCTTGCGTGGTAGGTCACAGAGCCAAAACACAAGCACTAGATGTCACGCAGTGACGCCACGCAAACACCCAATATCTGAGACTCCAGTCGTGCACAAAAAATTTCATAAATCAACCACTTCCACGCCGTCACTAACCCGGAAAGAACAGCAGCTTACCGGTGAGTCTCTCGAGCGCGGAGTGCGTTTACATTACTGTGCTGATGGTTTGCGTGGATTTATTTTTTTAACCAGCTAAAGGGTAGCAGAGCTTCATCAACAGAAATACAAGACACGGCTAAAGAGATGTAAAACACATGACTGCCCAAGGGCTCGAATACAAAAGAATACAGGTACAGTAGTAGCTGATGTCTTAAATGCACATAAAATTACTACTTATTACAGACAGTCACAACTCACAGAGGGCACTAAAACACCTTGAAGGGACTGCTGGTCTAGAATCTGCCCTTTTAAACCCATTTCACACAAAGTAACATTCTGCACATGAGAAATACTTGTGACTTGAAGAAATTCATCTGATTTAATGATGCCGAAAAACTCATCCACTTATTTATTACCCCTGGAATTCATTAGTACGTCGGTCTATTTATTATCGGGCTGCTCAGCCCCTGTCCTTTCCAGCTGGTGCAAAGCACCATCTTCATTCCTGACCAGCAAATAATGTAATAATAACTACCATATCGCACAGTTTTTACTGTCATTTCAAAGGTAACCGGCATTTTACCGAGAATTCTTGCTAATTCATCTATTGAACTATAACCAAAACATCCCAAATCCCCGTACACACGGTCACGATAAGTTTCTACCTCCAAAAACCATGACAAAAAGGGATCAGCTACACACTCACACTGAAAAAATATTAAGGGTTTTAACATTGAAACCTTGACTCAAAATGCCTGCGAGAACTGTGCAAATGACTGGTGATCCCTTCGCTTGTTATCACTTATTCTCACACACACACACACACACACACCCTACAGCAGGACATCATGTGAACCCTAACACATACACCCAGCAAGTGCACAGTTGCCATAACATCTCTGTTTAGGCCCTCACTGCCCATGGGAGGAGGACTTTTCCCCGGAGCAAGAGTCTGATCATATAGTTCTGCTGTGACCCCTTTTTGAGTTCCAAAAAAGCGCTGAAACCACAGAAAGCTGCAGCAGTACCTCCTCTTGTCCTACAAACCAGTGCAGTCGTCACACCTGTACAAGACATAGTGGACAGAAGCGTGAAAGCAACGCAGCCCACCAGCATCCTACGTGTATGTTACACCAAGATGGCACTGTTCATCTTCCACATGTGCTTCTAGTTTCAGTTTCACAGAGCTTTTAGGAAGGTAAACCTGTAACCTGAAGGTTGCTGGTCCAATCTCCCTCTTTTTCCCTGCTGGAGTATCCTTGAATCAGGCACTTACACCGAATTGTTCCACTAAAAACACTCAGCTATCTAAATTGACCAAACTGGGAAAGGAGTGTCGGACAAAAAGTTTCAGCGAGGCAGTGAAATAACAACAGTAACGTGTTCCCATAAACGCACTCTAGTTGCAGAGGATTCATACCCGGTCACCCGTTTTATGTCCCTGAAGTCTTTTCTTTTTGATGTTGCTTGTATGAACGTCTGTATTTTTTAATGATGGGAAAAAAACAGAAATAGTCTACAAAAACTCATGAGAATATGACAATACTCTATGAACAACAGTCTACAAAATATTGGCCAGCTGCTTAATGTTTTAGATGGTACAAACGTTCCTTGTATTGATTCGTGTTGTTCCGAAATAAATTAGTAATAAATAAATAAAAACCACAGCACCATCGAGCTGTGATGTGGGTCCACTGCGCTCCAAGCGAGATGAGGGGTGTCACAGCATGGCTGTAACCTGCATAGAGAACTGCTGTGGTTTTTGTTTGGCTCAAATTGTAGAAATTAATATTAGACCACGTATAACCACGTAAACAGTCTACCTCATATGCAAGGTACATAAAATACATCATTTATATTGGCAGTTTTCACACTGACACGCATTTTATTTACATGTACGGTAAATAAAACTGTGTCACCAAGAAAGGCATTAAACTAAAAGCCTTCATAACAAAACTGTACTCTGGAGTCAGTGTTCCGCGTGTAATTTCCTTAAAAATTCAGCAAGTTTTTGACACCGTTTCTGTCCGTCTGTCGCGTTCAGTGACTCCGCGGCTTGAGCTACATTAGAATTGAGTCTAAAAACTGAGATGATATCGGGGAGCACAAAATTTTTTTATCTGTTAGGTTTCAGCTTAGCTCGAGTTGTAAAACTCACACGACCTCGCCTCACCTTCCCCAAACTTTTCTAAACGGCCTTATTTTTATTTTATATATACACTTTCCCTAGTGCTCAAGGAGGGAGGGATCAGAGGAACCGCAACGCGCAGTATCCAATCCGACCCACTTGGGGACATTCGGCGTTTCTGGGCCACTTCTGATCGAGGTCTTTTTAAAAAATCGCTCATGTGGGTGATAAGGCCCTCCACAGGTGAGCTCGCCGCAGGCGGGGAACATTCCTATTAGCGGCAAACCGCGGCAGCCACGGCTCGGGAGCCGAGGCCCGCACGGCGAGGCAGGCGGACGGACAGGTGATACCGGCAGCCCGTTCTCAACCGCCGAGGTTACAGTTGCACTGAATGAACGGCGCGGGGGCGGGGGCGGGGGGGAGGAAAGAAAATAAGCAAACCCTCTGAAGTCTGCCGATATGTATTCCGAATTAAATGGAAAGCGCTCTCGCGACTCTGGGGCACTGAAGTGACCCTTCAGCTGCGGCGTGCAATGGGGAGGCAGCAACACAAGTACCACCTGCGTCGGTGTTTCCTACCGCAACAAACGCTCGCCCGAGCCGCCTACCGTCTGATCGCCAGCAAACCGAGAAAGTTGTGGAAAAATGCTAATGCGGTCACAGAGTGCTCCGTTTTCGAAAGCTCTTACAAATATCATTGTGTATTCATGGAAGAGCGCGCTTTAAAAAGGCCATTCGCTCGGAGGAGGCGGAGAGACGCACGGAGCGAGGGGGGCAGGGGACCCCGCGCCTTTCACTACAACGTCTGTCCCCAGTTACGCGGAGCCTCTCTCAGCTGCCTCCCGAGAGCCGTGTTCACAGATGCTTTGGAGACTTCGAGGTGCGTGTGACAAGAATGTTGCGGTGGTCTTTTCCGAACGTGGAGAAGACTTCCTTAGTGTACTCCAGGTGGGGTAACTCTTCTGGGATTCTGCTTTAGGGCCTTTCGTGAACAAGGCCTGCCAGGAGGTCACTGGCTTAGACTGCCAAAGCTTTTGAGAAAGTGGAGGCTTGGGAGAAACAAGCTGATAGAGGCACTGTTTACTGCTGAGGGCTGACAAGTTGGCCAGGAGAGGTATTATTGCAATTTATTGCATCGTCCCAGAAGTCTACTGAGAACACAAAAGTACAAAAAGGTGTGTCTGATGCGTTCTGATCCTCAGCCGCCTGGATTTTGCAGAGACAGCACTGCAGTGCAGCGAGAAGATTCACGAGGAAAAAGGGGGGGCGAACACTCGATTTCCGTAGCGAATTTTTCTTACGCGGACGTGGATCGGCGAGCCCAGCAACTAGAGGTCAGAACACACAACAAGCGCGTTTCCCTAACGCCTCGCGGGAAAAATGCTTGAAAATCTTGTGTCAGACAGAAGTACGGTGACTAACAAGAGAAGCGGTTTCGATGCCAGTTTAAAATTTTTAATATGCATTTCCACCATCGTATTACCACCGCTGCTTTTGGAGGAAAAGGAACGAGAAAAAAAAAAGGAGAAAGGAGATATTCTGCCGGGTTCTTATTTGAAATACTCAGTGGGCCGCTGCTGTTATTCTGGCGAGGAGATACCTCGGCTAAATAGCTTCCGTAAGAGCTTTACGGTTACACGGGTAAAACGTCTGACTGAAGCGCAAGTGATGCAAAGCGCCGCTGACGCACAGACCTGTGACAAATCAAACGGCATAATGTCAACCGAGGTTCAGCTCACCGGTGAACTGATCAACGCCAAACCGCACAAGACTGCTAATGGACCGAAATTGCAGCAGCACAGGGAGGGGAGGAAAGGAGGAAAGAAGAAGAAAAAAACCCCACCGGAGGTTTTGAAGACGGAAACTCTTTGATTGTAATTTGTTTTGCCTCTGAAAGGAAGGTTGAATAAATGGAGTCGCTCAGTTAGCTACGGTCACCGGTGGGCCTTTAATCTCCTAGACAGTTCACCTCTCCCCAGCTTCACCGTCTGACCCAACATCTGAAAAGCAAAAGGGGCTCAGGGGTGGCTGCTCTCTTTTTACAAAAATTATTATTCTATTTCCACCACCGCTGCTTCAGTACAGTCTTGGTTGCCAAGCATTTGTGGGTTTTTTTTTTTTTTTAAACTTAGTCTCTATGGAAACCAAATTGAGTTTAAAAAGTGAAGTAATTGATGCATTATATGGTGATTTGAAAGTGCTCTCTAAAAATGAGATGCAAAAGGTTCACGAGGAACTGCAAATAGACGCAAAAAAAACAAATAAGCAAACTGGTGCATGTGAAGTTCGTACCACAGGGCTGCCGCATCCAAACACATCAGAGCCGTAATGAGAGAGAGAGTCGCCATTTAGGTGACTTGATTCTGCCCTATTTTTAAAAGTGAAATTTATGCTTAGGGTTAGTTCTGCTTCACTGCATTTTCTTTCACCTAAATCTGACACGAAATTTAAACTCAGTTAATACGAATAGAATTTTTTTTACGCTGTACTGTTAAAAAAAAACATTTTAGCGACAGCCTTGCCCCATTATCTGCATCCCCACCATTATCTCACCAACCTCACATCTCAGAGGTTGAGAATGGATTTTCTGATGCTGCCAACCTTGCCTCTCACCCTCGCCGTGTGTGACGTGTCACCGCCTGTGCAATTCTACCCCGTCATGGCACCACTCTCAGCTAACAATGGCCTCTGACGCAACGCCAACGTTCTGATGTAGGGCAATGTCTTCTGGCACAACCACCTCCACGCGCTGCTCCTTCGGTCTCAAAGTCACGCTGGCAATTGTCCGCAGCAGTTCTAAATCGACCTCATTTCTTACCGTTTTGCAGTAAAGTACCATACAAAGAAAATCTGATCTGTCGGATATATATATATATATATATATCACACCATACCGACATACCCTGTTAAACCACCAATCTCACCTGTTGCCAAAAATTTAAGACAGATCTATATGGGTGACATAATGAAGCAAGACTGTATTAAATTTCTAATGTGCACACGTTGTTTTTTGGGATTCTAAAAGTAACCTTTTACAATAATATCTTTTTATGATATTTGGGTTTCACTGTAACAGAAGAACAAAGACCATATATAAAGGAAATATGTGAAAAGTTCATCTGTTAAAGTCATACAGCATATAGAAAATCCTTTCACACAGTGATGGCTGTGTCGCATTACTTTGCTGCTCAGTGGCATTTCATGAAAAACGTTCCACGATCCATTAAACTAGAAAAGTGCTGTCAAAGTCAAATAATTTTTGGAAGGTTTTGACAATTAAATAGTTTCAGACATGACTGAAGTAGTAACAAATTAGTTTAAAGGAGTGGACAGCAGACTGGAAGAAAAGGGGGGGGACCACTTGAATATGAAAGCCAACCTGATACATGAACATTAGCACCTAGCACAACATTATGGCCACTAATATTACAATTTGTAGTCTGTGCAGGAATTGTCTATAGTTAATGTTACAGTAGATTAAGCTGGTAAAATACTGAACTGTAGCATGGCCACACGCTACTGTTATATTGCATTAACAGTGTAGAAGCAAACTTGATTTATACTAAAGAGGGTAACATGTAACAAGTTGCACAAAGCACATTTTTGAACTTTGAAGCACTTCACACACCGGATAGTACTTTATCCTAATATACACGGACATTACTGTGCAAAAGTGTTAGGTATGCAACTTGAATGTGTGTTGAGAAGTACAGGTAGATTCTTATCCACCATCAGGGGGGTTTCTGGTTGGTCCCAAATTTATTCTGCAGCCTGAGAATGACCTCAAACACCCAGTCTTCAGCAACAGACGGTCTGGTCCCCACAGAGCCCTCATCTCAACATGATCAAGTGAGTCTGGGAGGACATGCAGAGACAGTCCAAGTGTGCAGAAGAACTGTGGCCAGTTTGGAAGAACCTACCGACCTCCACCTTAAACCGCATGCAAGTTTGCATAAGAGAATTGACGCTGTTTTAAAGGCAAAGGGTGGTCCCACCAAATATTGATCCGATTGAGGTTTTTTTTGAAGGTTTATTGATTAATAAGTATTCGTGGCATTATTTCTGGAACCATCCTCGCTTTATAGCATTTTTCCCACAGGTGCCCAAGACTTTTGCACAGTCCTGTATACCAATTAGTTTGCGCTTAAAACACCGGAATAAGTCACCAGAAATCGCAGGCATTTCGGTTTTTCGACCTCCGGTTGCCGCTCTCTCTCTCTCGATGACATCGTACGTTCTTCTTGCCTGTGGCTTTAAAGATATCTGTGCCGGTGCACATGGCCCGGCGTTTATTAACTGATGGTTAACTTGATTAAGTTAATGGACTGATCAAGAAGAACTAATAGTGAACGACGGTTAGCTCATTAGTCTAAGTGAAACCGGCTAATTTCGGCTAATCCCGAATTAGTTGAACTAGCTTTGTGTAGCAGACTACAGCATCCCCCAGGATGCAGGCTCCAAGAACACAAAACAAAATAGTTAGTGCTTAACTTCTGCTATTTTTTCCAGCACTCCTATTTAATGCGAATTCCCTCACCTACAGTGCACTTGCAGCAGGTTTGGGGACGCAAATGCGCAAATGTAATCTCTCGCATGCAAATGCCCGTCTGTTTTAAAAGCCAGGTGGGAGCCCACCATTGTGCTTGTTGACATATAGAAGAAAACTAAAAGGTACCCTAAATAATTTAAAACAGAACATACTCAAAGAAATTGACTGTTCCCTTGTTTAAGCAGATTAACAGAAGGGAAAGGCAGAAAAATAGCTCCGTGTCACACTTTTATTGTTTCGGGAGAGCTGACACTATGAATAATTCCTTTTTCATATTTTCAGCCGCAGCCGTTCTTTATGTGGCCCTGCGCTGCCGTCTTGCTTTGAAAAAGGAGAGGGAAAGCATTTATTATCTTTGGTGTGGGTTGGCTTTGGTTTAATGAATTTTATCTCTTAGAGCAAGGTTTATCTCTTTCATTCAAATTCCGGCGCAGCTGCAGTTTTAAAATAGGTTTCTTTAATATATGATATTTGAAGCACAGAGGATAGTGTCCAACAAAAGGTTCCTTTTTTTTTCTGCAAAGGAAAAAGTCAGACTCGGAGGAGAAAACAATGGTTGGTCTTGCAAATGGTATCAACAGCGAGAAACAGACAGGGAGCACCAGATGAATGACTTGCAGATGCTTTGGTGGTATCCCTGAAGGACAAAGGTGGGCTTCATTATTTTCAGCCATTAAAATGAGACTCCACGAACCCCCCGGTGTTATTCCATGTTCTTGTTTGACTGCAGTTTGAAGGTTGATGGGGGGGGGGGGGGGGGGGGGGGGA
>UFQX01000318.1:163435-262514 GCA_900497675.1 Arapaima gigas
GGGGGGGTGGACACCCTGTCACCCAAAAAGCCCGTGTCGCCATTTCAGCTCCAGCGCATTCCCATTTATATTGTAATGTTCAACCAGCGCTGCCCCAGATGGCTCCTTTCCTCCATCACTCCTGCGCGCGAATATAATTATTTACCCGCCATTCCGACGGAGACGTTCTGTGCCATCGTACCGCTCGGTAATGACACAAACCCAGACCACCCCCCACAGCAGCTTCCCCTGCTGCTAACCAAGTTTTTATAAACCACCTTTAAGACTCCAGGAGGACGTATTATGGAAATGAACAAAGCGCAAAGCAAATCCCGTCCTGTGCGTGGTTAACTTACACCGAGTCCACTGTCTCTGGAGCCCGAGCACCAGCGGAGAATCTGGCTTCCCACAGAAGCTAAGGAAACACAAGATGTTTCAAAGGCGGCTCACAACGCTGCTCTTTCCTCTGCTGCCGTCCAGCTCGCCGCCTCGTGTTTTGCTGCCGCATGAAGAAAGGCACGCTCCCTGACTTTAGTCAAGGGTTTGGTTTTCATTACCTTTGCTGACTCCTGTCAGCGTGAAACGTGCTGCGTGCAGGGGGGCCGAAACCCACTGATGAAGTAAAGTGCGGCTATAATTAATGAAGTCAATGTTACAGGTGGGTGGCTCAGCTGGTAGCACAGCTGCCTCTGGCTCCTGGGTGGCCAACAGAGAACACGCGTGGGTTCCTTCGCGGGATCCCGTTTCCTCCCACAGTCTGAGCACGTGCCGTTTGCTGTCGGCGGCAGTCCCCACCGTCTGCCGACTTCACCGCGGCGTCTCGCAGAGGCCTACCCCCCCCAATACATCCCAGGATATACACAGGACCACCGCGCTACGACCCTGCCTGGAAATGGACGGATGCTATCAGATGTTTATATTGTTTGTTTTCTTCTGCTATCTGTTCAGAAATTATGTTGTTATCTTGCGGCAAGAGTCAGAAAGAAAGATTTGTGACGTAGGTGACCCACTCCTTTTGACAGGGTTGCTTCGTCATTATAATGCCCTGCTACACGATTTGTACGTAATACTGTTAGCGCTATGGATTTGTCTTATCTATCTCCAGAGTTATTTCACTGCAAAACACTTCATTTTAACATTATGACACTGTGCTTAAATGGCCAACTTTCAAACACGACGGCGTCAAGCGAGATTCACAGCGTAGCCCTTGACAACCCCCCCCAGTCACAACTAACCATTCACAGCTAGTTAAGCACATACCTACACAGCTTAAAACTATTTGAGAAATAAGCACTTTTCTTTCTGAGTATCATTAATCATACACGTTCATAGAAAGTGTTAGTAAGCGCATTTTAAACATTATATCCAACAAGCTTAACAATCGTGTCACAACGCTTTATATGCCCCTTAAATGACATTATTTAAGGAGTTTTTCCAGCGTCAGGTGTCACTACGGTAGAAAATGTCATACAGTACTGTGGATGATCGATACTGTGAATACATTATTACAGGATAACTAATGCAAAAACGGCGAATAGGAGCCACACCCTCACGTGGCATAATGTGTTTTTCTGCTTTCCCACGTTCATATGCATTTGAGGGTCACCGCTGGTTATATCCAGGCAATGGTTGCCT
Source organism: Arapaima gigas (assembly GCA_900497675.1). Lineage (NCBI taxonomy): Eukaryota > Metazoa > Chordata > Actinopteri > Osteoglossiformes > Osteoglossidae > Arapaima > Arapaima gigas. The sequence continues at coordinate 165,050 of UFQX01000318.1, forward strand.
TTGCGATGCAAACAACCAGAAAGTTGGTGCAACGCAACTTTCTCTTCGGATTACATTATTAACAGAGCCCAAAAAACGCATTTTCTCACAACCCAAAACCTGAATATAAGAAAGCGCTGAAATATTAACGTAACGTGTATTTCCAAAGTCCAAGTCACCCCAGCGTGTTCAGTAATGTTTTCGCTCGTCTCCCCGATGGAACCGTCTGAACTTCCGCTTCCAAATTTTACCCACTGGACACTAGTACATTCCTGAGGGTTATAACTTTTATGATGTTAACTGAAAATCATTTAAACAAAATCCCAGTACATCTCTGGTTACTGGTCACACACTTTGGACAAAATGCAAGCTTACAACATTTTTACACCGTTTACCTTTTATATTTAATTCACGTTTAATAATAGTATTAACTATTTAGATGGTACTGACTGACTAGTTAAAATTAACCTCCGCGACGTTGGGCTGAATTTCCCTGGTCAGGTTGACAAAGACCTCGTATGAACTTTGATACACCGGTTTTCACCTCTGTTTTGGCAGTGATGTAATACATATCTCCAAAGTTGCAAAAGCCACCAAGTTAAGTTGTTTTCTGACTCTGAATGACATAAAGAAACTCAACCCCCCCCATCTTTGGTTTCATCACCGTCTTATTGCTGTAATGCTTTACTGTATTGTGCGGCACTAATGCTTCGCTCAGTGCCCTTCAGTGAGATGAAAGCAGAGCTGTGAGGATTCTTACCAAAAAACAAGAAATCCGAGCACATTACACCAGTCAGGGTGCTACCCCTGACACGTACACCAGTCCCACCAGCACCTCACGGCTGCCCCTCAACCGCTGTGCGCATTTCAGGGCGCCGCTTCTGACCCGCACTCCGGCGGGAACCTGCACCTGCCTATTTCACAAACTTGCTCACTCCGTGCTATTTTCCTGGATTGCTTCATTCACACGGCGCTGATTCCTAAAAACTCCGAAAAACGGGGGGGATTCCCCTCCCCCACACACTCATATTTTTGCCTACATCTGTGAATCAGAAGCAGTTTCAACTTGAATGCAAGCCTGGAATCTGCGGCTACAAAACAGAATATTGTTGTAAAATGTAAAACACGAGCAAAGCTGGCCCATAATGAAATCATGTTTTATTAGCAATTTCAAATATGGCTGCAAACACATAACTGAAATGTATTATCTGATATATATGTGACCTTTGTAATTTATTACCATTTAAATCCATCCATCAGTCCTGTCCCAGAAGCACAGGGCAAAACCCTGAATGTAACTCCCATCCATCATAGAGCGAGCAAGCAAGCAAGCCCACACACACACACACACACACAGGGCAATTCAGAGTGATCAGATCACCTGAAACACAGCTTTGAATGATGAGAAGAAACCCGAGAACCTGGAGGAAAGCAGCGTGAACGTGGGGAGAACATGCAAACTCCGTGAGGCGGATTCAAACCCACATCTGAACCGACAACCCAGGAACTGTGAGGTACCACTGGTGGTTGCTCCATCACTTGCATGCTTGAAAACAGATATTAATATATTTTAACTATGGTGAAAATGGAATGTGGAACTATCTACATTACATTTGTTCTAGAGAAATAAATTTTAGTAATTTGCTATTACCCTCCTGCCAACCGTGTACAATTTTTCCACTCCTTACCATTTTTCATCAGTACTAATCTTCCCAATTAATATTACTGTATTGCTGGAACTTTTCTCTGCTTCATTACAAATGACTCCCTCCTTTAGGTATCGTATAGAGCCTTCTTATTTACCAAAAATTGGACTTTGAGCCTCACTTGCCGACTTAAATGCTGAAGTATGGTTTTTATCCATAAACAAATGCTCAGGAGATTGTGACAGATGGAAAAAAAAATAGATTGACAAAATAATTTGTCATTTGACACGGGCAGAACTCAGGAATGCTCCCCAGAAGACTATTCATTAAATGGTCTCGTACATTTCAGCCCAGCATTTATATTTCTTACATGCTTACGTTGGCGTCCTGTTAACTTTAGAGTAGACTAGATCTTACTCTCAGCTTATAAGGCCGTACGTGGCCTTGGTCCTGTGTACCTTAGGGAGATCATTGACTTTTATGTTCCACAGCATTGCCTACGATCATTAACTGCTGGTTATCTTCAAGTACCTGTGATCAATAAGATTACAGTAGGAGGAGATGCCTTTAGTTATAGGGTACCTAAGCTTTGGAATAGTCTGCCTGGTGTTGTCAGAAACACCCTTTCTGTGTCAGCCTTTAAATCACTGCTTAAAACTCATCTCTTCTCCTTGGCATTTCCAATATAAGTAGCGTTGAATCCTGCTGCTTCGCTTCTGCCTCTTGTCTTCACTGTTCACAGCGTTGTCTTCAGTGTCATTAGATTCTAACCCCCTCTTGTTCTGTTTGAGGTTCTTTGAACCACAAGCACAGATTATTGACCCCCTCCCCCCATCACTGAGGCCAGATGAGACCAGTGGTGAGACCAACAATCCATGCTGCTAGGAGCTGAGGACCCCCTGCCTTGAACATGTATCAGTTCACCTGCTTCTCAACATCACTCGATTCAGCTTCACCGTCCTACACACAGCTGTCCTCAGTAGTATAACCTTTGTTAGCTGCTACTACTGGCACCACTTTCTTTGTGTAGAAGCCCAGGAGGGGGGGCGGCCGCTGGCACTCGGACCCCTCCAGAGGTTCATTTTCCTCCCTCGCCTCCTGGTTGGGAGTTTTTTGTTTTCTTCTCCTCTGTGTCTGGCAGGTTTACCGTATTACACTTATACCCGGTATAGTTGCTCTCATTAACATTCAACCCTTATGTAGAGCTTCACTATGTACTTGTTCCCTGTTCCATCATCATAACTTGCTGTGTGAGAAGAAGCCTCTAGGAAATTAAACTGAACTGAATTTCTAATGGAGCAGTATGGTTGGTAGCACTGCTGCCTCAGTGGGCCAGTGGGTCTGGGTCTGTGTGTGTTTCCTCTGGGTGCTCCTGTTTCTGCCCACAGTCCAAACACTTGCATTTCAGGTTAATTGGTCACTAAACTGCCCACAGTGTGAGAATGTGTGTGTGCGTGTGTGTCTAGCCAGCCACTGGTTCGCCAGTGTCATAACACAGCTCAGGTAAATGGTGAGACTTGATGTCAGGTAGTGCATCCAGTCATAAAAGTCCTGCTTTCGTGTGGCATCTGGGAGGCAACTGCTAGCCTGAGGTTCTCCTGATCAAAATTCCATAAAACCTACCAAGACTTACATTTTCAATATCCAACACAAGCTATTCTCCATCAGTGTTAAATTTTACTGTACTGAATTACATGTTATTTGTTAACAAAAAGAGAGAAAATCCGAGCATCTTGTATGTCTCTTGCTGGCATTCTGTAGGAGACGCAGCCAGGCTGGTCTCACTGGGGGGGTGGGGGGGGCTGGCTGTACATCTGCTGTTAAGCAAAGGTTACAGAGGCCACACTCAAGGATCAAAACAAACGCGAGAGCATCTCACTTTCTTTAACCAGCTGTCAGTATTATACTTCAGCCCTGAATTTTTGTCAGGAAATGTCAAGCTCTCGATCTGCTGTGAAAATGTGTGTTCAGGGTACGACGCAGGACACTCCCAGTGTCAGAGAAAGCGCTCCTCGTGCTTACAGCCTTGACGGTTATAGGAAAACATCATTTTTTCAGCACCAGGAGATTAGAGGTGAGGGGGGAAGGGAAAAAAAAAAAAAAACACAGATTTGTCAGAAATTGCAAGGCCGAACCACGTTTAATGTGTTTTACTCTTCGTTCCACGCTTTAATGTTTCTTTTCTGCAGAGAATTTTCATTGTTTAACCAGTCCTGTAATTAGGAGGTGAGGCATCACTTGGTTGTTTCTGTTCTCCCTTTACTGATCCCGACCTCAGCACTTCATTGGCCAAAAAAGAGAAAATCGGCGTAATATCTGATTTGCTGATGTTTTCTCACTGTGTGAACAAAGGCAGCCAACCATTACGATACTGTGCAAGAACTTGGCTGTGTAACCAAGCAGGGTCACCACTGTGTAGCAGTTCTTTAATGAGTCCATCTCTCCTTCGATTAAGCTCCGCAGTCGCGTGCGGGGTGATGCTCGGGTTATGCAGAACGCTGGTATGAAACCTATTGTTCTCTGCTGCCTTCTGCTAAGTCAAGCAGAAGATGAACAGCACATGTGCTGTCGCACCCCTTTGTGTTATCGGGCACATCTGAATTAATGCCGGAGGCCAGTTCCGATTCATTTTTGGCAAGGCATTTTCATGTGTACATGCTGGGGAGTCAGCTTTGATACATAAATAACAACATTAATGAGTGTATGTGACTCGTACCTTTGCTTATTTAAATTAGTATTCAGTTATAAGCCCTATCAGGAAGGCACCAGGTAACCGAATTAACCATGCAGACAGATTTAATGTCAAAATCCAGTTCATATTTGAACACAGGAGAAATGCCCCCCCTCGAAAAAAGAATAACAAGAACCTCTATTAAGATCTGTTGCAGACTACATGCCCCCTGCCTGTGTTTTTGTTCTAATGCACCGGCGCGACGAGTAAGGCCCAGCTATATTAAATCTGAGAAAAGCTGCAATTCTTAAATCAATATGTTAAAAAAAAATCAAGCAGCGCTGTACACTTTTAAAACCTAACGCTTTTCCTGATCCAGCAAAATCTCTTACACTCATCTGAATTGCATAACCTGCAAGATCCAGAACACAGGTAAACACCCTTCAAAGTAGCCGACAACCTGTTCTATTTATTTATTTAACACAGAATAGCAGGCAGTGCAAAATCGGTGCTACGCAACATATTCCCCAGTGAAGAAATTCAGACGGCCAGTATGTGCACATGAATATAAAGATAGGTCAAGCACATGCCATATTCATAAATTCACTGCCCTCGAATTACATGTCAGTGCAGCCATCTGCCTGGTATCCATTTACTTATTCACTTAGCAGGTGTCACCTGGCATATTTCAAAAATTTGATACAAAAGTCGTGATTCAGACAGTTTTTGAGCCACAGTGTCTTTTATCCCTTTTTTAAAGCCAGGGATGTTTATGATAATCTTATTGCAAGCTATAATTCTCTTAGGCAGCTCATATTAAAAGCATTGCTAAACAACAACTTACAGCAGGTGACAATGAGCTGAAAACATAAAAGGTAGATGGGGAGACCTCTGAAATATCCCATTCGGCTGTCACAGAGACAAATAAAACTTAAGCCAATAAGCCTGTCTTTATATCTTTCGCTGTATTAAACTACATTAGAAAATTGTGGAATACTTGCATTGTCAGGACAGGAAAATGTAGCCTGAACAGATTTGCGACCTTATGAATCGCATGTGTAAAACAGTCCGACTGCTCCACTCAGTGGCGACCGCGACACAACACCCGCACGTCCTAACTGCGGCCTCAGGAAGTAACCGAAACATACAAGAAAAGCATCTTTTCACTCCCCGCAGACAGAGGCACGGCCAAAAGAAGCAATATTTTCAACGAATGGCTAATCGCCACCGAAGTCTCAATACCGAGCTCATTAAAATGGAAGTCACACATTAGAAAAAAGATCAAATAAAATGCACTCATTATTTTAAAGGATGTGTTCCACACCATGTCTGTCCAGCACTAGACAAACACTTATTGATGGATGGATGGACAGACGGATGCTTTCTCGCATTGTTATCGAAAAGACGGAAGAAAGGAGGCCTCCTCCAGCTGCAAATACAAGTCACTGTATCGAGATGCAGTCGAGGAAGCTGAAATTTTTCAACATTTTTATTAATAAAACAATAGCTACGGTATGCACCGTACACTGTGCCTTCACACAGCACTCTAACCGCTCCAGAGAATGCAGAACACCAGGTAAAAAGGAAAAGATGACAGGATGTTGGGCACTTGTTTTACTTCTGAGACAGTGGTTGTCACCATCGGCTGAAGGGAATGGCTGTTTACATCAGCTGAGCTCCTTATTAGGTTTTATTGGGCTGCTGTCACGAAATAACAACCTTTCCGCTTTCCTCACTCCTTCCAGCATTAGGGCAAGTGTTACTAAGATCAATTTTAACATCAGGGCGCACAAGCTAACTGCTCCGTGTTTAGATGTGTTTCATTTAAAGAGTGGCGGCGCTTTTTTTTTTTTTTTTTTTATCCACAAGGATAAATGTGCATTTTTATTCCAGCGTAAATTCAGGGAGGTAGACATGCAAAGACATAAAGACCATACGCGCTCCATTCTGCCATCTGGAACGCGACACCATCAATCACTGCACGCATGCGGCAAATCTCACTGATGACTTACGGTGCTTGAACTTCCCACCTATTCAGAGGAATGGACTGGCTTAGATGGGCTTGGCCAACAGTCCCTGTACACATAAAAAAAGAAACAACTATTACCTTCCGCAGCACTTAGCTCAGCACATTTCCTCACACGGGGCATTTGGCTGCAGGCCGGCTGCTGTTTTGTTGTTCTGTTTCCAGGTTGCCATGGAAATAATGACAACCTTTACTTTAGGCTTTGTCCTACAGGGTGAAATAAAACGAAAATGTTTACAAAGAGAATTCCCCAATCCATAACTCAGACCTAATGTACTCTGAAACTATAATAAACTCAGAGAAATTGACCCTGCTGCATCTACTGCATTATGTGCTTCTCCCTGTATTGCATCCATATTACGCTTTTCCAGCTTCGGTGAGAATGGTTTACGTGGGCATCGTGTGGGCATTACCTCTAAACCCTCCCCGCTCCACCCAGCCTTAGAGTCGACATTCGTTGCTTTCGTGTGATTCTGCAAGCGCCACAAGACATCGTAGGGACCCGCTCAGTCATCGTTCTACTCGCCTCTCCGCCATCGCCCTCGTGCTCAGCATCAGGAGCCCCCATTTTCAACGTGCTTGTCATGATTTTTCAAAGCTTGACTCCCAACACAGAAAAACCCTCATTTTCATAGGGATTTTTTAGGAGTTACACGCTCTGTCTTTTGCCTCTCGACCCCATTTTGTTGATGAAAAATGATCCCCGAGAAATAAAACCTCACACGAAGGGTTCATTTCTGAATGTATTTGCGAAATCTAAGTTACATGTGGTATTACTGCGATTCCAGCAACCTTGTAAAAGTTTGAAAAAACACCTAAACTATTAGTGTAGTTATTTTTGGTAAATTCTTATCTTTATTTCACAAGTTCTGGTGTTGTCTAACCTGTGATAAAAAAAAAAAACAGTTACCTACGGGGGATGGAAGCAAAGGCCATTGAGAGTTCCAGTTAAAAGCTGACCCGCGTTTGCCGACGAGCACAAACATGCAATTTCTGTGCAATTTTCCATTTTCCTGGGGGGGCAACGTTCTTCAGCTTTTGGGTATCCCGGCAGCCCAACTGGATCGACGATTTGAGTTCACAACAACATCGAAACGCGCAATTTGCCAAAAACCGACTAGCTGAATTGCTGTGTCATTGCAGGACGTCTCCTCCTTTATAAACGCAGGTCCGCCGCTAAATTATATTCTTCGATATTAGTGGCGCGCGTTCTTTTCCCCCTCTCTGCTCGGCTGCAAGCGACCTCGGTAATCTCACACGTTGCTGATGAATTCACTACAGCCGGGGCCCGAAGAAGAAGGAGATTTATACTGTGCGGGTCATTTCACGACCAGCTCTGTATTAATAAAGCTTGATTGTAGTGCGAAGTGAGATGGGGCTGATAAATACCCCAGCATACTGCTGCAGCAATGAGATTTATAATATCAAATCAGGGCAGGACCACAATAGCCAGACAGGCCATTCGTCTCCAGTTAGTGGGACCTCCAATGCCATATTCTTATTTCCCTCTTACTCTGGGCCCAATCTTGCTTAGAATGGTGTGCAATAGGGACAAGAAAATGTACGCTATTCATCCAAGTCAGCAACGCGAGACGTGGGGATGTTCGAGACGGTCAGTGGGGATGGGGACAACGGGGTCAGCAATCCAACTGAAGGAACGTCCACGTTTTCCCAGCCGGCGTGTGCCGGGCACGTTTGAGCAACGCGGCGACACAGGAAGAAGGGAGTGGGAATGGTGCGCGCGCACATTTTACACACAAATCGCAGGGTTTTATTCAGCATTTCTGATGTGTCACCACAGCTTGCCAAGTTACCTGAAACAGTCTATCCAGCTCTCACATACAACAAAATCGACACAATCTTTATTAAACTAAACTGAGATTATTAACGTTATCGTGCGAAATGCCTGTTTTTTAATCTCCCCTAGCATTCTTAGCAAATGCAAGCAGAATGGAGAAGTATATGCGGAAATGTTTAGCAATATCAAGACGATTCCTTGTTAGCGCAGGAAAAATACATTACAGCGTATGGTAAATAGTCAGTAAAACTATGTCAGTCAGACCTAATGCAACAGATTAACCCAACAGTCTGGTGCAAGAAAAGCAATTACAGATAAGCTGACCCCTTTCTGTTTCTAATGCTTTGTAATGAATTCCATATTCCCCAGGAGAAAAGACTTGTATTTACTAATAAACACCCATTCCGGAGTGTTTAATACCGTCCACTATTGTCCCTCTAACCTTCCGCTAACATTAATCTGTCTGGTTCCGCTTTTGCGTCGTACTGTGGAAAGGTATATTTGTGAAGGACTTGAAACAGAAAATGAAATTTTATTTTTAGGATTTTCAGATCTCTCATTGCACTTTTGTCTGGTACTCAAATGAACAGACGCTTCTCTACAACGGGAGTTACAGAAGTGAGATTGGAAAGATAAAGGCCTAGGATAAAACTTTTGTACAGTATGTAGGACAGGGAAAGGAAAGGCTCCTGGAGTAATGCGATGCTTTTGTTCTACGACTCGGTGTGTTGTGTACCTCCGTTTACCGCGTTCAGAGACTGCGATTTTTCTGAGCCGTCGGAAGGGGGGGTGGGGGGGTGGGACAGCACACTTGTGAGGGAGTACGCGGGAGAGCGAGCCAGTCAGCGCCTGCAACGGTGTCAAACAGACGTGTCAATCCACTTAGACCAGTTCAGTTTCTACGCCGCCTAATTAAAACAACCTCCCTGTTCAGATACAGGGGGAAAAATCTCTGCGAAGTTAGGCTGCAGAAAAGAAAACTTTTGATTTTTTTTTGTCCTGAGACACTTTCTGTGTGCCTAGAAGCTGTCATGACAAACACCAAGAGATTGCATCACATTCAATTATAAACTGACAATGGAGGAATGAGTTTTTCGAGAGTGAAAATCAGATATGTACATGTATCATTACTTTGAGCTTTTACCATTTAAACAGCCAGCTGCGATATTATTATATTAATAAGGAGGTTACAGATCAAGTTGATAACAGCAGTGTTATCCGTTCTCGTAATGGAACTATTATGTAAATGAGATAATTGCTTTTATTAAACACAAAAGGCATCTTGCATCACGATGTATGACAAAAAACCTCTTAGGCAAGTGTTTTTTTTTTTTACATTTTGTTTGTTTTATGTTCTACTTGTGCAAAGTTAATAATGACTGAGTGGGTTGTGACTCGGTCCAGGGTGGTTTGTCTTTGAATAGGAATGGATTAAGAGTTCATTCTTTAATCACGATCACTGTACTTGTCTCCAGTCTGACATCGAACAATGAATGAATGAATCGAATGAATATCGAAGTCCATAAAGAAGCGTTCAGAGTAAACCGGCATGATCGAGTGTGATTTCTATCAACAACTGTTGAAAACGTCGTCTTGGCCTGTCTGGGGCCACGGGCTGGAAGGGAAGACCAATGAGAGAACTGACTAGGAACAAAATCTGTGCATCCAAGTTAGTGGAAGTTCAGGAATCGCAAAAAAAAAAAAACGAACAAAACATACATTTTTTGGTGATGGCAAGTAACCCGTCTCCTTCACCACTGGTCCTCCCTAAGCAGATGGATGTCCTCTATCCAGTGGATGGAAAATGAAAGTCATATGTGGTGAAGATAAATGCAGCAAGGAGAATGCGCACCAGCAAGACGGTGACTACCTGAAATTGTGACACACCAGGCCCAACAAGTTTCGCATTTATTCAGATAACAGACAATAACTATTATCTTGGAGACTCTGAGCCTTCAGCAGGATTTATATCCATCTCCAGGGGCAGCGCCTTTCTTACACAGGCCATTCTGACGACGCATGTGGTTTGCTCAACTCTGACTTCGAACAATATCAATACGAGATGAATACATTACGGTCAAGCAAAAGAAAGCTTATTTATGTTTATCAATGTACACACACGGCAAGTTTATGCCAACATGAGGACCCACAGCACGAGACACGACGTATCGAAAACCTTAAACGCAGGACCTAATTCGTCCGTGTGGTCATGAGTGAAACGTACGAGAGCAAAGTCGCCGAGGGGAAATTAGCATGCCGTATTAGAGCAGTAGGTGTTTGGCATGCAGCTGGTATACAGTTAAATTACACAGAGAAAACTGAAAAACAGACATCAGCCATGCATACATAAGAATATTCATCTGTTCCCTGGTGACTCACATGAAGCGATGCTCCAATGTGCGGATCGGGTAGTGTAACAAAACGACAGGTACATGGCATACAGATATGGGTAACAGTGAAAACCGAGCGTGGATATTATGACGACAATATTACCTGTATGCATATTTTAAAGACTTTTAAGTACGGGGTCACTACTAGGCACCATTATATTAGTAGAGGAGATGAAGTAGATTTGTTAAAGATGTCAGCTGTTCTTAAGGAGGGAGTCAAACTTGAGTAAAAAAAAACATGATAAAATACTTTATGACAAAAAACAACCCGGTTAATGTAATCCTATTAAAGTACAAATGGTATCAACAGTAATGCAAGTCAATACAACTACGGGTATTTCTAAAACGGAGATGACCAATTATCGGTTCTTGTCGAGGGCAATATCTGCTTGAGCAAGAACTGCACACTTTATTAGGTGTCCATATTAAAGCAATAGACTGTGTTCTCTTGGCTGACAGTGTACCCTTGCAGTATGGAACATCTGGACTGGTATCAGGCACAAACAGACTAAAGTGATTAATCTCAAAGCAGGAAATTCCTCCCTATAATATGTTGTATTTAGTCCCAGTTGAAATTTGGCAGCAGCAACCCGTGCTCATCAAAGCCAGGCTGCCGCCTGTAGCTCATGTAAACCTTACATAAGGGGTGTTGCCATGCCAGTAACTAATCACTCCTCAAAGCAAAGTCAGCGTGAAAGAAGCCATAAAAGAGGACAGGCAGCAGGTTTGTACATCTTTGCAACAGCAAACAGCAAGGGAATCGCAACATAATTTTAACATCAATCTAAGTTATTTGAAACCATCCACCCTTAGTCAATACCTACTCAAATTATTTAACTTCTAGTGTCTAAAAGAAGCTCATATACAGCAGAACAGTGTTTCCTAGCTGTAAGTAATGGCTGTATTTTTATACGTAGAAGGTCTAGGAGGGGTGGGCAGCTACTGGCACTCGGATGCCGAGAGGTTGGGGGCTTTTTTGTTTTCCTCTCCTCAGTTGTCGGCAGGTTTACTTTATTGCTTTTCTATCCAGTACAGTTGGGCCTCGTCATTAAACGCAAGACTAACCTTTTATCTGTAGGTTTACCCCTTGTCTGTTACAGCTGCACTTTTTCTTAATCTTTTGCTCTGGGTCGCTGAGTCAGAAGCAGCAATCTATAAAAATAAATCAAATTGTCCAGTGCAGGATCACAGTGGTCCAGAACTTATCAGGGAAGCACAGGGATGAGGCAAACAGCACACCGATTCACACACACACACACACACACACACAGATTGACTTGGACAATACAGAAAGCGCTGGCTCAGAATAACCATTTCACCTGAAACACAGCTTGAGACTGTGGGTGGAAACCAGAGCACCCATAAGAAACCATGAAAATGGAGAGAACATGCACACTCCAAACAAATGGATCTGGGCTCAAACCCATGGCTGAACCCACAGCCCAGGAACCGTGATGCATCACAGTGCTGCCCCACATGAAACCGGTCCAGCACAATGTCCACCCGAGGAAGGATCCTAACTACACGTTGTGCAAAGGCAGCAACCAGGTTAATGTTAATATAAAGATATATGTTCAGACACTGACATCAGACGACCCCAGCCGTTTGTACATTTACAGCACCTGTCCTGCCCAGTTACACAAAACATTTACAGCAAAGAAAATATAGCATATGTCAGCTAGAATAAAGATCATGATTTGCATAATTATTCCAGTAGAAAGATTAAGAGAAAAAATATGTAGAAAAAGGGCATCCAGGCAGAGAGGAATTAATGGAAGGGTAATTCTCGGCTAAAGAAAGAATACAGAAAATACTTTTCGTTGCTTCTGATACCTCCTCTGACTCCCTGATGCCGAAGAACTGCATACAAAATGCACTTTTTCAGATGTGTAAATATGGCATTACATACGAATAGATTTCTTAAAATTTTGAGCAGTATCAATGCAAAACTGCAGGAAAAAAAGTACTACGCTTTAGTTCTTGTTTTGCACATTTTGTTTTATCACATCATACTGTAAGTATTACTACTCTGATATAATAGCCTTAATGTAACTACCTAGTTAAGCTTATTTAATATTTAAAGGATGACATGGGAAAAAATCTCCTTCACACATTCTCTTATATAAATATGTTTGCATATTCTGTACCTACAAAACCAAATGTGCTGTCAACGCACAGTAAACTACTGCAAGCCAGGTGGGAGAAGATGAAAATAACCTTTCACAGACCTCATCTGATATACCAGTTTGTGTTTATTGATGTTCTATAAGGCTGGGGCTTCTGGGATATGGGAACAGGCTGGAGAGAGTCAGTAGAGACTGCTGTCCGTCTTTTCTAAATTATTTTATTCAAGTTCACTCAGGTGACATTCAGAAAAGGTGACTTAAGATGAAGCTGGAGACATCACGACAAATGCCACACCAGTTAAAAATGCAGGAAGACGTTGTGAAAATGACGTGTGCATTACTGCAGTGTGGACTTTAGGGAACCAGTTTTTTTTTTGTGTCAGGCCGCTCCTTCAGTTCAAACAACACGATTTGCCCGGTTCCTTTGAGGAAAATTTAAAAACAGAGTATAAATTTTGAGACTCCTTGTGTTTTTGGAGACAAAAACATTTTTTTTTCCCTGCTGATCTATTTTAATTGCATTTTTTTTACTCAATGTTTTTCAAAATTTCAGTCTGTTGTGAAGCAAAAGCATCATGCAGCTTCACAGCCAGTCATTATTTGGTAGTAAAATGTCTGTCTCGTCTTACCAGATTCCATCGTGTTTATAGCTCAGGTCTGGCGTTTCTGCGTGCTGTTTAATAAAAAGGTGGCACAATATAGTGAGTGCTGCACATGCTTATCGATTCAGTCAGTCTATTGTTAACACTAAATAGGAGTTTCTGAACTATTTTCATTTTCAGGTATTTTAAATTTGTTTTAACACCAAAATAAAGTGAGTGTTTTATATACACCATACTTTTTTTTAAAAAAACAAAACCCAACCTGTAAATAAATCAGTGCATATCTGTATTTTTTACTTTATAGAATCTAATCTTTTACTAATTGAGACTTAGTGGTCAAAGATACTTTTGATTTGCAGACAGCCACAAAGAGGCTTCTGTTTCCCAAATGTGCTCAGACGTCGAGGATTTATTGTAGAAAGAAGCCAACAAGTAGGCCAGAGATCCTCTTTTTAATCGTATGTAAAACATCATTCTTTCAGCACACTTTACTGGGGCAAAAAAAGAGGATTTCATTGTGCAAAGTTAACTTCAAGAGATGGAAAATGTCCTTCTCCACCTTACATGGCTCAAACAGAATATTCCAGCAATATTATGTGTCTTTGGCATTTATTGATCCGCTGCCTGGGTCGAAAAGGTGCAGGGGAAAAGTGACAACACATTATATATCATTAAACTGCTGCGTTGAAGGGGATGAATTCAGCACACAGGTATTGTGAGCGCTGGCAGGCAGGCAGACGCCGCAGAGAGTGACGCAGGCGCCGGTCTCAGTCAAACGGAATGGGAAATAAACAAAAAAATATCACCAAACTTCATCACCCTCACATCATTGTATGTGCAGCTCTGTGTCGAATGATTCCTTCATTATTACATTTTCATTTGCTGAACATGGAGACAGAACAGGTACACAGCAGTAACAGATTTTACCTGTCAGCTTTTCCTGCGTCTCAGTGAGATACTACGAGTGTAAGTATCATAAAATTACAGTCGGTAGCTTGAAAAACAAAGCTGTACATAAAAAAAAAAAAAAAAAAAAACAACAAACATAGAGTCGTATGTTAAACGAATAAACGTAAGCGCTCGGGCGTCAGGAGGGCGCGAACCCCCAGTCGGGGCCTCGTAAATGCGAGCAAGTGCGTCATGAATCGAAGGAGGCATTTTAAATTTATCTCCTATTAAGTCCAATTCTCATATTTGCTAACGGGCGCCTCTCCAGGACGACCGCGTGTAAAGATGCTGGTTTTCTTGTGTCTCCAAGGCCGCGGAGGAGCGATGCTTCCCCCCAGCGTTCAGCGGGAAGCACAGCCGACTAACGGAGGCCCCCGCCCTGCGTGGGCCCAGCATCTTAACACATTTCTTATCTGTTTGTTCACACAACTGTAAGAATCTGCTTACCTTTTGTGACGAAACAAAAGCCCAACATCCAGAAAACATTCACTGCCACGAGAGGACATTGGTCATACGCAGCATTTCGTGCTGCAAGGACACCGTCACCTCAGCAGGGAAAACCGGAAAGAAGACTGATAGAATCGTGTGTTTTGTTTCACTTTTAAAAATGGAACTCAAACTTATCGACTTATTTTGGATGTTAAATATATTTCCTACAAATATTCTTTAAATTTATGTAATATTTTAACTCACAGACAGGCAGGTAATCAAAATAGTTATTTTCTGCAATTTTCAGCTTCTGCTGTTTGTTGGCTGCTTTGTGCAGGTGTCGCGCAGTGATGACACTCACCACTAGGGGTCTCCCAGGTCACAGCAACGTGGGCCGCAGCTGTTGAGCTTCACACGGCGAGGTGCTGCAGGTCCAGGGCTGAAAGTGTAGCCTGTCTACACAAGTGACTGCAGGTGTTGTAGCATCTAGGACTGCTTCTCGGTAAGAATATGCTGCCGTACTAATGGGGAAATAACTGTACAACTGAATTTCTAACACTGAAATACTGCTCATAAAAGGAGAAGCAAGGCAAAAAGACTTAAGTATGCAGAACATGACTGGGGTGTGCGCGTCTTCTCATCCCTTTTCACCACCTTGTCTCACAGCGTAAAAGATGGATTGAGGGACATTGGCAAGGGAAGAGGGTCTGTCGCTACTTATGCACACACGGGGAGCCCGTTCTGAGCGCAGTAAGATGACGTCATACTGAAGTATCTTACACTCGAACAGGTTTAGTGTCTCGCTGACTCTTCATCATTTCAAACTTACCACTGACATTTTGTTATGAAGGAAAATTGAATAAGGACCAGAAGAAGAAAGTTTACGCAATATGCATGTATGTATGTATTTATTTGTTAACAAACAAACATGATGCTGGTTGCCCTGGTCAGAGAACAACGGTGACCTCATTGCAGTAGGAAGAAGAAGAAAGTCAGGTTATTGTAACACGAATACACATGGAGGAGAGAGCTACTATTCAGCAATTTAGTTAATGCTGTTTGTTAATGCATGTCTGCATGTTTTATATTTTGTTCTTGCTCATTTGAAGTGAATAATAATCAAAACTTATGGACGACAGTCTTGTACAATGTTTGCGTGTCAGAAGTGCTTGTCCTGTAGACATGCATCTCCTCCTATTGCTTGAGGTGCCATCCCAGTACAAAGAGGACTAATGTTGTTGCTTCATCCCGTATGACACCATTTCATCCCATTCTATCCAAGTACTTTGCAGTTTGATAGATTAGGATCTCAACCTGGGAGAATATTCAGTCTCTCAAACATCACACCTGCAAACAGTTGTGCTTCTAAAATGGCCCACGTTATTTATGCATTTATTTGGCTGCGTGGAAAGGTGGCTTACAGTGACAAACAGATGCAACTTTATGACGTGTGACTCGTGTGCACCAGGCTGTATCAATCTGGTGTATGTACCTCGATCAAGGAACAGAATTTGAAGCGGGAACCTTCTGACTGCAGAACAACAGGGCCAAACTTTCAGCACCTCCTGCCCCTAAAACAGCAATAAGGGGAGGGCAGCTGACAGACATGCACTTGTACAGCAGAACCCATGTTTAATAGAGAAGCAACAAGAGTTGGATCACCGTTTTGTGGAGGAAAACAGTTACCGCATCGTAAACACGGCTCATGTCCAAGGTGGGCAGCTGTGCCCTGTCCGGGGCTGCGTTTTCTGTATCCAAAGGATGGAAAACGACACCTCGTTTTCAACAGGCGAAAACGAACAGTTCTGGAAAGATCCGCTAATGAGGGAAATGTCCAAAAGTGCGAAAGGTGATGGTATTTATTAAGTTTTCACAGTACAGTGGGTCTTACTTAGATTGATGCAGCTATTTGGACAATAAATCAAATAATCTTTGTGTTGAGGTTTAATTATAATACATTCTGACACCTGGCACCTTGGCAGACCTATTTGAGCAGAACTAGTGATTCATATGCTGTAGTCCCCAGTGCTGAATAAAGAGATAAAGCAATGTTTCTGGTGGCTCGTGGTGTATGGAGGATTCCAGTCCCTCTGAGCAACTGATTAAAATGTATTATTATCAAAATTCAGAATTATTCAGTCACACCCAAGAAGGGATGAATCCCAAAGATTTTTGGCCCTATTGGAGCAGATTATTGAATGTAGCCCCTTGATTGAACAAATTTTCTCACCTCCTAATGGTGTAAAAGAGCTGCAGTGGTTTGGTCCCTTAAGATGGTACGATGAATATCTGTATTCTAACTGGAGCTGTGGTTCATAGAAAGCTACAGAACGACTTATACTGCAGCCTGCTAGGAACAGCACTGAGAGGCGTGCTGTTCCATGCAGCTCTTCAGACCTAATGGAAATCCAGACATAGGGTGAAAGGTCTTCTGTGGGGATGATAGTGGTTTTGATCACATTCCTACTTCCACATTCACCATTAGAGCAGGTGAAATGAACCTGTTCCACACACTCATCACCTTATGTTTTGTGTAATTGCCACCACGGATATAGACTCTGTTATAGGCGAGACAGGCAGGTGTGTTTCAGGAAAACATGCATCCCTTCAACCTCTATAAATTTCAATCATCTTGCTTCACGTGAATTTAATATTGAGTAATATTTCTATAGTGCATGTAAATTTGACTCCGTTTAATTAGATCATAATAAAACTGGACGTATATCAAGCTTGGGGAAATGATGGTGGAAATTTCTGGTCTCTCTAACCCTTATCAGCAAAGATTTAACCTGTAAAACAAAATAATATGAAGCACATTAAATATTCCAAGGTAGTTTTATTGCATCAATTCGTAACATTGCGAAATGAATATCTGACCAAAATCAATGATCTGTGTAACAGAAGCAATGACAGATTTCAGCTGGCAAACTTTTTTTCCTCACATGAAGTCCTCAAGAAACTGCACCGCGATGCTGACATTCAAGTTTAAACCTGCCAAAGGGTTATATTCTGGTACAAGGCAGTAAAGAAACAGAGTAACTATTATTCTCACCATGCAGGAAGGCTGAAAAAAATGTCCTTGTCCATGGCATTCACACCAGTTAAATCCACACAGTTTATGTTCTCAACATTCTAAATGACAAGTGGTTAAATGGGTTGGAGGGAATAATTTGTGATTCACGGTGTTTAGTTTTCCTTAAACACTCTCCTGTACTGGAGCTCACCAAGCGCACCATATCTGCAATATTTTACAGCAACATTAATCAAATACATTTGGAAGCTTCCACCAAGATTCCTGATCTTGGCATAATGCGACATATTTTCCTTAACATTTCAGATTTAGAAACTGAACTTGCCATTATTACCAGCCTGATAAGTAAAAATTTGGTTTTGCACGCATGAACTAGCAAAAGCTTTATGACTAGTTGCAACACAGACATAAGAACTTGGAAAAACATCTTTTGCAATAGATACATTTTTGCAGCAACTACAACTTCTGTTTCTTATAACTTTAAACTCATTTATTAACAACGCAATGAAAATAATGTTTTGCCAGCACTAAGTGTATATATAAAGTATCTGCATACAGTCAATCATTAACAAAGTTTTTTCGGAGTCAGCTTCAGCTTCCCAAAAATCAGTCTAGACAACCTTTGGCCCTCAGTGCACGACCAGTGCACTGAAAACAGGCTAATGGTGAAAGGGTATGTATTTATGTGTATTAAAGGGGCAGCACGGAGACTCGGCCAGTAGCGCTACAGGGTAGCGGGTGTGCGTTTCAATTCTGCTCAATCTGCACGGAGCTTGCGTGCTCTTCCTAGGCCTCTGTGGGTTTCTTCCCACAGTCCAAAGACATGTGTTTCAGGTTAACCGCTCACTCTAAAGTGCCTGTAGCGCGTGACTGTGTTTGTGGCCACCCTGCTACGGACCGGCGTCTCATCCGCTGGCTGTGATTCTGAGATCGGATCCGAACCACGGGGACCCTGGCCAGGATAAAGTGTTTAACGTTGATGGATGTCTATTAACGTCTTCTTTTCCCAAAATTAGTTCTGTACTGCTACAATAGTGTGTACTTTTCATTCATAAGCAAAAACCGCTGTTCCTCACCAACACTGATGAATATAAATGATAAAATAGTGGCAAGAACTATTAGTGAAAAAGATAAAGTCATTAAATGAATTAACCTTAAGTGAAGCAAATCGCATTGAGTTTCAAGACTGTATGTTTAGTTTCATATCAGTGCTCAAATTCATGCATATTTATTATTATTATTATTATTGTTGTTGTTGTTGTTGTTACTGACAACAATTGTATAATTATAATGTAGGAAGAATAAAGATGTAATATTATACATTGTAATTTTTGGCTGATTCGGCAGAGTGCCCTTGATCGTTGTGGCAAAAGATATCAATCAAGTTAATTATTATCGAAAGTAATAATAACTCTATAAGACTGATACATAACGCAAGAAAACTACCGACGGCCACATTGAGAACTGTAACAGAATGGAGGATTTCTTACTTTTTATGGATCATCCTGCAATGCTGTGGCATAGATGGCATACCTAATAAAAAGCAAACTACAGAAAACTGTAATAACTAACTAAGAAGCTCGTGGCTGCGGTGCGTCATCTACAGCGCTGACATTTAGCTTCGCACCAAGCTGTCAGATGGGAGTACTACCCAGCACGGGCGTCTTGCAGTGACAACTAAAAACTTGTGAACTTACAATCTCGCAGTGAGGTACATTCGTATGGCAATTCAACATTTTCCGAAATTCCTATCACTCAATAATTTGATTCACCTAAATCGATTTGGCCACACATTTTTACAACATGGCTACTTGCACCTGTTGCCCAGCGAGTTGCCGGCCGCCGCCATACCCCATCTCTGTCGTGTAGAAAAATATTATCAGATTTGTACAAACTCTGGCTCCTTTGAGCAGCAGCGGGAGTATTAGACTGACTTCCTCCGTGTACGAGAGGAGTCTCTGAAGAGGAAGGGACTGGAGTACCCAGCGCTGCCCAGTGACAACAGCGTGATGTTGTCTTTGGCGCTGAAGGAGCCGCCTTCAATCCTGTAGGAAATGGAGTTGTAGTACACAGAGTTGGTGTGGCAGCCTGGCTGTTGGCAACGTGAAGAAGGGGAGCTGCTGTGGAAATCTAGCAGGTCGCAGACACAACAGCAGAGGGACCCGATTCGAGACTGAAGACCGGAGGCCCGCAGACCCTGGCCAGCTCCCAGCTCCTCGGCCGCAGGGAGGATCAGGTTGGTGTGACTGGCGCCCTCCTCCATGGGCAGAAAGAGGGAGCTCCGGCTTTGGCCATCCTCACTCAGAGCAACAGCATCCCGCTCCCTCTTCAGGGATGGCCATTCCTCGGCCTCACGCCTCTCATCCTCAGAGTTCATAGTGAGGAAGCGCAGCACCACCAGGTTTAGGAAGGCCCCGATGACTGTCAAACCCACCAGGATGTACATGAAGCTGAAAGCCACATACGGTGTCTTCTCCTGGAGATACTCTTTCTTCTGGAGGGCCACAAAGTCCCCAAAGCCAATAGTTGTGAGGGTGATGAAGCAATAGTAGTACGCGTGGAAAAACGTCCAGCCTTCAAAGTGAGAGAAAGCAGCAGCCCCAATGCAGAGGGTCCCAATGCAAGACAAGAAGCCCACCAGCACCATGTTCTCCATGGACACCTCAGTCCTCCTCATGCCCAGGCACTCCTTGGTTTTCTTCAGCAGGAAGCGCACAAACGTATTCATCCTCTCGCCAAGGCTCTGGAACATCACCAGTGTCAACGGGATGCCCAGGACTGCGTAGAACATGCAGAAGACTTTTCCCGCATCGGTGCCTGGAGCCGCATGGCCGTAACCTGCACGGGTTCATCACAAGCACTGCTGGATTTATCGTTTCATCACACAAACCGCTGTCTTTCTCTGGCTTTTCGTATCGCTTTTACAACTTATTGATATGGCATGGTTTAGACCTGCTTTATGACTGATAATCCTGATTCTGAAACTCTCCCTTATGCTGCTGATGGGTTTTATGATATTTGCCCGCATTTCATTTCATACATTACTGTGCCTAGATTATACATAATATCACTAATGGATTCATTCTGTATACATTTCGTGAAACCACTCATAATATTATAATGCACACTGTAATTCACTCGTGTATAACTGTAAACAAATATTTCTCAAAATACAGGGGTTCCCACCTTACAAAAGAATATACACCTGCAAAGTGGGTTTTACTGCAAAACATCCATCCATCCAAATGTTAATAATACAGAGAGTGGAGAAAATGAGTGGCTACCATATATATTGAGATGAAACAAGAAAAAAGTTGTTTGTATGACATGCAGCTTACCGCGCATATGCCAACATTATCGGCGGTAGACATTTTTGATTTATTACAGTGACGGATATTTTAGGCTGCTGTCAACATTATTGTGAAGTGAGCAGAATAGCAGCAGGAGGAAAAAAACAAAACAACTTCTCACCACTGTGGAAAATATACACAACTTTACCGTAAAAGACAAAAATAAAGCGGCCTTATTTCTGTTTTTTTTAATAACTTTTGATTGTAAGTTAAACTTTAAGTAAAACTAAAGCGTTTTACGAGGACCCTGCGCAGAGAAAGCCCCTCTATTTAAAGTGATGGAAGAAAAAACGCCCCGTTGTGGCTGTACCGTGTTTAAAAGCGGGGGAGCGCAGTAGAGGGCGAGGAGGAACTTGCCTATGGTGGTGATGACGGTGATGGCGAAGTAGAAGGAGCCCGCGAACTTCCACTGCCTGCCGGCGCGGTGCGGCTCCGCCTGCAGCACCACGCGCTCCATCTCGCGGTAGTCCCCTTCGGAAAAGCGGTACTTCCGCCTCATCTCGTCGCGCTTCTCCTCGAGCACGCGCCTCCGCGAGCTCTCCGACCGCGACTCGAGCGCGTCGAACACGGCGGCGCCCACCAGCAGGTACGAGAGCGTGCAGAGGACGAGCGAGAGCGCGCGCACGTTCTGCCTCTTCATCGCGGGGGGCGCGGACTCGCGGCGCGACTCGCGGGCAGCAACCCGGGGCCGGGGGGAGCGCGCGGGCGGAGCGCGTGCGGGCGCGTGGGAAAGCGGAGGGCCGGAGCGAGCGAGCGACTGACGACGAATTGCGGCGCGCGCGTCCTCGTGAAAGTGCGCTGGTGCGTCTTGGAAACGGGCATATAAAGCGGGTGCGGAGCGCGCGCCGGCATCATACTGCAGTTTTACCTCAGTTTCTTCTCGCGCCGCGCTCGGTTCCACTGGCCCGAGTTTGTAAGTTAGCCAGCATCCTGTGCGAAGCTTGGAAAAACATGCTCAATTTCTTACATAACGATTGTTACTAAGCATTTGTCCAAGGTGACTTAGGATTTTAGATAAGCAACACCGATGCGCCCATTCGTACATATTCCTACGCAGGGGGTCAGGAGAAACACCTTGATCAAGGGTGCCGTAGCAGAAAAGGGATCTGAACCCACAACCTTGACGTGGTAGGAGCACAACCTTAACCGCTAGCCCACCTCCTGGCCAATTTCAGTTTGTTAATTTGTTTTTTTTTTTTCTACTCCGACCTCGCTTGTCCAGCTGAAGTTAAACAGATGCTACGGTTGTGTAAAATTTGGAGTGAAACGCACAACACACTTGCAATAACCCGGCGTTTATAGACGTGCTTAGCTCTTCCGATCCTATGAAGTGTGTATTGATTTAAAATGTCTGAGTAGTTTATTGGCCTTCCCCATTTAGAGTGTTTCCTTCAGCCAGGCTTTTCTTCTCAATGGACACGGCCGTTAAATTAGATCGAATTGATTTCTGACACCAAGGAGCGGAGATCCGTCTCATTATTCCACAAGCGCCGGGAGATGATATGATATGATATGATATGATATGATATGATATGATATGATATGATATCACGTGGCGGACGAGGATTCACCTGTGCCGCTCCCGGCCTGGAAGCCAGAGCGCATGGAAGTAGCTGTTCTTGTGCAGAAGCTGTAAAAACGTGTCCCAAGTAATGATGATTTGGACATGTACGTAACATTTGCGAACGAACAAAACAGTTTATTTACTGGAAGTTTCATTAAAAGGGTGCATTTTTACAGTGCGAATCAAGCGCTGCTCGGGTGCGGGATCTGTGGAAGGACAGTGACCTTACGCCGCCCAGGCTGGGTTCTGAAGCACCCCTGGCCTTGACGCCGAATGCTTTCGTTCCATTTTTATACTTCGTTTTGAGATGGAGCAGACGTGCAGTTATATGTCACCCTGGACACCTCGCATGGGGGCGGGTGTCTTCAGTGTAGGGACCCCCCCTTTTTAAGGAAGTGATAAAGCGAACGCAATAACAGTGATTGTGTTAAGATTCGCTGAGTTCCTACACAGTAAAAAAGAACAAATAGTAGTTCAGAAAGGTAGTTCAAACAAAGATGGCTGCGGTGTAATGGATCCACTGTTTATGTTAAAATATAGATAAAGTGCTTAAATTTTCTAAATTATACTTGTAGTTTAGAATTTATTTTAAAAATATATATATTTTGCATAGACGGCTACACTCACTGAAGACTTTATCAATCTTTTACAGATCCAGGTTTGAGATGAGACGGAAAAATGGTTCTTTTCTGAAGCCGACGTTTTTTACGATTACATAACGGTGCAAAATGACTACCATTATCCTATGTCATGCTTCTGGGCTGGCAGATCGGGCTTTTTTGCTTGACAAATGAAAGAGATAAAACGACAACTACACAGTACTCCCTCCTTCCATTACCTTCTCCTTACGGCAAGTGTATCCGTAGCAGGCGTCCAAATTTCGAACGTGTGAAAGTTTGAATTCTGAAGTGCACCTTCTCAGTAGCATTCGCTTTCTTTCTTTTTTTTTTAATTTCTGAGCTCTGTTGCATTGGATCGTAGCTGGCATTTCCGGAAAGTGTGATGCTGTGCACAGGAGGGATTGAAACAGGCGGCCCTGTCCTGTTCTGCCACCTCGACGACGGAGTAAGCTTAGGAAACGTGAACGTGTGGCGTGTTCTTGTTAAACTTTGATCGTGTTTTGATGTGATCGTCTACGGCTTGCAGATCTGAAACACAACTTCTGTTTCAGGGCAAGAAAAAAACGACTCCTCAACCACGGCGCTTTAGACAGCTGCTCAGTTTTAATTTAGAATTATGAAATAGTTATTACAATTCGAGCTGAATATAAACCGTACATATAAATTCTGCCATTTGTCTTCAAGTATTAAAATTGGCACAAAATAGGTACATTTGTGTAACTGTAACTAACATATACTATTAATTTATGGTTTGACGAAAACCTGTCGGTCATGAAATGGGCGGCAGCATGTAGACATCAAGTTATCACAGTATTACCAGTTGTCAAGGTTTAGCAGATGATCTTCAGAAGATGAGACCACACTATAAATCTGTGACATCCATGTTCTGTCTCTTCTGTCCATCACAGTTTTATGTCCTCTGGTGTTGCCGGTATTGAGTGCAAATATCAAACTGTAACACTTTGGTAGATTTAATGTTATAACCTGCATGCAGATAACCGCAGAATATCATCCACTTTGCCAGTCTTGGTTTGGTTTGCTGATGTATGTGGTTCTATGGGGCACCAGCTACATACAGGGCCATCCAGAAAATTAAGGTATCCAGAGACATTAACAGGGAATGGTGGTTGCCATGGTTGCCAGGGAAACTGCTACTGTCTTAGACTCACTGTATTGTGAGTCTTATTTTGTTAAAAAAGATTACTGAACAAAGCCGATCTTTTCTATTTACACACTAGTTTATAATTTAATCAATTTCTAAAGTGATCACAGAGTTTAAGAATGTTTTCTAAAAGCAGAAAACGAAGAGATTTGTCACATGGCTGCATCGGTTGCCAGATTAGGCTGGACTCAGACATTTTCTTTGTGCCGTGGCCGTGACTGTGTCCGTACGAGGTTTTCGGTTTTCAGGATTTATATGTTTGATTCTAGGTAATCACTTCAGGCCCACAGCCGGTGTAGAGAAAATCAATTACATCTAAGCTGACAAGAGGACCCTACAGAGATAACAGCTTCCTTCTTCTTGAGAGCAAAAGGTTTTGTACAGTAAGTGGACAAAACTGTCATTTCAGCGACAAGGAGTGGTCAGAGATCGTGGTTTCGTTTGCCAAAGGATTCTCTGTCGAACACCATTCCTCAACCTGTAGCTTGGGCAAATTTTGCATATTGCTGCTTTTCAAATGTAACCGCGATGAATAAGCCAGTATTTTCTGTGGTTCTCTGTTTAATAATCACTGAGACAGGTGGGAAAATGGTGTCTTTCCAATAAGGACACGTTCTTTAGATAGAAGGACGTCTTTGCCGGTGTGAAGCTGTGCTTTATCATCAAAGGACTTGAATGATTGTTCATGGATGCAATGAAAAGTACATAATTAAACATTCCAGCTTGTGTTCTGGTATTTGTCAGTTTTCATCTGTTTTGTGCTAAATAAGGCTGCTATTCATATGGCATTATATTATTAAATGCACTATATATATATATATATATATATATATATATATATAGCTGCACAGTTAAATATTGTATGCTGACCAAGAAATGCATAAGAAGAAGATTCATTAATCATGGTAGTGAAAAATCTATCAGAAAAATGATGTAATAAAGCAACATTCCAACTATGAGCTTATCACTAATGACTGGAAAATTGATCATCTGCATTCCAGCAAGACGTGTGAAACAGGCAGACAGAAGTCCTGTTTGTTTTATGCCTATGTTCTCTATGTGTATGTGCACCAGGCTGAAACGCTGCGGTCCTGCCGTAGCTATAAAATCTGCTGGCAGTGAGTATTTAGGGATGTTAGTTTTATTTAATTGTGTTTCCTGTTGTTTTTACTTTTTTTTGGCTTAAAGCGCATTTCACGTTGCTAAATAAGAGCATAATTTCACACCAGACTCTTGTCACTAAAGTTTTTTTGCAAGTGTAATTTCTGAAGCTTATTCATTTATGCACATTATGAAGGCTAGGCAGGATTTATATTTAAACATTTTTTGTTTTAATCTCATGCACATCCAAAGGCATGTTCACGGAATGGAATTATTAAAGCCGAATATCCTGAGTCCGAGAGGTCAAACTAGCCCTGCGAGAGCTGGGCTAATTTTTGCAGATGTCACATGTGATTAAGTGGTAAGTAGCGTTAAACTGAGTAAATAACACAGGAACAACAGAGGGATGGTCCGCAAATAAAACCGGGGCCGCTCGAATGACAGCTGGGAGATGAGTAGGTGTTTGAAATTAGCATGCTAATTATGGGGGGCCACAAAAGCCGTGCTGCGGTTGGCCCCCGGGAGCCATGACAAAGCAGGTAATTCTGGAGTCAATACGTTCACTTATAGCAGAGTCCCACCATCTCGGCCGGCCTCTAATTGTGTGCTGCATTGGATTAACTCGTCCCTCTGCGTCCCACCCTTTAATCTCAATGGATGACGCGCTTCTTTTGAAGAACAGAGGTGCTGGAAACAGTTCACATCTGATGATGGGTCAGGTCACTGATGAAGAGCAGCAGATGTGTGCTTGTGGAACTGCTTTATTCCACCTTGATGTTACCCAGCAGGAGGTACAAAGTAGGCCAGCCGAGAGGATTTCAATTCATAAACCGTGTACGTTTGACACGTGAACGTAATGCCAAGCTGCTGTGCTGTATTACATATATTAAGGCTAAATATTGTAAATTCAGGCAATCGTTCAAACTGTTTTTTGTCACCGGTGCCCGATATGATACGAACAGGCCCCAGAACGTAATGATAAGTTTTAGCTTGTTTATTCTGGCATCTTTTTCTGAGACCTTGGTTACTATTTTTTAATCAGATTTTTAATTCCAGGTCGGCAGGCTATCCAGATGAAACCATTCCGTACCACTGCAGTGGTCCTGTCTAACAACCAGCATTACGACCCAAACACAGATGAAATAAAATCATTTAGATGATAAGGTAATGTATTGTTCATTATACATGGAATTAATCCCGGGGCTCACGAAACCACTCTTATTTGTGTAGCGGCATGTTTGGGGGGGGGGGTTATCATATTGGAATGTGGGAATATCATGAAGGAACAGTGTTTGCACCACAGGGTGCAGCTAGCCCCGTAAAATGGACTCCTATTCCTTAGCCGTTGCACAGCCCTGTGGAGCGACCGTCGAGTCTAATGGCTTCCATGAGATGGCTGTCAAAAACATCACACATCTCCCCGTCGTGTTTAACAGCTGGCAACAGGGATTGTGTTGTGTGTCTTTTTCCAAACTTAAATGTGTCCCAGTGAAGGAAATACAAGTCCTCAGATCATATTTCATAGCTCCGGGGTCCGTGTTTTGTACCTACACACCTTTGTATGTTGGGCTTGGATAGAAGCAGTTTCCAAATGGCAGCCCTGCTACAAATTCCAGCTTTGTGAAGCTCATGACATACAGTTTTGTCGAGACTGGGTCACCGAGGTGCTGATTCAGTTTGATTCGAATATAAATTGCATTTTTCAGACTCTACTTTTGTGGCATTAAGCAACCATCCCGTGAAAGATTCGGCATTCCCTGCCACTCAGCTTCGACTTGTGGCCACTGATCTTTTATCAGTGTAGTCTGTCCACGTTTGACACATACTGTCATTATTTCCGGGACGTTAAACAATTTAGCAGTTTTTTTTTTGTGATTTGGTTCCTTCAAACTGAAACTCCTCTTTATTTTCAAACTCAGGTTTCCATTATTTTGTTCACCTCCTGTATGTTTTAGAGATAGGGTCCGAACCACCACAACCCTCAAATGAAGTTATTGGGGACAGATGGACGAATAAAGGTCACACAGTGATTTTGTGAATGTACTGTTGCTTTTCTGACCTATTACAGATCCTAACTCATGAGTAAACAGGGGAGCTTCAGGCACAACTGTGAATTGTGTTCCTAAGTTGAGGAAGCGGCATCCATACATTTACATTTATTCATTTTGCTCACACTTCTATCCAAAGAGTTCAAAAGTGTTTTGAGACCCTTGTTGATGCTGAGGGAGACTCAGTAGTTCTGAGGGACAGAGGGTGCTGATCCCACCCCATCAGAGCCATTACCAAGAACCAGTGAGAGGCCTTCAATAGGGGGCGCTAAAGTGACTTCACCAGAAATAATATACATGAACAGCAGTGCGTGTGTACAGTACCTGGGAATAAATCCAGTTCAGACACTGGAATTTATTACCTTTCCGCCATGTTCATGTAGGCTGCCCCTCTGTGCTGTGCTTCCCCCCGCAGCTCAAAGACATGTATAAATTACCCCTACTGTGTGTGGCTGTCTGGGGGGCTGTCGTGCCCTTCTTCACACCCTCTGCTTTCCATTGCAATTCTTTACTGGAAAAGTGGGTGTTGATGATGGATGGATAATAATGATGCGTTTCAAATGTACTCTATGGATTTCATAAAGACAAATACATGTCATACTTTAATAAGCCCAATAAAAGATGTGTGGAAGACAGGGCGTTTATAAAACTATAGTTCCATCTATATTAAAAATATAAAATGCGTATGAAATTTAAACAAAGGTGCAGAAATTTCCTTAAACGTCTGTTTGAAGTAGCAGGGCACAGATTTCTCCTGTCCAGGGGTTAAACAAACGTTCTAAATGAAGCAGAAACGGATGCGTTGAAGTGAACCAACTGTGCCAGTCAAGCCGACTCTGAATGCAGGAAGCTGGTGCATCCCTCCAGTTTCCACAGTAACTGAGACAAAAATAGCGGCCCGGAGCGGGGGGAGCATTCAAGACAACATTCCCTCTCATAGGAGACAACAGGATTTTACACCCGCACATAACTGCCATGTTTGAATCATAGAAAACTCTGCGGCTCTTATTCAGTAGCACCATGGGACCGTAGGAATGAGCTTCTAAACTTGCCCGGTAGCCTACAGGTTGCATAACTGTCCACCTGGAGCAACTGCCAACTGCACAGGAAGCTGGGTTGAGTTATACAAACCGTTAAAAAAAAAAAAAAAAAAAAAAACAGTTTGCGTTTGGTTAAGACAGTGATGCAGCTGAGTAAGTGGCGTGTTTTAAAAAAAACAGGTAGCCATCTTCGTAACTGTAACGCACTTGTGGAATTTAGGAAGAAAACTAATATACTGCATTTTGTACAATATAGTTTCATTACTATGCATTAAAGATGCAATATTAAACAGGGAAATGCTGATCTTGGCAAAGTTGTTTAAGTTGTTCAACAAACTGCTGTTCAATACTCTTCTGAATAGAGACCTGGCAGCTGAGCAGCAGCCTTTTCAGCAAAGTTCAGGGGTCTCAGAGGGTCTTTCTTCGGTGTCAGATTCCACACTCGGTGTCCCACACAGCAAACTCAGGAGGTGCAGCCAAAGGGAACGAAAAGCTGTGCCGTGAGCTACATTTCAGCGCATATGAACCGACGAAAAGAAATGTAGTTAAGAAGCACTTTTTCGTCCTACCGTCCAAATGCCAGAACATTTGGAGCTTCGTCGGCTTCTTTTGAACGTCTGAAAAACGTACCATGTTTTACCTTGTTAAGGCCGACTCCTCAACCCGGTGCCGTATCCACCTTAATACATAAACAAGACTTGCTTGTGTTTGCTATGTCGGCAAACGCCACCTTTAAAATATGACATTCAGTAACACAACGCATATCACGACTGTCCCTGTGGTTTCTTTGCACAGCTGCACGCAAACCGAATTTGACAGAAGCCAGCAACTGGGCCGGTTAGGTTTGCAGTTTGGCGATTTTTGAAGGTAATTTAGTTGTAGTGATAGATGTGGAAAGGTCATTCCACCACGGTTAGTTTACGTAACTTCGTTTTGGATTTCTCTTCCTTTGACACCTACTTTTGTGCGTCTCCCATGGATACCCATGTGGTAAATTTGGCTCAAGTACGCCTACATAATAAACAGTAACTTCTTCAGCTAAGCTTTTCCCTCTTGTGCAGATATTATATGCTGCTGTCTTTTCACCCTGGGCAGCAGCTCGGGCTGTAAGAGACAGACAGCAGTAGAGTCCAAGCTGAATGGTCAGAGGAGGTAGTTTAGGTGCTGCAACAAATGCTGAGAGAGTGTGTGTGTGTGTGTGTGTGTGTGTGTGTGTGTGTGTGTGTGTGTGTGTGTGTGTGTGTTCACCCGGAAGACAGCAAAGGTAAAGAGCTGAAAACGGCAAACCTGGCCGGAAGGGACGACCACACACACATCTCCATCCCTAGGCGGAACCCCGGGGGAGACCAAGTTAGGTGGGGCTAGAAGTGTGTTATTTCGAAGGCAACTTACACCGCTAGTTTGGACACTAAGCTGCTCGCGCTGCACTACCGTTTTAAACAGCGGCCTGGTTTTTACTGCAGTAACTCGGTGTTAGTAAGTTGCTGCAGGGAACTACACAGGAAGGCGGGATTCGAACCCGCATCTGTCCGCTGCAGGGCAGTGGCTATTAGCAAAACAACAAACCAGCACACTTTCCAGGGAACACTTTGTTGCTTCTGCCCAGACAATCCAACGTTTCGGACGATGTTGACAAAAGCCTCCTGTCACTGCAGTACAAAGTTGTGCGACATTTTCCACATCTCTGCATTCATACAAGACCGTGTTTATATATTTTTTTAAGTATAAAAGCAAATGTATTTTTGTTCTTGTAAGCTTTAGTTTAAAGTGAGTTTTGCGTGTGTCCGCGCACGTATCTGCGAGTCGTGGTGTGAGACAAAGAGCGCGAGCGGCGTTATTGAGACAGGAGCGACAGCGCGACACAAGTTTGTCCCCACAGTTTCCTAGAAACACAACAGAGGGCAGAGTGATGGTGTGTTTAAAAGGTTAAAACAAACTCGGCCGTTTCGCCACTTTAAACTGTTACATTAAATTCTGCTCCGTCCGCGGAAAAGGGGGCAATAAAAGTGTGGGTGAGGACGCCGCAGCCCCCGAGGCCCGCGCTCTAATGTAAGCTGTGGGTGGATTTAAACGCAGCTCCTGTCTGTCTGTGTCCGAGCCGTTCAAAGGACCCCTCAGGCTTCCCCCCCCCCGCGAATATTTTAAACGCGTTTCCATTTGCAGTTTAATAAACACTGCGACCGGGGACGGAGGACAATAGAGGCCGTGCGGCTGACCGGTCGCGGTCGCGGTCGCTCCACTCCGCCCCGATGGGCTCCGCGCTCTCCAGGCCTCACGCTGCTTCCGCGCGCCGGAGCCCCCGGACACGCCGCCTTTTTCAGCTGCGACTCTCAGCCACTTTTTCACTCTGATGCCGGATCGCGCCGCCGTCTCAGCCATGGAGGACGACTTAGTGTGCGAGTACGACTCGACGTGGGACACGGAGAGCGACGGCGACGAGCTGGCGGAGAGCACGCCGCGGCGCTCCGGCCACGACAAGAGCCAGAAGTCGTGGGGGTTTGTACGTATCTCGCCGTGTCGCATCGTGTCGCGACCCCGCCGGCGCTTCTCCCGCAGTCTACGCCGCTGTGAGACTCGTTCTCCAGGCGCCTCGCCGCTATTGTCTGCCCGCCTGGCAGCGTTAGCCGACTAGCTAACGCAAAAGTAACACCAACACGGACGGGTTTATTGTAGTCAAACCGGGCCTGAAAATGTAAAATGTGCCGCTCATTTGCTTGGTGTCTTAGCATTTTTTTCTCGTTTAAACACTTTCACCGTCGGCGCCTGAGACGTACGGTCCTCCTCCGGAAGTGTCCGCTCCTCCATTAGCGTTCACATATATTCTGTCAAATTGTAGCTCTTTTATAACTTCTCCTCGTCCAGCCGTTCAGTTTAAGTTGTTCTGTGCGCTCGGTTATGTTCTCCGGCCATCGCTGTGTAATGATGGTGATGGACTGTAACGTAATACAAATACAAACTGCCGCCACTAAAGGCTTATTTTAAAATAATTTCTTCAGTTTTCGCACAGAACAGGTTAGTGTTGGAGTCTGTCGGCGTCGGCGGTTTGCTGACTAACCAAAGGAACCTGCTTTTTTCTGTTTTCCCCCGAAAATCGACTGTTTGGGCAGCGATGCTCCGTTTAGATGCCAGCCTCGTGTGTCGTCCATGATAATGGAGACATCTGCCATAATCTCCCAAATGTACTAAACTACAGCAATAACAGCCATATAAAGTCGTCCTCGTGTCTGTTTTGACATTATCGCCGTTTTAAAAATATCACTGAGAGCATCTATGAGCTTCACTGTTGTCGTTTCATGCAGCTGCTGTTGTATGGACGTTTTCCTCAATCTGATCTCTAACATAAGAACCATTTAATTTCCTGAGTGTTAAATAACCAAACCTCAACCGCAGCTCCTAAGCTGTAAGTCATATTAAGTTGTCTGCCAAATATACATGTGTTGTACTAAAAATTTAAGGCGTCGAGTGGAACGGTTTTCAAATTCAACACAGCGTATGCCAAGCATGGACAAAGCGGATTGGTGAAGATCAGTATCATCACTGACCAGCCATGACAAAGGAGTGTGGATCCATGGTTGCTTTGTTCCACCTTACATGGCTGAGGAATATGGGAACGTTTTAACTGAGAGCTTCCTCAGAATGTTCCTGTATTGTGAGACGCCGCCACCAGGTACACGGCTAAACAGATTGAATAGTTTCACAGGGAATTGACCCCACGCCAAATCTAAACATCGCAAGACCGGTTCGGAAAGATCCCGGGCTCCGTTTCCTTCACCTTTCCGAAATCTGGAGGCTTTCGGAAGAATCGCCCAACGTCCTGCCGCACGCAGGTCAAGACGTGCACGAAAGCATTTAAGGAACATCTGAGACATTTTGACGACAAAGAATGGCCTTGCTTTTTAAAAGTTTCATATTTAAATAGCTTGCTCATCTCGCATGTACTAGTGTGTATAATACTGTAAGATGAACTTACAGGCAAAGTCAGGATTTGTGTCACAGAGTCATTGGACTCCTTTGGTCTTTTTCAGTGGTCAAATCCGTCGTCGAGAAACCTCCGTGCTGCCAAGGACATGCAGAACTATAGGCGAGGATATCCAGTAAGTCATATGTGATTATAGGTAACTAATTATAAGGAAACTGTTTAACAGTATATAGTATAACTATAACAGTCAACATTGTGTTTTCTATAGTCAAGGACATGTAACTTGCAGAAGATTTAGTGATGATGTTTGAACCTCCCCCTTCTTGTTTTCTCCCCCAGAATATCAGTGAAGATGAAAGCCAAGAGGAGAGGATGAATAATTTGAAATTTTACCTGAATGAAATTACTTCGTCCCCTGATGGTATGATACTAAGGAAATACTTCTTTCAGAGTAGATTTAAAAATTTGTTTAATTACTGTTGACTGGAGTTTTGTGTTATGTTCACTCTTTCAGAGGTCTCAATAGAAACTTTTCACAAGCAATGGAAGACTGATTATAAAAGACTGGAAAGAGTCCATTCCTATATTCAGTGGTAAGAAATATACACTTTTGATATGTTCATCAGTTTACAATAGTATATAACCAGCTTAACTATAAACTGAATATGTCATTAGGTTGTTTCCCCTGCGAGAACCTGGGGTGAACTACATGGCTAGTGAACTTACCAAGAAGGAGATCCAGGTGTGTGAGATCTACCGGTAGGGCGATGGCACATTAATGGCACGTTCTTATGTACCCAACCTGAGCTGCTGTTCCTTCGCAGGAGTTTCGTAAAAGTGAAGAGGCGAAGCGGAGGCTGGTGGAGTCTTATGAGCTCATGCTGGGTTTTTACGGCATACAGCTGCTTAACAAGGAGACAGGAGAAGTCAAACGCGCTGATAACTGGAGGGAGAGATTTGCCAACCTTGAACGGTCAGTAGGAACACAATATCCTCTGTAGTCAGTGGAACGGATTAGCAAATAACTGTTTCTAAAAGTGCAAGGTCTGTTGCTCAGACTGCTGTATACTTTCAGTCTCGTATCATTTGCTGATTTTATTGGTTCGGTTCGGTTTAGTTTGTCGACTGCCCTTCCCGCCAGAGTGACTCAGAGATGAGCAAAGTTCGAGTGCGTGATAGAAAGCAGCAGTTACACCTAACTACTGTAAAGCATAAGTCAGCTGGCAGTTGAGGGGAGGAAAACAAACAAAAAAAAAAATTCAATCCACCGAGAGAGGGAGAATAAACCACGGGGGTCCAAGTGACTGTGACTCCTCACCCCACCTGGGCATCCTAATATGGAGACAAAGGACCTGTATATATTTGACTATTAGAATAAAATCTATACGGCTGTCAGGACTAAGCTAGAGCCGAAGCTAAATTCGCCATCTAGGCAGACCGATGTAATGTTTGAAGCGGAAGATGAAGTCTTCCACGGTTCTGTTTAAATAAGTCGGTTTTAAGTCCACAGTCCACAGTCAGGTATCTAGTGTATGTTTACTTTACGCAAGGCTGTCAGCTGCCTGCACGTTGCTGGTGCTGTATTTTCTACGCAGCATTAAGTGACTAGTAGAAAGCAGTGTGACTTGAAGTGAGTGCAGTTCAGAATTAACATGATTACCTTTGGATGACAAAGTTGAGTTAATCTGCGGAAAGGATTTCTTAACCTGCTTGTGCTCTCCCAGGTGACCGTGTGTTCAAAATTCTAGCGCTCTCCGGATCAGATTAAAATTTTTAGTCGTGCAAAACCTTAAGAATTACACCTTCTTGTTGTATTTCCTGTTCAAGTCCTTCATCTCAGGTGATTTATGCATATTCAAAAATTGTACTAAGCTTTGGAGTCCAAGGATTTGAGTCAGAGAAACAAAAAAAAAAAAAACACCTTTTACTGACTCCATCACTGTGATGCATTGAACTGAGGTCTGGGGGCAAAAAAATGGAGGGGGGGGGGTTGAAAGATCAGGTTTAAAGTGCGTATATGATTTGGTTTTAATGCCTTTTTTTGTTGTTGACAGAAACATGCACAATAACTTGCGTATCACCCGTATCCTAAAGAGTCTGGGGGAGCTGGGATTTGAGCACTACCAGGCCCCACTAGTGCGCTTCTTCCTGGAAGAGACGTTGGTCCGGAAGAACCTCAGCACAGTAAAACGCAGTGTGCTGGACTACTTCCTTTTTGCCGTGCGAAACAAAAAAGAGAGGCGGAGCCTTATTAAATATGCTTTTCAGCACTATGAGCCCAAGGACAAATTTGTGTGGTGTCCCAGAAAAATCCAAAAGCGTCTGAAGAAAAAGTCTGAGAAAAAGCAGGAGGCGGCCAGCAACAAAGACAGCTGTGCAGCAGAGGAAGGCCGCTCAAAGAGCAACGTCAAGGACAGCGAGTCCGGGAATGTCTGTGGAGAAGAGAAGACGTGTGACAGCATCATGGAGGTCCAAAAGCAGACTGTGGGTGAAGCCAGTGCAGATTCTGACAAGCTCTTGGAGGGATCTTCAGTCGACCCTGAACCCTCAGCAAAGGAGTCCATAGATGGCTCCCAGTTACTAGATTGTGCAGAAATGGACCACTCCAGCAGCACTGAGTTGGATCCTGAGAACGGCCAAAGGAAAAAGAACGGCAGCCAAACGAAGGAAAGCATCTGCAAGTCGGAAAAGGGCAAAGCGATGGAGCCGGAGTCAGTTTTCTCAGAAAACGGAACGGGGAAACAAGGCAAGAAGAAAAGGGAAGGATTAACTGTAACCCAGAACAGTGGCTCAGGAGAGCAGCTCCATGACGTGGAGATGAACGGATCCCTCTCCCCGCACGATCGTCACAATGAGGTGGAGCTCCGTAACTGCCCTCCGAACACCGAGAGTCGCAGGTCGGCCAGGGGAGGTGGCGGAAACGTTTCCCCTCCTCCAGAAGAAGGACGTGCAGAGAAACAACCCAGGACTGATTTTAGCGACGTGTCCGTTGCGATCAGCAACGGGGAAATGACCGGTGACGTAGGCAAAGTGGCAAATAAAGAAGCAGCCAACGGTCCAAACCCGTCGGCGCAGAGCAGCGTCACGGTTTCCCAGGAAAGCGCGGAAATGAGGGATAATCGGACAGAAGCAACGGACAGCCATGGCTGCGATGACCCTATGGACACGGAGTCCTCGAAAAGTATACACATGGATGTGTGTTGATTGTGAGCTTCAAACAGCAGCAGGCACATACATGAATAAATTTTCTGGACCTGCAGTGAAGTAGTAAAAATTTTAGCAAAAGCAAGTTTTGATTGTATACCAGGCCTTAGAGTAGGTATTGAAGGTGACATCTTGGATCCTCGCAAACGTTGGTCCACGTGCTGAAGCTCACTTCTACGTTGTTTACATCCTTGTTGTCATAGCGCAGGTTTGCTTCTGTTCTTCTGCGAAAGAGACTTTAACTTATTTGCGGTTTTTCAGTCTGCTGAACAGAGAACAGCATTTCAGGACTGAAGTTTATTCAACAACAGCCAGACAGTTATTTGCCTTCAGGATTTTGAGTTCAAATTTGTCTGAATGCAGAGCAAATGTACGATAACGTACCTGGGAGGGGGGGGGTACTTCTAATGCAACGTTAAAAATGTTGTCAGTACAATTTTTGCACATTGTAGGCTGAAAGTATTTTGTGTAAATCATCATATAAAATGTTTTGTGCTTCTGAAAACATTTTTAAAACGTGTTAGCCAGAAAAGTCTACAATATGTCATGAACGCAGGTTTTTTGCACTCCATTAAAATAAAAATTGAGTAGTGTAACTCCTTTGCTTTGACATATGTGTGTATGACAGAGTAAAACCATTGCACATAATGAAATGCAAACATACACGAACACAAGATTGTACTTTAGCTAGATTTTTGTTGAGGAATGTTGCCAATTAATTGTGTGAATTGCAGAGAACAGCCAAATAATTGACTTTTTGATTGTACTAAATGCACACAGTATTACTATAGGTAAATAATTTTCAAATAGTAAAAGTTATTAGGTAGTAAAATCTGAGTTTGAGTGTAGCCGGGATGGGTCCTTACAGTTAATACTGGGGCTCTGTTTTTTCACATGGCGATTTTAAGCCCCCCCCCCCTTCCTTTCAGGTTAGTTTCGATTAAAGACTTCAGCATGTCGCTTAAAATTAATTGGAAAGATTTAGACCCCTTTCATGTCATTCTCTTAATAGAAATTCTCAGGAAGAATAGTTGTGTGAGATAAAGGCTTGTCTTTCTCTTTTGTTGCTTGAATTGTGGTCTTTGCTTAACTTACTCTGTATGTAACTCTTGCCTATTTTCCCCTTGTAATATAAGGATAAATAACCTAAGAGGAGATGCAAGTTTAATAGATTTAGGTTTTTATTGGATTTTTAAACCTACATTCCCCTGTTCAATGTGAAACAATAAACGATTACAACGTTATTTCAGGTGTGGCTTAATTCCTTTAAAAGGCCAGTATCAGTCAAGTGTGTTTGCTTTGCATTTCAATTTATATGACGAGTGGAGGAGGTCAATGAAAAAGGAACTTTTTAAAAGTTATTTTCCATTTTAGGGTCCTGCAACTGGGGTGGAAGGAATTCAGCATAAATGATAACAGTTACGATTCCTGTTTTTTTTCCAGTGTACATCGTTTATATGCCATCACAGCATATTTGTCTTTCCTTCACAGCGATTTACCCATTTATATGGGTTTTTCTCGCTGCTTTCGTGGATAATACCAGGACAAGAGTCCTAACTGCTACGCCACCTGCTGGCCGGTAAAAAAAAATTTTTTAATGTTAGACTGATGCAGCACTGACAGGACCACGGGGTGAAAACACACTGGGCAAAGTATTTGGATTTTTTAACATGAAGGAATAAATTAAGTAGAATGTTAAACGAAACGAGCAAAGTATCTGAAGTGAGCGGAAAGGCGGTGTGTACAGCGACGGCTGAACCAGGATCTTCTCACGGTGTGAAGTTCCCCGAGAGTCCGAGGGAGACTCGTGTCCTGTGCCGACCCGCACACACACGCACGCACACGCACACACACGCACGCACAGAGGTGGCGGCGGGGAGCGATGGGGGCCGGGCTGAGAGTTGGCTGTCGCGCGCGCGCACCGTCCACCGACTCACTGAGGAGCTGCGCTGCTGGGCGGTCGGTGGCGCGCGCTCCGCTGCTTTTCTCCCGTGACGCTTCACTCCGGAGCGCGAGAGCCATGGCCACCTTCTCGCTTCTTGGCCTCTTGTTTCTTTGCCAGCTTTTAGCGTCATCCTCGGCGCAGGTAAGCGACGACTTCGGCCCGTTTCAGGCGTCGGAAGCCGGGATGCTTTCCCCCCCGGTGATGTGCGCGGGGTCCCTCCGACCTTCCGCAGTTTTGGGGGGCCGGGTGCTGCTGGAAGAGCATCGCTTCCCCGTCAGAAATGAGAAGGTGTTCAGGTTGAAATACAGCTGCTGTTTTTAAGTTGACATCCTAGGACAGATGGTTGGGTGTCGCAAACTTGCGACCACAAAAGTTTCCCGGTGGCATTTTCATGTAAAAAGAAACGATTGGGGGGGGGGGGCGTCTAGTTTGTTTTACATCTCTTGTATTTACTGGATCTAAGTGTTGAAAAATTACACATTAAGTTTCACGATTCTTTTCCCAATATGAAAGAAACAGCACTATTTTCCCTCAGGTCTCGGGAATTTTAATTTTAATTTTAAGGTATGGGGGTCTGGTGGGGAATGTGGCTCCTGTGGCACAAAGACCACCTTTGTTCCTGAGCCCCTCTTGTTCCTCCTCAAAGTTCTCAGCAAGGGATTCAAATCCAGAAGGAGGAGAAAACGTGTACTGAAATAACGAACCTGAGGGCATTTTTCATTTTTCATGTCACGCTATTTCTTAACATAACCATTTCTGTGCACCGTTTTCTATGTTCTGTGCAGCTCTGTGATGAAAATGCTCTTTTTCAAATATGCTTCCATTTCCCAATAATCCTGTTTTCCCTTGAATCAAATTCTAAATATCGCATTAGTATCTGTTGTGCAAAGCAGTGTATGATGTAAAACGATAAAACAATAAAAACCAAAAAGTAACTTTACACAATGTAGACATTCGCTTATTTAGTATCGCCTTAATTTTTTATAAGCATTGATTCCTTCCGCCTTAAAATCTTTAAAGCAGGGAAAACTTTTACTCGATGTTCACCTGCAAGAATCTCTCATGTTTCAGTTATTAAGAATAAGAGGTAACAGTTAACATGAAAGCAGTTTGGGATGTTTTTATTATTAATATTCAGCTTTGATATTAAGGCAAAATGTAAAAGAATAAATGCCGACCAGAATGAGGTGCTTATCCTCAGACTTTGTAGATGCTGATGGGACATCCCTGTTTTCCTTTCCAGAGACTGAGCCCTAGGGGACTGCCGGGGCCTCCTGGACCACCAGGGGCTCCTGGGAAAGATGGCATCGATGTGAGTGAGCCTTCCAAACTTTTGAGCTGATGCTGCGGTGTGAGGCAGCATCAGAACAGAACAACCAAGGAAAAAAATATCTTATTAATTTAATTGAAACTTTGCACAAAAAATGAGAAACCCAATAAACTGCACGAACAGTATGTGTAACATTCTGCACCCTCAAATGTTATATAGGAAGTGTACAGATGAGAAGGACTCGTGATATAATTATGCCCTTTTATTCCAGTTGTCATTTTTTTCCTGCTGAATATGTGTTAAAAGGTTCACATTAAATACATTAGTGTCATTGAAGGAGCAGCATGAAGTTTTTCGTAATTTTCTTTATCTGCTTAAACACAAAAAGTAATTGCTACCTAAGATGACAGTATATCATTTTCTCAGCTGTTGTTTCCCTATGATCAAGAATACATCTGTGGTCCAGTTTAAAATGCTAGAGTCCTCCCCCTAACCTTACTGTTTATGACGTCAAAAAGTAGTAAGGTTTTTTGTCATCAGACACACGTGAGGTGCATCCTATTTAGTGTCTTGGCCAATGGGAGTCAAATGGTGAGAAGATAATCATAAATGGAGTGTGTGTGTGTGTGTGTGTACACAGAAACCTTAAAGAAAGTGTATTGAAATCCAGAAGAGGTCCCTTTTTTGACCAATAGGTTCTTCACAAGTGTTGGCTGAGTCTGGCATCTGACACACTTAGGGAGCTGTTGATTTTTCACATCCTGTAGTGAAATACAAACAGTGCATTACCGGGATTTCCTTCTCATGAGGAAAGATGTACATAATGACTAGAGAGACTGCTCATCACATTGATTTCTTCTCTAGTTTCATGAAACAGAAGTTTGTTTTTGAAAATGTACTGTACAAATACTTTCATTTTATGCATTCATATTATACGAATATGAGTATACATGTATTACCTCATTTTATATAAGTTCATACTGTCTGTGAGAATCATCATCGGTGAATCAGCAATTCCTCACTTTCCGCAGAGCAAGCACTTGTGAATTTACCCTATTAATATTTTACATTTATAAGGGATGCTTTGTGCTTTTTATTTTCTATGCATGTGCATAAGAGGCAACATTACACTGTGATCAGTGGTGTATCACGTGTAACAAGTCATTTTCCTTTGAATTAATTCTTGTACTATATAACTGCTGCATCACATGCAATCAAACATTTGTTTATGGTTGTAGGGTAAACCTGGCCCACCTGGATTTCCTGGCAAACCTGTGAGTATCCTGATGCAGTGTTTTCATGTGTAATGGCTTCACACAACCTGAGAGCTTGAGCAGCAGTAATGAGTTTTGGTTGCGTTTTAGGGACCTAAAGGGAAAGCGGGAGCACCTGGGGCTCTAGGCAGTGCCGGGTTGCCTGGTCTTCCTGGAGTGGATGTGAGCTCCTGCTTTGTTTCTCCACTGTGGTAACATACTCCATAACTGCACCAACACACAGGCTGCAGTCTCTGGGTATCTGGCACCACAGTAAACAGTGGGACTAGTAATCTTACACAAACTGACTGTCTGTCAGTCTTGGCCTGACTGTCAGAACAATTCACTACCCCCTCATAAGCTTTGTCATTGAGTTTTACCTTTTTTATTACTTCAGGAATCAGGAACTTATTTTTTGTGTGTTTGTACTTCCAGGGTTTAACAGGTCCAGATGGCCCTCCAGGGAAAGATGGGCCACCAGGAGAGAGAGTATGTCATCTTCAAGTGTCCTCAGATACCCTCATAATGTCCGCAGTGTACTATTTTCATTACTTCCATCAACATCCCAGCAAAAGCTCATTGTACCCACACACACACACACACACACACACACACGGTTGTAGAGTTCTTACTACACTACACATTGTTGTCACCTAGGTCAACAATTAAGAGACATCATTTTGCACTGCGCCCCCCCAATGCAACAAAGCAGTGTGGCCACTGTAAGGCATAAATAGTGGAGGCGATTACTGGAGCTTGAACAGAGGTCCAGGCTGTTTTTCCTGCTCTGTCGGACTCAATTTGCTGACATTCATTCAGATGATTTTTGGAAAACTTTTAATGAGGAACCGGGTGCCTTTGGATGGATTTGGCCGGCCTGTGCCTGCAGTTATCTTAATCTTACACGGAATGTTCACATGCTCACCACAGACTCCAGAAGACAAAACAAGTTTTTACCAAGCATCGGTGGAGACTAACGTGTTCTTGTGAAATTTTAGTATCTTTTATTGCATAGTCAGTAGGAAACACTGAAATATGGTTCAAGTTGTAAAAGTTAAAGGTTAAGCCTGCAATGCAATGCAATTTTTTATACCCAATAACTTATTTTTAATTAGCCAAAGAAAGGAATTTAACATATGTACAATAGATGAAAATTGTGCAAAATAGCTAAATTAAGTATAATCACAAGCAAGACTGAGACATTATCCAAGAGCTCCATGCCAAACTGCAGTCTTCTTAAAATGCTTGTTTCCATGTATTTTAAGGTACGTAACCATTTTTAACTAATGGCGTAAAGCAGAAAGGTGACGGTGACACTGGAGTAGCGCTTTTGTGTACTAGTTAATATCATCAGAGTCAAACTACATTTCATATTTTGGTTTCAGTAGGAATTTTAGTCCTTCCAGTTCACTCATTATCCATCAAAGACAGCACACTGAAACCTGACATTTACCATTTCGGTGAAAATTTCCCTTATTTTTCCACAACATATAAAATGTAGGACATTTAACTCATTTTAAATATAAGATTTGCTAAAACTGAAAACAATGTAAGTGGTTTTCAGTGATTTTAAGATTATTTTAGCAGCAAAAATATTTGCAGATTATTCTCAGAGTTATGTGTATCGTGTTTGCAAAACAGCAGAGGGGCTATTACAAAATCTCCCCCGTGAACCCATTTTGTGGTGGTGCATGTGGAGCTGGAAGAATCATGGTGTATTTTTGTCAGAATTCCTCTGTTCATGCAATGTATTCGGTGTACATAAGCCCTGTTTTTCCTTATATATCACCACATACATGTCCACTAAAGACTCATCAAGTTCATCTTTTCAGCAATTGCATGCACAGCTGTTTATGTGCATTGCCAGTATTTCTGTGCTCTTCTCAAAGTCGCATCGTGTTTGAGAGGCTGAGCTCATACGGCAGTAAAGTTTGTGGATGGATTTTATGGATTTTACACCACTTAAGAGTCGTGCTCTCGTGGTTTGTATACTTGGGTGCTTTGACTTTTATGTTTCCTTTGTATGTTGGATACTTCCAGCCCTGGGTAAGTTCAGTAATCTTAGAAGACTGTGTAAACCTATTTCCCTGTTTTTATTGTTGTGTTTTCTACTTTTTTGCAGGGGGAGCCTGGACCTCCTGGCCCAGTTGGACCTCCTGTAAGTACTATACTTCTCTGTTCAATTGCAGGATAATGTAAGTTTTAATATGCAAGTAACTACAAGTGAGTGCTGAAGACAGAACTCGAAAAAGTCAGCTCATAGACACCAGGAGTTTATTAGCCGCATGGATGAAGAAAGACCATGTCAAAGTATGTTTAAAAGTACCTCCTTTTTGTGTTCCTCAGGGCAGGGGGAGACCTGGAGCTCCGGTGAGTACAGGACTTATAACTAGGACAGAAGTACTGTACTGTGAAATTTACCTCCTGGGGCCCAAGTATTTGCACTGCACTGCCTGCCCTAAATCATTTTTGAAATTATTCTGTTGTAACATTTCCTTGTTTTTTTCATATAATATAATATTCAATTTAATTTACATTATTGCACAGCATTGTATTCTTCCAGGAAAAAAAATCTGGGCCAATTCTTTTGTAAGTCTTCAAATACATTGGCTTACAATGACTGATATTGTTTATATTTGTTCACATGTGTGCTGTTCTGTGTGTGAATCCTTTTCAGGGGTCTTCAGGACCCAATGGCCTGCAAGGTACACCAGGGCCTCAAGGACCAGTGGTGAGTTCCAGCACCGTACATGACTGGCAAGTTAAACTGATAATATATGAGCCACCGTTTCTTCCAGCCCCTCTATAGTGATTCCCAGGCATGCAGGACTCTTGTGTGTTGCTTTACTTTCACTCTTCTGTCTGATTGATTCCAAAATATAGCCCAGACTGCCCAGGTGTACTCATACTTCACAGGGGTACTGTATGTCAAAAGAAAGCTGTGTGGTGCTTAAGGGAATCTACTGAGGAAGTTTGCTTGAGGTTAGTTTTGCTTAAAATGATGTGGAATCAATCACCTTGTTGGACTCCTTTAGTGTAGCAGTGACAAACATCCTGTGACATGTTATTTTCTTGTCTTCCCCCTTGCCTTTGACATGCATCACTTGAAATCAATGGAAAACACAAGGTTTCCCCTGAGGGAAGCTGATATTTGGCCATAGACATCACTGCTTCTGTACACCCAATAGATCAAAGTCGTACTTATCGTTGCACAAAAAAAACATATGTGGGGAAAGGGCTGCTCATTTTGTCATCTGAAATTCTGACCACATTATATGAGATAAAGATAAGCTACTCAACATCTATTTAGCATGTGGACTTAACTGTGAGAACCTGAGAGAGAATCCATCAGATGTTCATAGCGATTGGATACAGCTCCTGTGATGGGCTGTCTGCAATGACACTGCTAGCCAGGTGCACAATGAGGGATTCGTTGAAATGAGAGAAGCTTTGATTTTTGTTTTAGCTTTGCCAATGAGGTTCAAGGTATTGCTGAAACTCTCGTGTTTAATGGCAAACGAAAAATAACAATAAGCGTTATCAACTTTAGCTGCAAAATATTTCCCAGTGATTCATGTCTCCGTGTTTCTTCCAGGGCCCCGAGGGTCCTCAAGGACTTCCTGGACCACCCGGCTCTGACGGACCCCCAGTAAGTACTGGACTGGTCACCAAAAGTTTTGGCTACAGACATACGTTCAGGGACAGGGAGCTCTGTAGCAGTTTGTTGCATAAGCAGTGGGCCACAAGCTGATTTTCACACCATCTGAAGCCCCATAAATCCTTTCCTCGTGACCCTTGATACTAAGAAAATTCCTCAGGATAATAACTTACAGCTGCTCTCTGATGCTCTCTTATGAACTTCGAGGGCATCAACAGCTTTGCCCATTAACTGGGGTACAACTGGCAAAGTGCTGGCCGCTGCTCATAGCGAGGCATTATTTTCAACTTTAACTTTCATTCTTCGTTGTTCCTTGAGTGATAAGCAGGTGAAGAGCTGCTAGGCTGCCCCAAGTTCACATTCTTCACCCCTGCTCTCTTTTTCAAGGGCCTTCCAGGAGCTTTCCCTGATGGC
Organism: Arapaima gigas; assembly: GCA_900497675.1. Classification (NCBI taxonomy): domain Eukaryota; kingdom Metazoa; phylum Chordata; class Actinopteri; order Osteoglossiformes; family Osteoglossidae; genus Arapaima; species Arapaima gigas. The sequence continues at coordinate 209,244 of UFQX01000318.1, forward strand.
ACTGGCGAGGTTCTGGTATGCTACTCAGACTCCACTGTTTCTTAATTGTGAATTGTGAAGAGCCATCTGTGTATTTATGTATTTATCTACAATGTCTGTAGTTCCCTGTTTATTTATATACCAACTACCTGAGTCATTGTTTCAGCTCCCCTCCATGTTCTTTGTTGTTGTCCTAAATTGTCGTGTTGTGTTTAGAGTATTTTGCACGAGGGTTCAAGAGAAACTGCATTTCATTCTCTCGCTCATCTGTATAGGGGCAGAATGACAATAAATTTATCCTTTTACTTTGTACCTTCTTTACTGTTACTCGTAAGAATTTGAGTATTTATGGAAGGCGGCTCCTCAGGAGACATAATGATATAGATCTTACATTTTCATTCATGGCTGAATCACACTATGTGACTGGCTGTTTTCTCAGTATTTCACAAGTAGAAATTGAGTAAGAGGTGAAAATAGCTGACAGCTTTGGCTGCCCACACTCACTGGCTACTATGTGCTGGCAAAGTTTGATATTTAATGGTCTTTTGTTTTGCTGCCCTGCAGTGTCCAGCAATTTGCCCCCCAGGGCCAGCCGGTGTTCTTGGAATGCCAGGATTCAAGGTGCCTTACCACCTCCGCTCACTCGAGACCAGTTGACAGTGCTTTTTACTCCCTTTCTGTTCTACTTCATTTTTATCAAGCAAGGCTCACTTTCAATAGCGGGGCTGCCAAACCTGCTTGTCTCTGTGCTTTCCAGGGTCACACAGGTCACAAGGGGGAAAAGGGTGAACCTGGCAAAGATGGAGAGAAGGTGAGCATAGACAGGCACATTTTTTTCCATAGTGGACTATGTCATTTCACAGTGGACCTTCAGAAGAGGTCTTGGTGGCCATACAAAGCCCCAAACTGAAGCCTCTTGAATGTCTGGTTCTACAGAAATGCTTGTAGCATTTAGAGTGACAAGGATACATGGTTTTCTGTTTCTGCTTCTGTGTTTTATTTTCAGACTGCAATCTGGATACAGAACAGGATCCGTGCACTGTGTATTTAGATGTGCCTCTTAAATCTATTTCTTTGCAGGGAGATCCTGGCCCACCTGGCCCCCCTGGTTTGCCAGGCACTGTTGGCCTCCAGGTGGGTGCTTGTATATTCTTGACCTGTGAAGGAATCTAGGTTTCTTCTGTATCTCAGCTGTGACACAGGGTTGTGACTGATGTCTCCATAGGGATGTTTGTTCTGAGTTCATACCTACTCTTTTTCTGTTGCTGTACAGGGTTCTCGTGGTCTGAGAGGGCTTCAGGGGCCAGTGGGGCCAGGGGGAGATAGAGTGAGTACAGCGCTTCAAATGTTAATGGCACATATTGTCCCTCAAAGATTCTTAGAGAAGACGTTTTTGATATCGGTAGTAGTATGCCAGTCCAAAATAATTTTCTTCTTAATTACAGATGACAAAACTTTTCCCAGCCAGTGCAAAAACTGGCCAGTTTATTTAATGGTCACTTTGTACCTAGTGACCAGTGTACTTAGAGAAACCAGGCTGTGATCAGATTTGCTGGTGTGTTCAACTCTGAAAATAATCGTGATTTGAAATGACCAAGGCAGTATCTAGAATAGTGGAGTAGTTAGAAATCTGTTTCTAGACATGTGTTTGTAACCACAAAGTTGAGTCTTAGAGGAGGCCTCTAAGAGCTACAGTAATTCAGCACCCTTGGTACTACAGTCAGAAAAGCATCAGCACGAAGGCGTTAAGTCCGTAACCCGCTTTGGACAAAAGTGATGGACGAGCAGTGAAGTATCAGTAATAAGATGAAGAATGTGTTTGGGCCTGGTTGACCACGGCACACTCTGTTTTACTCCAGGGATTACCTGGCTTCCGTGGAAAGCCTGGAATTGCCGGTATCATTGGAAAAACAGTGAGTCTTTATTCATCAACATTCCTTTTAGTACATTTTTGGAAGTGTGGATGTTGTGGATGTTGATGCTGAAACTTGTATAACAAAGCTGGAGCAGAAGACAATGTGTAAAGGACACAGACTAGTGAGCTGAAAGAGGCTGAGTCACAGCCCCCCCTTTCCTTTCTGTTGTACCCTTGACCGAGCTACTAACCTTGAATTGGTATGTTAAAAATAATATAGCTATATAAACGGGTATAAATGGGTATGCGTTGCCTTGGAAAAGAAAACTTAATGATTGAACTGTGGTCTATTTATGTACTTTGATTTTTAATATAACTCCATTATTTAGGCTGTTATTACTTACAGCATATGCCAGTTTCACTTGTGGCACATAGTAAGTTACACTTGGCAGTAAAGTTTGGACAGGAAAATTCTGTAAAAACACTAAATATGAAAACAAAGTTTAATGCAATTTTAAGTAATTTTTGTTACTGTCTTTTATTTAAGATTTATTTCATAGTGCTACCTTATGTATTTTAAAGTATTAGCAGAAAAGTCAAAGGCATACACAAGACCTTCACCATTACTGGAGACATTTATCCTTCAGAAACATTCTGAGCTTCCCTGCTGCTATATTTTAATTGTGATCAAAGTTTAATTCCTGCCATTATTTTAATCGTTGAATGAGCATGAGAGTATCAGTTTAACCTTATAGTGGATTTTGAAGTCTCTTCCTATGGGGACCACTTGTATTGACGGTATATGTGAGGAATAAAAACATGCGTGTCTGCTTTTTGATAATTCCAGGGTGACATTGGAGAGAAAGGCCCTGTGGGTTTTAATGGACCAAAAGGGGACATTGTGAGTAAGCTGCTGCTGCTGCGTCCTGTCACATTTCGCCTTAACGCTTCAGTGCCGGTTGTCCGCTGCTCTCTACACTTTAATAGTCGTTTTTTGGAACAGAAAATTTTGCTACCTGGTAAACAAGTGATACAAATACCATTCTAACATGTAAGAACAGCAGATACCATGGCATACATTTATTAATTATTAAAGTTGTATTTTCTACAGGGCAAAATTGGACCAAAAGGACTTCCTGGTGGTGTCGGACCAAAAGGAGAGCCAGTAGGTGCTTGAGGGAAACGTATTTTGTTCCTGGTGATGTGGATGCAAATGAAGAAATACAACGACTTGTTTGTCCTTCAGGGGATGCCTGGCAGGGACGGGAAAGACGGCATGCCGGGCTTAGATGGAGAGAAGGTGAACGTTCTTCTACCGGTGTTTCTGGAGGAGGTGGACAGATGTCTGTTGATGTAACGCTGATGATGCTGATCTCTGTTTACAGGGTGATGCTGGCCGGTCTGGGGTTCCAGGCGAGAAAGGGCCTAATGGCCTCCCTGTAAGTCCACGATGGCTTTCCAATAATGAGCTCAGTGACTAAGTGGCCCGCCACCGATGATCAGTCCAGTTGCACCCACATTTATAGCTTGTTGCTCATGTAGAATTTTAAGTGATCGTGGAACAGTCCCTGATTTGAACGCCTGGATGTGTTGATGTGGAAAGCTGCCCGCTGCCAGGAGAAAAGGCCCGGTGTGACGCACAAGGTTTTCAGTGTGGTCTTTATCGGTGTGCTGCTGCTCACAGCCTGTTTTACCTGCACTGCTATCTACATTTTGCTTCATGTTTTGTCTGTGAGCTCCAAATAAACCCCCTCTTTTTTATTTTAGGGCTTGCAAGGAAAGGCTGGTGCTAAAGGCTCTAAAGGCGCAGTTGTGAGTAATATTTGGAAAATTCTTTGGTGTTTTATTTTCAGATTCTATATCGGTGAATGGCATGATAGTTGTTGCCTGTTAAAAGCATAATATTACACGTAAGGATTGCTGTGCCGTAGTTGTTGTTGACAAATGCTGGAGATGTTTATGCAGGTTTCGAGTGAACCATACATGGCGGTACCTGCCGGGTCCAGATGCTATAATGTCGTGGTTGAGGAACTCTTTCGATGGATGTGTCTCTTATCTTTAGGGTGACCAAGGAGAGATGGGAGAGGCAGGACCCTCTGGAGAGCCAGGTATTCCTGTATGTATCTGATGTGCTTTTGTGGACAACGAAGGCCTGGTTATACTGTGCAAGGATTGGTGGTTTATTGTGATGTGCTGGAGGGGCAGGCATTTAAGAGACCTGTACGCTAGGATGAAACACCCCGCTAAGACACATTTACAACCACCTGAATATTTTGTTGTTGATATATGAGGTGTAACATTAGCAGTGTGTGGACAAAGAACATAATAATTCTGTCAATACGATGATTACTGTAAAAATGTATACATTAGAAGTCCTCCGTTAACTACATATATCAGGGTCACTTGAAACTTTAACTACTTTTCACAGCTGCATTATACATGTTGTTGTTGTTTGTTTCTCCCGGTAAACTATCTGGACATTTCTTGGTGTAACTGTAATTTTGTTGTTTATCCTGTTAAGCTTCTTGCTTATCCTTTGGACCTTTGTTCAGAGCTTTGGGTCACCCTGTTGAGGGAAGTTCTATATAAAATTGAAATGAACTGAGCTGAATTGAACCGCTTCAAAAACGGACTGACTGCTCCTACAGGGTGAGATTGGCATTCCAGGGGAGAGGGGAGACGCTGGACCTAGAGGAGTGGCAGTAAGTACAGTGGTCCCACAGCAGAACGTTGTCCATTTCTACATGATCACGTCTCTACGCAGCTACGTTAACACTGGAGCTCCTCCTGACTTATTTTGTGCAGCGTACCGTTGTGATTATGGGATACCCCCAGGCACTTGGTTTGAATATGTGCACAAGTTAAACAGGTCTGTGCCGAACGTTGAAGAGACAGGCAAAGGTAAATAACCAAGAAACTGCTCCAGATTATGGGGAATCTGCAGCTCCTTTTGGGCTGTAAGATTAGAGCAGTTTTGTTGTTTGTCTTACAGCAACTTTTTCTCCCTGTTGCACAGTCAAAATTGTTCACACGTTCAAGTGTTCTCAAAATTTTCAAAAAAACATCTAGAAAATTGATATATCACATGCACACAAACAAGTAAATTCCTTATTAGTAACACACTATTGGCCTGTATTAAACAAGCAAGGTGTGGTAACTGTGTGGTGCCTGTGGGGTATCTTTTGTTTTCCAAGTAAAAAATAAAATATGTAAAATAGGAAAAGGTACATTGTTTCCAAGTGAGACTGGCGAGGATTTGAAAACACACACCGAATCGCTTGCATTCAAACATTACAGTGTTGCCACTTGCACCTTTATGCATATGTTGTGGAATATCTACTTTGAAGTGTATTTGAAACCTTCGAAACATCAGTGATTTAACTGGTAGAGATATATATCCTCTCTGTGCTTTGCTTTCTTCCCACAGTCCAGGGAAATGTGTTTGAGGTGATGCGTTGACTTTAAATTTCCTCGAATGTGTGTATGTACGTGTGTGTGTGTGTATGTGTGTGACATCCCATCCAGAGTGGATCCTGTCTTGTGCTCTACATTTCAGTGTAGGTTCTGGTCCACTGTGAGCCTGCGCAGGACAAGCAGTTACTGTCAACGAATTAGTGAATTAAATACTTTAATTTTTTCCCCACAGTGAGACGGTGTTAGGCAGTGTTACACTGTCGCATACATTTAGACCCGACATGAGGAACACAATGAAGTTGTTCCTCAAACGGATCCCAAGGGAGTATAAGATACGAGGGCTGATCAAAAAATGCAAGCAATTCTACTCCCTTCTCAGGGCTGAAAAAAGTCTTGCTATTTTTTGATTCGCCCTCGAATGTCAGTAATTCTTAAGAACACCTTCCATGGCTCTTTAAAGGACCCCACTGTCCCAGAGCCCAGCTTTACAATTTTTAGCATTACTGCTGGTCACCATTAAATATGAAAAAAATGCCACAGATACTTCATCATCATGGATGATGACTCACAGGGTGCAAAATATGGACTGTCTGTAAAAAAAATACATATTGTAGATAGTAATCTTCTTAGTTTTGCATATGCATATAATGCAGTATGTATTTGTTGAGGTGAGACCACATTGTGATCCGAAAGGAACGCTTCAGGACGGGATGCAAACACACACACACATGGCTGAGGAGTTGGGGAGACGCTGATCCTTCTTTGTGTGGTTACTGAAGTGGCGCTGTGTGTTTCGCAGGGAGGTATTGGACCCCAGGGGAACATTGGACCTCAGGGCGTCAAGGGCTTCCAGGTCAGTGAGTTCGTGAATTCTGAGGAGTCCACTGTTTATTCTGTGTTTAAGTTTATAGTACTTAGTTGGACGTTTAAGAGCTGTGACACATACAGTGTGTAGCCAAGTAGTGTACTGATTTATTGACACTGAATTCCAGCTGCACCGTATTTTCGTAGCACTTTGAAAAAGTCAAAGCTGAAACGAAGCAGAAGCGTCACGCAGATGCGATGGCGCTGTGAGGCTCCTCAGTGAGATTCAGCTCCAGTTTGAATCTGCTGTGAAGCAGCCGCCTGTGACTGTATTAACTAGAAAGGCTGATGAAGTGGCAAATCATCGAGTCTTCGAGCACTTTGGTGTCTGCAAATGTACGACTGATCTGAAATCGCAATATTAAACATAGTTGTTCAAAAAAATAGCGGCGATTTCTTGGGTCCAGGCCATATTTGTGGCCTCCTAAATGCATGCAATGAACTGAGCCTGTAAATGAGGTCCATCCATCAGAAGCAACCTGCACGTGTTGTGATCGGCAGGGAACGAAAGGGGCGATCGGAGACCCCGGCCTTCCCGGTCCAACGGGGATCCGTGGAGAGTTTGGCGAAAGGGTGAGTGCACGACACAGGCTTCCGCATGTTTGGCACCGAAGTCGCCCCAGTGTACAGCGTACCGTGAAAGCAGGGTGCAGCAGGGAGCACAGCGGCGATGGCGAACCCTCTTATCATTAGTAAGTTTTCGACAGTAAACACGTACCAGAACTCTGTACTGCCGAGACGGTAAAACAGTAAAGAACAAACTGCAGATTCAGTTGCTAACGGCTGGATTTTCAGAGAAAGTCTAGAAAAACAAGTGCAGTGAGCAGAAACGTTTTAAAATGTGCTTGTTACGTAGGACAAAATTGCACATAGATGTTCCCCCATTTTTTGGAATGGCCGTAATTCTTCTGACATCTTCTCAGTACCGTTGTCGATAAGTCTTCCACGGATAGTCGATACTTAGCGAAGAGTATTACGAAAAACGCAAAGTGACACGTTTTCAAAGTGCACGGTGCGTTTATTTATTTGTTTGCTTGTTATATTAAATGGGAAGCGCTGTTCTCCTTCTTGGTTAGTTACGAGAGGAGGTGTTGAGACTAGCGCACAGCCTGACTCTTTCTCTTTCTTCAGAAATCACACCAGTTAGCGTGTCTGTGACATTCCGCCGTTGTGTCGGTGTGTTGCGCTCAGTCAAGCTGGAGTGCAGGAATGGTTAGCACGTGTAAGCTAACAACCAGTCTTCTCCTGGGTCAGTCAGCTCACTCTGAATGACTTAATAACTTCCAGAGCGCTATAACAATTTCATTTCCGGAATTCTGCTAAAAACAAATGTGTGTGTACGGGACTGAATGCCGGTCTTTGCCATGCTGTCCTGTAGGAACGTAGCGGGATTAACAGTTCGACAGTGAGTGTCCAGGACGCTCTGCAGTGCAACAGAAAATGGCACCAGAGTGTGGAGCCTAAGTGATGCCGGTTGACTGTGAACCAAGCTTGCTGACATTCCACAGAGCTGTGACGCCGTGGGGGGCTCAGTATTAAACAGAACATGAGGAAATCACAGTGTCAGTAGAACAATGTTCTACACAGCAGCGAGAATCAAGTCAAGTTTGGGCAAGACTCAGTATCGCAGGCAGCGCGACTCGGGGGACCCTGCGATTGTCGGGAATGGGTGGGTCGGGTCCGCGCACACGGCAGCTGTGTTTTCCGAGCGGTGGCACAGCAGCCCCCTGTTCGACGGGAGGTGGAAGAACAAGGACCGTCTTTATACCGGCTGTTCCATCCCCCCCCCAATCCGGAGTGCACACAGGGGGTCTGTGGAGGTAACTGCCTGCTTCTGCTTCTCACTGACTGCTTCTNGCGGTGGCACAGCAGCCCCCTGTTCGACGGGAGGTGGAAGAACAAGGACCGTCTTTATACCGGCTGTTCCATCCCCCCCCCCAATCCGGAGTGCACACAGGGGGTCTGTGGAGGTAACTGCCTGCTTCTGCTTCTCACTGACTGCTTCTTTTCTTTCTCCCAGGGTCCAACTGGAGCATCAGGCCCCAAAGGAGACATGGTGAGAGCGTTACGCACTCACACTTACAGTAGAGACACACTGGCTGCTGCGATGGGGAAACGCAGCCGAGGACAGTAAAGTCACACCTACACTGAGCTTATATTTTTATATTTCACCCCCTGGAAAAGAATAGAAACACTGGCTCATGAAGTTGGACACAGCAGAGCGAGAACGATCCGTGACACAAACCCAGTAAATCGATTAATACTGTATATTGCTCTCATTTTTGTTGCGTTTTTCTCCAAAGCATATTCTTAACTTGACGCCCATCTCTCACGGCTCTGCTCTGTCTTTCCACGTAGGGTGTTGCAGGAAGTGACGGACTGCCGGGAGACAACGGCGAGCCAGTATGTCCTCCCAGCTTCTCTCCTCCACGTTCAGTATCTACACAGTCACACTCTCGTGTCGTATAGCGCATCATTGACCACTTCAGGATGTCACCCGTAATCGGCTGCCGGGTGTGACTGTAATGGAGTTTTTTTTAAGCTGCTGTCTGACTTCTGACTGGTAACAAAACAAAACTTGCCGTGTGATTTCTCTTCCCTCCTACCAACCGTTTAGGGCCCGTTTGGTCCAGTTGGACAAAAAGGAGAGGTGAGTCACTTCCGACCATTTTGTTCACATTTAGCGTTTGTTTGCTAACACTTTCAGCAGCGGGTCGGCGTGTTCCTGCACGCGCGTGCTGCAAAGAAGCCGACACCGTCTGTCACTCACGTGTGCCAAAGCGCGTCACGCTTCAGCGACGCTGCTGTCGGCGACCGGTCCTCCCTCGGCACTTTGCGCGCGGCTTCCTTCTCAGGAGAGGTTTCTTATTGTGAAACGTGTACACGGGTCACACACCTCTGCAGGACAGTGTCATTTGTTCACTGACAGGCAGGGAATTTGCGGCGGTTTTCACGCGACGATGTTGCGTCGACATACACAACAGCCAGCGCGCTGCGGGGAACCGCGACAGAGATCAACTGCAGCTCCTAAACTAATTCTGTGCCATTCCAAGATGTATTCCAGGTTTGACTGGACTAGCGACTGACACGGATCGCTACCCTGGCTTCACTAACCTGTTTGCGGCCTCCCAGCAGAGTTACGCTTCTGCAAACCTAACTGGCCAATATAACGTAGTTAGCACAGGTGATCTGACGTGTCTGGTCCCTCTTCTGGCTTTTCTCTGGCTGTTCAACGTTCGGCTTCTTCTTCACGTAATTGTCCCGACAGTAAGACGCTGATCTCACACACACACAACACCTGTCTGTTTGCAGGCTGCTGTTATTGTGGAACTTGTTGAACGCGAGGAGAACGAGTTTGGTCGGTTGGATCAAAAGACTTCAGTTTTGCTCGCAGTGTCTGTTCAGAAAGATTCTTTTTCATTGTTGATGCGTATTTCTTGGTGATGAATTTTTCAGTGGTAACACTTGTAAGAGGCTCTGATGCCAGTTGCGTACTGCTGTGTGTGTTGCTGTCCAGTCTGGGAAGCGAGGCGAACTGGGGCCAAAGGGAGCGGCAGGACCCCAGGGGGAGCTGGGTCCCAGAGGGCTGCCGGGGAAGCCGGGACCCATGGGCTTCCAGGGGGAACAAGGCCTGCCTGGCATCGCAGGCAAAACCGGCGTTCCTGTGAGTCCCCCCCCCCCCGCTCTGCCACTTCACCTCCAGCTCCTCCTTCTGAGGGAGCCACCTGCACGTGACCCTAAACGCAGTTTTAACACCCGACACACGTTCTCTTCTTCCCAAGGGCAAACTTGCAAGTGAGCAGCACATCAGAGAGTTGTGTGGAGGCATGATTGATGGTGAGAACTTTACTGGTCAAATATGTACGATAAAAATATGATGCTGATGTAGTTTTTGGGTTAGTGAAGCTGTAAATGTAACAGTGGAGTGTGGATACTAACAGTAGACAACTCTCCTCAGACCAGATCGCACAGCTGGCCGCCAACTTGAGGAGACCCCTGGCTCCTGGCTCGGTGGGCCGGCCAGGGCCCGCCGGTCCTCCGGGGTCCCCCGGGGCCACCGGGGTTATGGGACATCCAGGGCCCCGTGGGCCACCGGGCTACAGGGGACTCCCAGGAGACCTGGGCGACCCTGGACCCAGAGGTAAGGCAGAAACCCGGACGACAATTTCAGTAGATTTCTGACCAAAGAATGTTTACCTGTTACTCGTACCTGTGACACGGTGACGTAGAAAAGTACCTCCAGCTCGTCACGATCCAGGCGTTTAAATGGATGTGACCGTCTCCCAAATACAGGTGATGCAGGTGAACAAGGGGACAAAGGTCCAGTGGGCAAGGCTATGGATGGGCCCCCAGGAGACCAAGGGCACCAGGGTACGTCAGAGCCGCCGCGACTTGAACTTTCCTCAGCTCTTCGTCTTTGTTTGGTGACATTTCCCCGTTTCCACAAAACGTGTGCTCCGGTTGCAGGACTTCCTGGTGTTCCCGGGTTTGTCAAAGATGGGCGAGACGGAGCACCTGGTGACCCAGGCGAGCCAGGTGAACCGGGCCGATCGGGCAGAACTGGTCACCAAGGGTCCCCGGGAATATGCGACACGTCAGCCTGCCAGGGAGCAGTGGCTGCTGGGAAATCCACCAGTCCGAAGAACAGTTAAATGTCTTTTAAAAAAAGAAAAAAAAAAGAACCAACCCTGTTTTTTGAATATATTTAAAAATCACATATGAACAATAAAAGCAGCGAAGCGAGAAGGAGACAGAAGACAAATCAGGAAGAATCCATCGCCAGCAAAGAAGCCGTTTGTTGTTATTGAACCCGAGTGAGCAAAACCCGCATCAGTCTACATAGGAACCCAAACAAGAAAACCCACGAAGGACTTTAGTGGAAAGATGCGTTGAAATAAACGTGTTTTTCAACGTCTTCCTTCGTCCCTGTGGTTCCGAGACCTTCTGCAGAAGCACAGCTGCGGCTGTCGTCGTGTTAAAGTCTGGCTGCGCGTTTGACCGAAAAATTTACCTCACAAGGAAGTCGTGCAAAATAAGAAGCGGCCCTCTGAAGGAGACGCGCACGTTACAGGGGGTCGGCAGGCAGTCAGTCACGTGTTTTATATTGTTCTCAAGTAGACTGTAACCTCAATAGCTTTCTTCTAAAACAAGGTTGTTCCCACAGTTTAAAAAAAACTGATTTAAAACGCTTCCTTTGCAAATTGAAAATGCCATTAAAACCATCACAGTGGGATTTTGTCCTCTCACCATCCATTTATGTACCGGTGCTGTAACGATTAAATCTGCATTATTTTAAGTTCTATTTATTTCTTGTGGTGAACTGTTGTATGTACAGTAAATTCTATCGCACCGTGTTGTAAGAATGAATAAAGCCACTTTTCAGTAAAAAAAAAAAAATCCCTTTTCTAAATTTCCACAGAATTTATAAATATAAATAAATATCTCAGCAAGTTCCACACAGTGACGAGCAGTATTGTCTTTGTCATACTGGTGCTGAATATTTTCTAAGCAGCACCGCGGTAAATACGCCGAATAACTGATGCTGAGAAGCACCGATGACCCGGTTTGATCGGCCTGTTCGACATTCAGCAATCGGTACCAATGCCGTCACAACTGCGCGTGACAACGCGGCGCGTTTTGACGCGGGATCAAACTAATTTGCATTTCCTTATTTAAAACGCACGCGCTTCGGCGAGCGGCTGAAACTGTGTCCAATGGAGGAACAGCGCCACCTCTGGATGGCTTGACGCACCACAGGTTTTCGCAAAAGATACGTCTCACTTGCTCTGCTGTGAAAGTTCCTTTAATGCAGAAGTTACTAACATCACAGGGATGAACAAAAACAGAGTGGAAGTTCCAGGCTGTAGCACTTGGTGGCCATTTGGGGTATCTGAAAAAATACCACAAGGCAATTTGTTAAACCCGAAAAGTTGTGAGGCAAAAATTGAAATGACCGTTGCTGCTAAATTCAAACAGCTGTACAGACGGTTGCTGAGCTCAGCTGAGCTCCTTCAGAAGATTCTGTGGACTTTTTGGTACCACCGACTGTATTTTTCCCAACGTGTGTTTATTAACAAAGCCAACTTAGAGGTAGAAACATACAGAACAGAGTTACTACAGAAAAAGCAGATCCTCCTGCATTTAAAGGGTTTGGCTGTTTCTCATCGCAGAAGTTCTCGATGAGATGCTGTTTTGCTCCTATAACAAAATAAAGCCTTTCCAGGGCCATTCAGCGAAACACGAAAACTCAAACATGTTGGTATAAAGGAAGGAGCTCTTCCTTCTTGTCTTCATACAGTTGCAACTGGTTAGTGAATAACTAACCAGTGAATGACAACCAGGTTCACAAGTGGTCACTTCCAGTCGCAGCACTAACACTTGGTGGAGAAGGGAGCCCTTTTGCTGTGGTTGTGCTCCTTCTCCGCGTCTTGGCCGCTGTCCCTGTCCTGGCCGCCATCTCTGATCCGGCACCTTCCAGAATCCCTCTGTTTCCTGCGCTCTTTGTCTCTGGCCCTCGGCGAACTGCGCCTCCTGGGCCTGCTCTCTCGCTCGCAGTCTCGCCCCTGGTTCCTCGCGTCGTGTTTGTCGCCGCGCTTCCTCTGCTGATCTCTCTCCCTGCTTCTGTCGTCTTTCTGCTCTCTCTTGAGGACGCTGTCCTTCTTTGGATCATCTTCCTTTTTGTGCCAGTCAGCTTCTCGCCTCTTGGTTTGCGCTCTTTCCCAGTGCCTCTGCCTCCCTTCGCTCGTGTCGCGCTGCAGGCTGGTCCTCCGCGGGCGGCCGGCTCCTCCGTCCTGCTCGCTCCGCCAGTCCTCTGGGCATCGAACCCATTCCCTACCCCTCTGACCACCCTCACAGCTGCTTAGCTTATCAGCACCGTTCTGCAGCACAGAGCACATCTGCGCGCTGCTTCTCCTCGCGTCAGATGAACAGCGCCAACGGTTTTGATGAGGGACCTCGGCACTGCTGTGATGCATCTGAACAGAACCCCGAGGAGGAGTAGGAAGCAAAGGGCCAGAACGTCTCGGCTGTCGTCCATCTTGCAGAACATGCTGTCCTTGCAAGTTGAACTGCGGCTGCGTTCTGGTGTCCCAGGCTAGCCTGGGAGGAAGACCACTCTGCGCTCTGAAGGTTCTGGGGCTTCGGCAGCAGGTTGGTACAGGGAAATGCTGCTGTGATGGAGTCCTCCATTCTTGAGAGGGATGGTGTGAAAGACCAGTGTGAAGACCTGGTAAAAACAACTGATCCTCTCTGTTCGAATGCGGTGGTATCTGTTCGTGTTGCTCTGCCCCCTGCGGGAAACAATTAAGGTCATACTGAGGATCGAAAGAGCCTCCCTGAGGCCCACAACTGTGCAGAGTGGAGAAATTCTCTGGTGTTCTACTGAAAGGTAAGGAGCCGCATCCACGTCCCAAATAATTCTCGTTCGAGGAAGATGTACTAAACTTCTGAAGAGACCAGTGGTGCTCCGGAAGCTCTCCTGCACGCGAGTCCACCTGCTTCGCTCGTCTAAATGAAGGAAGACCTCTGACGCTTGTATATGATGTGCGAGTGGCTCCTGGGGAAAAATCCAACTGTTGCTGGGATGGATCCTCATAAGAAGGATAAATACCCAGTGCTCCACCCTGAAACTGAATGTTGTCAAAAGCAGAAGCTGTCATTTCCACAGGTGGAATGAGGGGATCTACTGTATACATGCAGGAAGAGCCAAGAGACTCTGAAGTTGGTGCATTCTTGTCATTTGCTTCTATGATGCTTGAGGAATTCTGGTAAGTGATGTATGGATTAGTTTCCCTTTGGCCTTTTGCTGATGGTGTGTCATCTTTTACTTTGGCCTTATTACTGGCTTTACTAAGCATTCTACCCTCTGTTTCATGAAGCTTCTCCTCCCCTGACAAAGAAACCCCTATTTTTATGCCCTCTAAGAAAGTGTCTTCTACAGTCGGAGTCTCCAAAGAAAGTTTTGAGTGTCGGTAAAAATGTTGTGATGAGCGTTCCTCGACAGGAGTGCCTGAACCAATGCCAACTTCTGCAGGACATCCAAATGTTATCCTCTCCTTTGTGGCTCCTTGCAGCAGCTCCTCACTCTGCATAGGGTCCCTTTTCTTGGTAATCACCGGTACATCAGAATTCTTCGTCTCCTCTTCAAGCTGCAACATCCAGCTGCTGGACTGTGACAGTTTTGAGGGTGGAGACATGAGGGCATCAGACACAGAGAAATGGGCCATCGATAGGCCTATGGCAGCCTTTTGTTGTCGAAGAACTTCCTCCTGTTCCTCCACCTGCTGTCTCTGCAATTCGATCTCCTTGTTAAGCTCCTCAAGCATTCTCTGCTGCTCCGCAAACTCTGACGAGTTACTTTTGAGGGCACTTACCTTCTCAGACAAGGTCTTAGTAAGGGTTTTGGTAGGGATTTTACCAGCTGTTTCTAGCATCTCTTCAAAGACACTTTCATCTTCCGGGTCATATGCTACATCATCAGCAGGCGGATTGGCTGAATAAGCTTCAGCAGCGTCTGCAGCCGTCGCTGTTCCGTAATGCGTTTCCAAGTTATACTCTTCCTCTGGATCATACGGTCTATCATCCCCAGTGTCTTCTTCATTAGAAATATGGCCAAACTTCCGAACTATGGGATCAAACAGCAGAGTGTGAGGTTGGGCACTTTCAACAGGAGGCTGTTTGGAACCATCCCAGTTGTGTTTCTTCTTGCCAAACAGAGTGTTTAGGATCATCTGAAGTGGGGTACACGCAGAAGACACAGGAGTGAGAGCACCTCTCTCTAAGCTGCTAGTAGAAGGTTTGGAAATCACTGATGGGGTACTAAGGGAATCTGTCAAGGAGATGGAGGGGCAAGTGGAGAAGGGGTCATCTGAAGTTGTGCTGACAGGTAGGTCATTTGCAAGACCACTGTTCTCAGAAGCTCCTGTTTTAGCTGTTATTGTCTTCTCACTCTCTTGAGGGATTCCAGAACACTTCTGCTTTTGGCAGATGATCAGCCCAAGGAGAAGATGGGGGCGACTTGACTCCAGTCCTTTTAAGACAAATATAAATAAAGAGCATAAATAATGGTCTGAAACAGTTTTCAGCACAGCCTCTGCATGTTCAACAAAAAAATGACACAGAAGTAACTCAACAGAGCTGGAGAACATGCTGCAGTGCCAAATTTAACGGGTATTCTTCACTGTCTTAGACTTCTGAGTGGGACGTCAACAAAACAGGCCACACGTGCTGGCAGGAAAATACATTGTAAACACACTTTTCATCATATTTTACTTATGAGACCCTACAGATGTTCCCATTACTTTACGGGTTTCGTTTTTTTCTGTGAAGTCGGCCTGCTGGACAAATTAGTGTTATGGGAAAATAACCGGTTCAGGGACACAAAATTCTTCGCCTCAAATTAATTAAAATAACAAAAGATAATTTTACACAAGACATTAACAACATGTATTTATATCCAAAATAATGCATAGTTTTTCCTTTTACAGTAAGGTTACATTTACATTCCTTACCACGAACCACTTATCAAGGTGTCAGAGGTCTGGAGTCTGCAGGGCATTTGGACTGTTTGGCTCACGAACGGTTATATTTCAATAGGGTTCGAACAACTTTTGAAGAAACAAGGATTTTGTTTTTTCTGTCGTAGGAAACCCTGAGCTAAAAACCAAGGAAGGCAATGTCTTTTTCAGAGATTTATTGTTTATTTTCAGCATCATCTGGTGTTTTAACTGAGCGCTGGATATTTATTCTAGCGTATATGTGCTCTGGTTTCTCTCTGTGAAACGAAACCGTTCTGCCACTAAAAAGGCTCCTTTTCTGCGGCGTCTGTGATTTTAATGTCCCCTTTAACGCATCGCGGTTTGTTTCCACTCTAAGGGCTTTTCCAGTCGGGGTGTGAGGTGAACACCTGTGCTACGCAACCCACCCTCGCCCAGTTATGAATTTTTGAAGATAAAAATAAATGTTTGTAACTGCATTTTCTTCACCATTTTACTTTGCAAAATTTCCATTGCAGAGCAAATTCAGGCTGCTAGTAAAATGACCTCGAAAGAGGGAAGGCAGGGGAGAAGCGGCAAGATCAGGAAAAACTGAAGAACAGGGGGGAGCAAGAAGGGGTGGTTTTCAGCATCTCATGGATTTTCAAGGACTTTATTCATGAGTTTTATCCAAAACTTGACAAATACGTTCATTTAACGAACCGAAACCATCCTCACGGTGAGTAAAATACAATCTGAACAACTTCTTTCTCTCCCAATGTTTCTTTTGGCTGTGGACAAGACATTTTATATTTTTGAGTTGTTTAAAAGCAATTATTGTTGCTTGATGTTAATAAAAGTAACACCAGGGTCCTGGTCATGTTGCATGCTGTCCGTTACCTGACACTTCATTTTAGCTTTATGCGGTGTTTTCAACGGAACCTAAATGAATAGATGCTCCAGGTATTTAGTGGATCATGAATAAATCAAGAAATTGGTCTGTATAAAGATTTTACTGAATGTGACGTAGTGGACAGGTATACAAGCGGATGTCTGGTCCCTGTGTTGATGTACAGTTGCACTGCAAACACAAACAAGCAGCAATAACTGACAGCAAGATTTTTAACAGTTTCTGAAGACTGAACTTTGTTTTGGTACTTATCCTTATACTACCTTGCATGACAAACGGAAAACTGCAGCAAGTGTTCTACAAATGGAATTGCTTTTCTCAGAACTTTTTTTTTTTTTTTTTATAAAGTTTTCCACACTTTTGATTGCTTTTCTCATTGAACTTTTTTTGCACCAGCGTGCACTGTACCCCGAAAGCCTCACAGCAACTGCGTCACACTGGGACTGAATTGTTCTTTTTAAAAACCTCCCACTCTCTGAAATTACACAGGGGCAAAAGTGACTACATTCCTATATAAGCTTTTTCCAGTTTCCACCAAATAAGGTATTAAAAGGACCGCCTAACAGACAAAAATGCCAATGTCCTGAAAAGTAACTCCACGTCAAAACAGAAATATATATTTTCACTAGCTGAGTTACCCAGTGTTGCACAGGTCAGGAAGTGAAAAGGTAAAACGTAATAAATTACATATCAAACTGTATTAAAGAAGTTGCATTTAGTACACAAGCAGAGTCAATGCTGTCAAACAGGGGGACTCCATAGGGAGCAACACGCATGCCAGCTGTAGTCCGGTAGAAAGGAAAGAAGCAAAAGTGTCACCCTTATGAGCCTCACTAACGTACGCACCGCTGTGCACAGTTCAGATCTTTACTCCAGCAGCCAGTAGCATCTCTCACTCCCATCATCTCTCCCTCTGGCTCTTGCCAGTTTGCCCTTTCCTCCAGCAAATTTCAAGTCTGATTTGAAAAACAGAACCATTCAAACAAACAGAGACTGAGCTTTATAGAAATAAGCCTTTAAAGTGGTTTTTAGTGAGCGAAACCATTATTCGAAGGGTTAAGTAACTCATGAGTTACAGCGCATTCTTGTCACATTTTGTTGCACTTTCACTTTATCATTTACTTACAGGTGTAAGAATACATGCAGTAATAAAACCATCCACCCCTTATTCCAGTTTCACGTTGTCAGATTACTGTGTGAACTTTACACTGATTCTAATCCAATTACGGCTCCTACCCACCCCAATAAAACTTAAGAACACAAATGTTAAAAAATTTATTGCACTTTTTACTAATTTTTTAAAATTAATTTTGTTGTGTATGGAATTCACCACCACAAAAGCCATTTTCAGTATTTACTGTATTGCTGGTGACTTTTTTTTTTTTAAACACCCCCCCCCCCCCCACACACACACACACATACACAAAAGAAACATTTCCCTCTGAGCCTCACCTACATCAAATTACACAAAGTTCCTTAAAGATGAATTTAAGACTTGTACCTAATTTTGCAGCATCCTGGAAAGGACGTTCTTTATTTTAGAAAGACATGACACAATCAGGACCAAGACGACAAAAAGGAAGGGAACGAAAAGCAAACTAGGGACATTCAAAATATGAACAAACGTAATGCAAAAGGACAGCAATTCTCACAATTCCTTGGAATAATGTATTTCTCTAAGGCCCACTTCCACACTTACCTGTAAAAAGCTTAAACAAGGCAGAGCTGTTTCTCCATCAGTGTAACGTCTAAATAATAATATTAAGCTATTATTTCCAGGCCAACTTAAAATATAGGCATCCGTTAAATTAACACGGTCTCGATTTACACCTATATGCTAGAATGGAACATGAAGGAGAAAAAAAAATATATATACACTCTGTGTGTGTGTGTGTCTGTGTGGGTGGGGTACAAGGTGTTTTAAAGTGCTTTAGGGATATCTGGGAGTTTTTGGATGGGCTGGGAAGCATCATTATTTTGCCCCACAAGAAATAATGGAAAAAGCCATCTCAATTTACAGCCTTTTCAAGAACCAATTAAACATGTAAATCAAGGGATGACTGTACAGTATATTAGGTTTGAGCAACTAACTACAATTATTTGATCATTTTATTTTTTGTTCAGTTGATGCTTTTCTCCAAGTGACAAACATTATACCTGAAAAAGCTATTTACAATGATTTAGCCAATTATACAGCTGGATAATGTTCCTGGAGCAAGTACTGTGCTCTAGGACGCTGCAGTGGAAGCAGGGTTACAGACTGAGGTCCTTTGACTGCCGCTGTATGGTCCTTTACATTCTCTGCTACAAGATGACAGACGCCTTTCACATGCAGTGTATTCTGTACCTATTTATTCAACCGTGTATCTTTGTTATACCAGTTCAGGGAAGTACCTTAGTCGAGGAGACTATAGCAGAAGGGAGTTTCTGATCCCACGACCTTCAGTTCACAACATGACAGACTGAGCCACTACTCTATCAGCCCCTTCATATATGTTGGGTTCCACATGTAGAGTTCCAGGTGCACAGAACAATTAAAAACAAATTCTTCAACTAAATATGGAGGGTGCAAAGCTAATTTTGCCACCTCGACTTGAATGAGCTTACCTGGCCCATGAAAAGGTAAGAGATGGCAGGGAACGGGGTCTGTGGCACTAAGCGGGATAACATAGAGGTCTTTAACATGCGGCTTATTGTTGGCCACCACACCAAATCTTCCCCTGCTGCTAAAATATGAGAAGAGCGAGAAATAGGCTGCTTTCTCTTCCTCTGACGAGGGGAAGAACCGGATCAGACACAGCTCCTGAAACAGAAATAGCAGTTCTTTTGACTTTCAGCAAAACTTTGTCATTGTATTGACTTTTCTGTAATGTAATCATTTACCTTAGACAATGATGCTTTGAGCTTCCCTACATAATCCCACACAGTGTGAGGAGAGATGCGGCCTCCTATCTGTATAATGTATGGCAAATTCTAAACAAATAGAATCATGCAGGAGAAGAAGAAAAGAAAAAATACTAATCACTGTTTATACAAGCACAATTTTTATGCTTTAAAACAAGTACTTCTTTTATGCTGATTAGCTGATGTTTCTGATCCAAAGAATATGAATTTTAAACAGAAAAAAGCCAATATATTCCCCATACAAAGGTGTAGTTAAAATTCTAGAAAGCACTGAGTGTATTAAACCTTTTTTGTACATGTTCCAATTTACCTAGCAGAACTAGTGACAGCCCACTCCTGAGAAAGCCACATAAAATGTGGAAACCACCACAATATGTTACAATATGACTAACCTCCACCAGGCAGTCAAAGAAGCCGGACACCAGGTAGGCCTTAGTAGCAAATTTGGTCACAGAGTGCATGCTGATAAAACCATTCCATAGAATCTGCTGCTTGGAGAGAAACGGGGTAGTTTCCCTCTCCTCATACAAATCTGATGAGCTGTTGCACATACAAGGAATGAAGTCTTTTTAGGGACAGCCCTTACAGATATACTATACCAGTCTGTACTAAGGCTTACTCAAAAACAAATAAATTGTGTTTAGGACAGTATTACATTGATGAACAAGACACAAATTCAAACATCAAAAAGTACCTGGGCAAAGACTTAGACACACTGAAAGTTTTACTGGTTGGTGAAGAAGTTGGTTTCAGCAGGACGGATTTGGGATGAGAGACAGATGAGACTGGCAGTGAAGGCAGAACCAGCCTGGTCTCAGTCACTGTCTTGGTTGTGCTTGGAATGGCAGTTATGGTTTCAGTGACAAAAGGGTGGTAAACAGATACTTCATCGGTCATTACAGGGATGAGGGATGTGGTCGTCGTGTTCTCTGTGGAAGTTAGACTCTTACTTCCCATCTCTATAGCAAAACATTCTTCAACAGAGGTACCATCCATCTTGCATGTCAAAGCGTCCAGCTTTGCCTTTGGCTCTACTTCCTGGGTACTTGAGGACACAAGGGCCTCGGGCTTCTTTACCTCCTCATCAGCTGACATCAACCCTACAGGGTAAGAGTTCAGGCATAAATGGGAAATGAACATGGCCAGGCAAAGGCAGATAAGCATGGTAGTTCACTTCCATAAAAAGCAACCTGTGGCCAAGACAGGCACAGAACTGTTTAGAGCACTTTCAGTTGCTGCTTTGATGGTCACCTGTGCATATCTTGCAATTGAGATCAAACAAATGACTTGTGTGCTCAGTAGTGGTGTCCATCAACATGCTGCAGAAGACATCTGGGACAAGACCCACCATGGTGTTTGTATCTGAAAAGCCAGTCGGATCAGGGTGTTCCTGTTCCTAAACAGCAGAAAAAAAAAGTAATTATGTCCAAAAAAAAAATTTAGCAACAAGTATCACTCTTCAAAAAATATTCCATGGATTAGTGAGGTCATTTTACATGGAGTAACAACGTTAAACTGCTACTAAATGCTACTCAACGACATACATAAGGAGCAGTGAGTGAAGTGAGGAGACAAAAGTGGGGGAAAAAAGGGGAAAACACAACATTTACAGAAATCCAAGTTCAGAATAAGACAAAAAAACTTGATCAAAAAGTGACGAGGGCAGCAGAATGAGCCACCACTGTTACAGCAATAGACAGGAGTACTCACACCCACATCTGAAAGAGGAGGGGGGTCATCAGCACTCGCACCAGGGGCCATTTCCCTTTTCAGTTCATCCTGCTGAGAATTTATGTTACATTCATTCATTCATTCATTTAACAAGTGGCCTTTCTCTGAAGTGACATACAATGGCTATTAACTAGTACATTAGCTGAGACCTTTGTTGAAGGTCAAGTACAATGAAAGACACACTAACTGCAATCCTTCACCCATTCACCCATCATTTCACCCAATATAACAGACAACTGATAGCCAAAAATCAACCAGAGACAGGTCTTTGGACAGTGGAAAGAAACCAGGGTACCTGGAAGAAACTCATGTGAACACATGGAAGACATGTAAACTTTATATGGATAGAACAGGAGTAGAACCTATGTCCAAATGCACAACATTGTGAGGCGTCTGCACTACTGTGTGACACCTAAGACCTACTGTGCATCTCACTGTGGAGATTCCAAATTGAGCACCACAGGAAAATGTAGACAGACAAAAACTTCCTTATAAAACCCAAAAACATACAAAAGTTTACAAACTTTTGGCACTTTTGATACTCAAATACTGCTTGATAGCAAATTTACCTTCACGTTCCTCTGCTCTGGAACTTCCCTACATAATAGTTGCTCAGGCGTCAACCTCACCAGTCTAAATGGGGTTACTTCACCACAAACCACACGATAAAACAAGGCCTAGAACCACACAAATTACATCCTCTTACAATCCATAAGTTGCAGAATTTTTTAAAATAAAATTGTTACATGTAAAGATAAAGGTACTGGACACACAAATTTAATAACTGAGAACTGATACAAATGAAACTTTAACACTAACCTATTTAAATAACATTTAAGACAAAAACGAATGTCTAGTTTATTGGCTAACTGACCTTGTTTTTAGGATCTTTCAAGTGGAACATAACTGATCTATATTTATTCTTGTACTTGGCCTCCGTGTTGAGGAACATGTTGAAAATTTCTTTCTCAATGTTCACAGCGAGTTTTCCAATTTCACTTTCAGATATCTGGAGGTCATCACTGTCACTCACCCTGAACACAACAGAGGTGAAAGTCATTTCTGTGTTCCTGATCTACAGTATATCCCAGGTAAACACATTTGTACAGTTAGCATGGTCTCTTTTCCCAATAAAAACAAACACGGGGTCTTACTTACTTTCCAGTTACACGCATCTCAGACAATATCTGCACACGTTACTCATACAAAAAAAATAACACAAATATATTGTTTTCACCTCCTATACAGAATCTCTTTGAGTGACCGATGGATGTTCTGCCTCATCTGGTCACTGGGCTGAGACTTGGGGGGCTTAGAAAGACCAGGAGGACCAAACAGCTGCGGAGGCCTCAACACAGAGAACGAAGCAGGAGGAAATTGGCGGTTCTGCAGCCACTGGTGCTTGAAGCGAGGGAAAACTGAAAGTCTTCGAGGTATGGCGCAGGTGGCCTTAGTGAACTTTCGGCCTGCAAAATGTTAAAATGGAAAAAATAGGCAGGTCTGCGGACTGGAAAGTGACAGAAGCTAAGATGGACTTGTTTGCTGCCATACACTCACCAGGAAGCACAGGAGGCTTTTTAGAAGCACTACCACCAAATACAGGGGCTTGTGCTTGCTTTGCTGGTCCAACCAGTGCTTGCTCTGCTGGTCCAACCAGTGCTTGCTCAGGGTCTGTAGGCCTGTGACCACCTTCAAGAGTTTCGCAGGTAACTAGAGACAGCTTCTGTTTAGCAGTAGATGCAGCCTTATCCTCACCCACTGGCTCCCTAGCTGTTGAAAAACAGCATTTTAATAGGAAAAAAAACATGTATTCTACTACTTCCTTGAAAATCTTTTTTGTGAAACAAGTTTTGATTTTCATTTCACAGCATGTAATATATCTTCCACACTTTATAAAATTTGAAAGTGACTGAAAATCAAAGTCTGCTTAAAATGTGTTTTCTAAAGTGCTGCTATAAGCCCTGAAAAAAAAAAAATTCTAAAAGGAATTTGAGTAACATTTGACAAAAGAATATTTGAAAATACAGAGCTCAGTTGTTTAAAACAATCAGTAATAAAGAGCTTGAAACACTCATTTAAAACAATGAGACTGAGGCAGGTATTCAATTCAATACATTTCAGTTGTTGTCAAATTTTTTGATGCTGCTTTCATGCCAGGATTGGAAAGTCTTTTCTAGCATAAATCAGAACGTAATAGCTTGTCACTTTTTCCACAGAATCCTATATACCTGAAGAATGCTTATTATGACTGTTCAGGAATGATACCAATGCTCAGGATCAAAGGAATAGAAAATCTTTTGACATTTTTCCTGCTTTATAGGTTTCAGTCTCATAAAAGTATTAATGTCTTGTTACATATACAAAGTCAGTATCTGCAGTTAAGCTACATGTCAAAAGATGTTAAACTCATTCTTTTAAAGAACAACATATAGTAAACCTCAATAAACGTTTACATACATTTTAAACACCTTGGTGGACATTTAGCACTCCAAATTTGGAAGTGCTAAGATGTTAATGGTTGAACATAATGATAAATAAATTAACCCTCAGATCATTGTGTGCTTGAGGAAAAGATCACTTCTGGCACAGACTCAAACACATCAAGAAAATAGCTTCTGTCTTGGGCCCTGATTCAGTGGAGGCTGTGGCAGAGACCAAGATGAGGAAGAAGCTACAGTCTATTAAGGACAATGGTTCACACACCCTGGATGCAATGACTGGTATAAACGTTTAGCCACCAGGTTATTCAACTTAGTAGGTGCAGAAAGAAGCAATTCCGGGGCTTCTTCCTACCAACAGCCATCCGCCTCTTCAGTGCCACACTAGGACCGGCCAACAATTAGTCTTTGCTACTTATCGTTGTTATTTATTGGTTAATCATTTATTCTGTTTTTTACTTTTGTTATTTATTTTTTGTTATGCATCTTGTGTGTCCTATGTATTCAGCTCCTGTACCGCACATTTCCCTGCAGGGATCAATAAAGTTCTAGCCTATCTGTATGAATGGAGCATTTTTATATTAGCATTTTATACATTAAAGCAATTACACATTTTTAGAGACAGACTCTACATTCAGCAGCCTTTACGGGCTTTTAAGGGTTTTACCATTTACGAAAATCAGCATATTACACACTAGATAACTTTTAGGCAGTCAATAACCACTATCTATGAGCACTGAAACATTCTAGCTTTTTTCCAAGGCAACAAAAAGGACCTTGCACTTAATAAATGTCATATTCCTTTATCGACTTGACAGGAAAACTGTAGTCAAAATGATCAAGAGATACATACACAATTTGCAAAAACTAGAAGATGCAACACTCTCTTCCAGTTTTGCTGCATTGCAGTTCTGATCAGTAGGCCAGGGAGGTGTGGCTGGGTGCTGCCGAGGTCCTTCTATGTCTGTGTTGAATTCACGCCCATCCTCTGCGTTGCGCACTATTTCCACAGTCCTATTCCTTATACTTCTCTGTCGAACGGACTTCTTTTGAACCTAAGAATACAATCATGACATGAGAAACTGAAATACATAAGAAATTTTCAACTTACAGCATATATAGCATTTAAGAAACTAAACTGCCTTGTGTCATCTGAGTGCAGAAACAAACATCATCCACAGAAAAGCAAAATTTAAAGCTATTATCCTTATCTTCATCTAACTGCCCAATTAACAGAGACAGCTTTGACTATAAAACTATCAGCATTCAACCTTGACTATTATCACAGCATGCAAACTACTGGTCAATCCATCATAACTGACAGAATGCAGTCGAAACGCTTGTTCTTTATTTAGCAAATACCTTTCATCAAAGTGATTCAAAATGTCAGAACTAAGTTCTGCCACACTGAAGTTATGATATTTGCAGAATGGCAGTTTTTACCCCAAATGCATTTTTTCTGCACCTTTGTTTGTGTTTTTGGTCTTTGTCTGTACTTCTTAGCAGCTTCCAGAGACTTCATAGTAGCTGCAGCATGTAGGAGGATGCAATCTCTACCACAGTAGACAGAATCTGGCAAAGCATTTTTACTGCAGGCTGGGCCAATACACCTGGCCAATCCAGTCACTCCTGGGACCTGAAAATAAATTCATGCAAATGAGAATAATTTCTTGAGCTGGTTCTCCAGACAAAGATTAATCATCGCTAGTTTTTAACTGAATTACACTGTCAGCAGGGTTTCTCCTTTTAAGTCTGCATGTGTCCTGGTTCTAAAAGTACTGCAAAAAACTAGAAATGAACAGCTATAAAGTCGGTTTATTCCTTCAACAGATGACTATCAGACAGCATTCTTCGTTTCATATAAAACTCATCAACTGAGTAAAAACAAAGCAACATTAATTATAGAGAAATATTTTGTGAATACTTACAAGTTGGAGTACATCAACACTCCCTTTCCCACTGGCATTAATGGTAAGCCCTATTCCAAAATTCTTCTGATTTTCATTGTGTCCCTCCTCCATACCACCTTGCTCTCTTGTAGAACTGCTTTCAGTCTTGGTTTCTGGCTCCTTGACATTTTGGGGGTTTCTGGCAACAATTTTCTGGATTTCATGTGAGGTACAGACAGGGCAGATATAGTCTTCCCCGTTTCTCTCCAGCATACGACCATGAGCCTCTGTGATACCAACGCAGTCCCCATGAAACCACTCCTCACAGTGGTCACAGCAAATCATGAACCTGTACACAGGTGCATCACACAGCATGTAAGCTAAGATAACAAAAAAGCTATAAAGAACACCAATGAGACTAAAAATGGAAGCTGACAGATGCTACGAATAAAAAAGCCAGTTTAATCCATTCTCAAATGGGAAATTTGTGCAAATCTTTTCCATTATCTTTTTTGGAAAACAGTTTATCATGTCTGTGTGGTAGACAATTTTGCAAATTTGACTAAACGGCAATAATCATTTTGGGAAACTCCTTTAAAAATCATTCTGATTCTAGAAACAAATCACACAGAAGTCATGTACTGTTCTAAGCTGGTAAATAAACCTCAACTTTGGGAAATCAGAGCATTTTAACATACCTCTTGTTGCGTTTCTGCCGGCAAATACAGTAAACTGCATTAGGATCAGACTGGCTAGACGAATCATTTTCTTCAGTGTCACCCATCTCTTTCTCCTCCTCTTCACTGTCACTGCTCCAGATACTGAGTTTTCCCACAGCTTTGGATTGTAAGCACTCCTTGGCTAGCCTGGAGTCCTTACCAGTTCTTCTGGGAACACCTCTACCACTATACTTCACAGTGTCCTGCACACCATGGCTCTTTACCTTCACATCCTCTTCTACCTCCCGCTCTACCTCCTTCTTTGAGTTAGGGCCCAAATCTGACCCTATTGGCAGATCCTTACTTCCTTTCTTGCGTTTCCTCAGTAGTTCCTGTAGTTCCTTCAGGGTTAATTCATCGCTGTCCTCCATGTCTGAGCTCACGTCACCGCTGTCTGAATTACATCTCAGCCTCTTCTTCCTACCAGTCATCCTTTCAGAAGCCATTCTGGTGGCAGGAGATTTCTCTGCAGTTTTCACTGCCCGACTCTTGTTTAAATATTTCCTAGAATCTGCCTCACCTCCAATAGTTGGCCCAGGAAAAGGTTCAGAGCACTCCAGGTAAATAGGGGTGCTCCCCATACCTCCGTGCTGTTGACTTGCAGTTGAGAGGATCTGTATTACTTCATCAGTGCTTCTGACCCTGCGGCTACAGCGCCGTACTCGAACAGTCCTGGAATCCTGCATATCAGGGACTGCAAGCATTTCCCATTTTGGCAGTGATGGTCCATCAGAATCACCAGAACTTCCTTAATGACTTCCCTGTCAGTTCCAATGACCTGTAAAACTTTGGGTTTTCTATGCTGCCAGGGCTCAGCTCCACACTGTCAAAAGACAATACAAGACTTCATAATTAATATAGCGTTACGTAGCTGACTTATATCCAAGGCAGTAACAAGTCCTGTACTGCGGAATTTAGGCAACGAGTCATTTTTTAAAAACATATTTAATGAATTGTTCGCGTAACATCAGCGTATTTCTTCATTGACTCAAAGCAGTCGGCCTTCTTTAGAACATCAGCAAAATCTCCCCTTTCCTTCCTGATTATGTTCTACAACTGTTTGTCTAAGTTGTACTATAGTCAGTCCCTACTTGGTTAGCCTTCTATGTCTGTCCTCTCTAGCATATTTAAGTTCTTCACTATACATGTATTATATATCTACTCCAATCTCTCGATTGCAGATAGAAGACACACTAATCTAATGGATCCTTACATATTCCTAATAAGTTTAACACTCATTTTTCCCTACCATCCAATACATAATCCCTGTTCCACTTTTGTCAGCATACTTTATGTACTTCTTCTCACACGGACATCACTCATTCACTTTACTAGTTCCCAATTTGTGGAATGAACTTCCGCTTAACATGGGTTTAGCCCAAATCTTCTGAATTTCCATCACTTCTTCATACATTACCTTTGCTATGCTGTGTCACTGTGTTTTCTCAGGATGTACCATATCGAACAATTAAATACAATTACCTTTGACCTAACTGGATTTACTTACTTTGATCCTGAAAACTGCATCTAGTGTCTGGTTCATCATGTATACATCTGAGATTGTGACTCTCCTGCAGTTACATACTTATTCAATTAGGAAGGAATTAGAAATTCAAATGTTAAATACATCAGTAATGCAAGTCGATAGATTAGACTGATAATG
The DNA here is from genome assembly GCA_900497675.1 of Arapaima gigas. Taxonomy (NCBI): domain Eukaryota; kingdom Metazoa; phylum Chordata; class Actinopteri; order Osteoglossiformes; family Osteoglossidae; genus Arapaima; species Arapaima gigas. The sequence continues at coordinate 237,083 of UFQX01000318.1, forward strand.
TTTAACATTAACAACCTATATTCCTATGGCCATAGCTTAAAAAAACTACTACAGTTCTGTGATAACCACACATCGCAAATCATGAAAATAATCCTCTGTGTAAAACTGATTGTTCAAAGTATTATTCCTTCCTAATTTGACATAAGAGAATGCAGTTATCTTAGAATTGCTACAAACACCACTGTTCACACAAACATCAAATTTACAAATTTCTTAGAGTCGTCCAAGTCCATCATGTACCTTGCAAAATAACTGCAGAATCATGGCTCTGCTTTGACCCAAAGGCTCCAACGGTCTTTCACATGTGACAAGACCACAGTGGAGCTGACTGTCTAGCGTAAGATAGACTGAAGAAGCAACATTACAGAGAAAAAGTGTGACTGCAAGTTCAAATTAAAGCAGAGGAGCAAAGACTTTTACAAGAACAAAGTGCTGCAGTGTTAGCAGAGGTCACAGATCACGTGTCCCAGCCAGGTTCACTTTACACATTTATGCCACATATACAAATACATAAGGCCACAGACATTTTCACCACAACTGTGAAATTCCAACAATTTCTGCAAACCCAGAGGGGAGGAGGAGGAGGACTGGCAAATATTTCTGAAACAAAACAATCACGGAAATTGACCGATTTAGACAACCAAGTGTAAGCAAAACCGGACAGCAGAATGAAAAGACAGCTTAAATTCAGCAAACAAATCCAGGGTCTTTCACTGTCAGCTTTATTTTACTTACCTCATCACTACAAAACCTCAGTGACTTGTAAATACAGAAGAGATTTGCTTATAACACACAAAACAAGTCAGGTGTGAATTTGAAGAAAGGGGAGTGAAGGGAGAAGAAAGCGCTGCTCTTAGGCTTGACTGTGACACGGAAACCTCTCCCACACTTTCATGACCTTTGCAAACTATCTCTAAATGCATCCACCAAAAAAACACATAACCGAGTGCTGGACTCGTAAAAGTGCGCTTATGAACGCGGTTTTCACAGCAAGGCCTTGCCTAAAACCCCCGGGAAGGTAGCGGAAGTGAACGCCATTGCAAGGTTATACTTACCCCGAAAAACGTGACGTATGGCTATAACTAGACAATACTATGTGACACAAACATTTTTAAGCGATAATTTTCAATATAATCTATATACTTACCAAACTCAATGATCAACCATTATATCCTACGTGCATGAAGCGGGTCATGTTACGTATTGCACGTTCTTAAACATTCGGAGTTAGTTAGATATTTTTCGGCATTATTATCGTTCGCCAGTATTACAAAGCGTAACCAATATAAACCCACCACGCTTCGTGGATTCCGTGTATTCGGCCACAGATACTAAACCGCTCCCGTTTTTCACCTCCTTTCATCACATCTACTGATAAAGAGTTTTAAAAGTGGCGCCGTTTCTGCAGCCTGAGGGAGAACCAGGCCCAACCGCCCTCAGGGCCTCAGGACGCTCGGGACGCTCGAGGCACTCGCGCGCGGGCGCGGACGCGGATGCGAGACCGCCAGCCTGCGCGCGCCTCACCTGTGCTACTTAATCCGCTTCGTTACCGTTTATATGCTCGTTTTCCCAGAAAATCCTCTGGCGTCTCTGAATATCAAATACACAAACCACACGTTCTTTCGCGGAACAAAATTTGTGCTAAGAAAGTCTACATATTGCTCAATGTTCCGTACAGACCTCACTCGAATACAGTGTCACTTCTTTCGGTACAGACTTCACGAGTGACTGTCCGTGTGTTTCCTGTTGGGCACAAATTTCACTGTACAAAATGTGTAATTCAAACGCACCCTCATGCCGAATAAAGTTCAATTTAGAAGAATCGAATTCCTTTAAGAAAAACACAAATGTTCAGTGTTAAAACGGAGTACAATCTACACCCGTGATGTAATAAACTGAATCATGAGTTTAATATTTTTGAAACCGTGAAAACAAGGCCAAAACAGAGAATAAATGATATATATATATAGTTTTTATTAGATCCAAAAACACATTGCAGTTTTTACAAGTGATTTTAAAAAAGTACGTACCACAAACATCCCTACTCAAAAATGCTATGGCTATACAATGTAGTGTAACTTACGGATGTACTGTATATTTACACACAAACACGTGACCTCTCTATTTTCAACGTTGGCAAAGAACTTCAGTTCACATTTATAAAGTCTGATAGTTCTCACTCCCAACCCATCCACCACATAGTCCACTTTCTTGCACTAATTTCTAATGTAATGAAATTGAACTTTTACACTGAAAAACCACAGAAACAACCTGTGTTTGTGAAAAGTGTAAATTAAGACGTGTAGTATTTTGATTACCAAATAAAATTAATGCATTTATCCTGCTTTTTCCTCATTTTCCATTCCAAAACAACAAATGAATAAAAACATCACCAGGAGATGGCAACAGATCCTTTTCAGGACCACGTGATTGACAAATAACTTGTATAACCAAACTGCCACAGGAGGAAACGAAAAGTTACCAAAAATGAATGGGGCAGGCATTGTTAAAAATATTAACAGTTGTTTATAGAGTTACAAATCCTCTACTTTTAACACTGATGATCATGAGTTCTTGACTTGAACTGGAACATTGTTCAATAAAGCCAAGATACAAACAAAAAATGCAAATTAAAGCAAAAAAAGCACCCAGTGACAGGGATCCATTAATATCCGTACATGAACAAGACATTCCGTAGGTCATTCCTGCTGGCCCAAACCATTCAGTTTATACAGATAATAAAAGGTCCTGTGGATATTAGTGAAAATAAGGCTCTAGTTAGGCCTCTTGTGCGAGACCCCTAGATCTTTATTTACATTTACATAAACAGCAGAATGTGTGAGACAGAGATGCTCACTGGAAATATAATCACATTGTTCTTTTCTTCTTTGCCACAAGGAAGCATCATCATAACAAAAATGTGTTTTAACAGTCTATTACTCCCCCTGTGGAGAGACAGGCTATTTTGAAAAGAGGGTCTCTTGACAGTCCTGTGTCTGTCTAAAACCTTCTTCTTTATATTAGAAATTCATTTCACAAATGGAGGAGAGGAGCTTCTGCACTCGCAGAAACTTTTAAAAGTCAAGTTCAAAACACATAAAAAGTACATTCCAATGTGTTCTTAGAGTCATGATGGCCAGTAATGTTCATCTCAGTATTAAAAATGTATGAACAGCTTTATATGACTCTGTGATAAGATGTGTGTGTGTGTATATATATATATATATATATATATATATATACACACACATATATATATATAGATTAATGAATCTCTGCTACAGCATCAGTGTCAACCAGTAATGCACATGGTATGTTAAATATAAACTTTAAGAAAATGCCTTGATTTTGAAATGGTAATTTTAAAACAAAATGATGACCTTACCAGCAAACAGTGTAACAAAGAGGGTTGTCAAATAAAAGAAACCAGAAAGTTTCTAGTGTCTACCGTGACCTTAAATGATCAGTCTTAAGTAAACAGTCTGAGACCAACATGATTGCATGCCCAATTTTTACCTGGAGTTATTTCACAATTAATGCGTCTTGTGTTAAGCAGCATTTGTCTTCCACTGCAAATGTAAACCTTTATATCTTCCTTTCCTTTTGTTACACTAAATTTTACAAGAATTTCACACTCAGCTTATTCAGTTCAAGTCAAAGCAAGAACCTGGTAAGCTGGATAAAAAGCCTTTGACAACCAAACTGCACCATAATGTGCCCATTTTGGTCATTAAGTCAGTGCTCAATAATCAAATGATTCCATCTGCGCCAGGAAGTGACTCTTGCTTTGTGCTCAGACCCATACAGTAGAACAAGAATAATCCCTCCCAAGAACGCAAATGCTAAAACATGACATAAAATTAGCATAAAATTGAAGACAGCCCTTCTTTTAACTCCGAAGAACAGTTTTCATAACTGGTGCTTAGGGGAAATTTTTCAAATCAACGTCCTTTCAGTGACAATGGTGAGAGCCCTGAACGACCCCCAGCTTCTTCTTCATGAGATCGATGGAACGTGGAGGTCATGGCGAATCCTTCTAAAAAAACGCTTAGCTATTCAGTTTTCCCTGATTTGGACACGAAGACTTCATTCTTAGCCCAGGTTTGAAAAGAGGAACAGCAAGGCCCAGGGCAGAGGATGCAGAACAGTAGCCTTTGTATTTCTCCACCTTTAATCCACCACGTCTTTTCACTTGTGATAAGTCACACCAATCTGCTCGTAAGAATCTTCAGAACTATGTACAATTTCCACCTGATTGTACAAAAGATGCTTTAGTCTGCTGAATGGTTCACTTGTAACCTTTGGACATGCTAGTGCAGTAAGTCAGAGGCCAGTGGGGGTGGGATGGATGGATTTGTCACGCAATGATTTTTCTCATTGTTAACACTGAGGTTGAGCGCATTTGCATGCTGAGGCAGTATGATAAACCTCTGATTTTCCAAAATTTGTCCAGCATAATAAATTTACACCTTATTATACAAGGATAACAGGTTGACAGCGTGGGGGTTAGGACACAGAAACACTGACATTGTCTTTGCTTTTCTCCACAGTGGAACTCTTGTCCACAGAAGCCGCAATGCACTGTGGAGGAGATGACTGTGCGCCGGCAGGCAATCCGGGGGCCTTGCTTACATCTGTAGTTGACTCGGCCTCAGGTTCTTGTTGAGAGGCTGTGGCTACGCAAAAAGAGAAAAGAAACAAGTCCCTTCTCAGAAAACCTAAAGCATACAAAGACAGACTTCTGAGCTCACAGTAAATCAAAGGGGTCATATTTGTCATTATTCAGTAATTGCCCCACCCCTTATGCCTGCCTAAGTTCTCGTTTCTGACGCCAAATGACAAAATGATGAATGACATCACGATCACTGATGCTCTTCAGGCACAAACTTGTCTGATATCTTCAGCATACACCTCTAGGACAATCATCTCATTTAAGGACATATTGTATAATTTGCCACTACAAATGATCTGTCAGATTTTACTGTATGTGTCTTTATCCATGGAACCTTTAGCTATGATATAACTTAGAAGTCTCCAGTTTAAGGAACCTTGATGAAAAACCCAGGCAGCAGCCCGCTTTTAGATTTCGACTTAAAAATCCCTCTCATTATTTTGCCAGCTCCAGCCTGTAACCTGGGATTCAAACTGCCACTGTTCGGTGGGTGTGAACCTACTGACTGTGACTGTAAGGTACACTCGAGTAAAATGGAGCAGCTACCTGACTGTGTGCAAGACTTCATATGCTCAGGCCAGTGGGCTTGCTGGCAGGGGTAGTCGCAGTAGCTTGTGTTCCAGCAGCAGTAGAAGATGGCCTCCTTCTTGCAGTTGGCACACCACTGCTTCTTCTTTGTCTCGTCGACAGCCTGCTGTCGCTCCAGCTCCATCTGCTTTCTCACCTCTGCCACCAGGCGCTCTCGTTCCTGCTCCAGGCTCTGCCTCATCTCAGCCATGGTCAGTTCTGAGACACATACAGATGCTGACAATTTAAAAACTCAGACCAGATGGTTGTTTTCCCACACTAAATTTAGCTCAGGAAATACAAAAGTACCTAGGTTGTGCTTCATTTCAGACAGTTCCTGTTGATGCAGCCACTGCAGCTTCTCAATTTCTATCCTCAAACGGCGAATCTGTTCCATAAAATTTCATTCATGAAAAACAATGGAAAATTTTTTAAATGCACAGGAGGAAGAACATTAATATTCATTTGTGAGTACCTCTGCTATTGTGTTTCCTGAAGTACTTTTTGACAGATCATTGTAAATCTCAGTCATCGTTCCTTTTATGGCATCCATAATCTGAAAGACAAAAGGTATCCGTAGCAGTTGTAATAATAACAAAGCCATTTTGTAAAGAATTTATTCTGAACTTCTGCTACTGCTGCTCACTTTGCTGGTATACTTGGCTATGTCTGCAGCCATATCTGCTGAGGTGGTGGAGATTGGGAAATCCCCAGCCAGGGAAGAGGATGCTGATGGGTTGCCAGTCGCCAAAGAGACTGCAGAGGTAGATGCTCCCTGGGGGCTGTCCTTCTGTTGTACAGCTGTCAACAGCAGAAATAACAAGCCTTTAAAAACTTTCTGTGCAGACTTGATCTTCAGTTGCACCCTCCTTACATAATGGTTGGGTGAAGTAGCCTAAACAAGTAGCAAGACTGAGTGACGAGCATTTCCTTTAACATAAAACAGCAATGATAGCGGGCCATCACTGAAAAACATGATATTTCTGAAATGTTACAAACCAGATTAAACAGTCAAACTAATGGTCAGTGGTAGACAAACGCAAAAGAAAAAGATAAAATAATGTTTATTAAGATGAAGATAAAGTCTTCAAAAAACCCTTTTATCACAAATAGATCGAAAGGGGAACCACCTTTCACTGCCTGCCGTGTCTGGTATCGGGTGCTGGAGGATGACTGCTGTGGGGAGGATGAGGAGGAAGAAGAGGACTGTGGCTGCGCTTGGGACTGCGATGGTGTCTGCGCCTGCTGTGGCTGAGAGCTGCTCTGTGGTTGCGCAGTTGGCTGCTGGCTCTGCTGCTGCCGCTGTACCTTCTGCATGTGCCATTTCTGTGATGATGTCTGGAACTTGTTGGAGGGGTTCCACACCACTGCTCGCTGCACTGCTGGGGCCGTCTCTCTCGGCAACAGGGGGCGCTGCTTTTTCACAGTGGTTGCTGCTGCTGTTGCAGCCACTGGGGCTGTAGAACCTGCAGCAGTGGCTGTGTTGGGCAGTAGAGTGGACGTTGGAGTGGCAGCAAATGAGACCACATTGAGAGGGACGGTAATAGGGGACTGAGTAGGGTCTTTAACACTTGGGGAAGAGGAGGACGAGCCGCTCGATGGTGGAGCCACCCCACTAGAGGATGAAGGAGGTTTCTCTGCAAGGTAAATGGCAATAAGGCCGCATTACCTCCTAAATACCACATTATGAATAAATTTATTCACAAACAAAAACTTTTTTTAAAATTATTGCACGTGCATATAGTGTTTTCAGAACAATCAAATGCCCGCAGAATACACAGAGAAACACAATCTAATACCATAAAAAAGCTTTCTAAAAAAGTTTTGTGCTAAGAGAACAACTACTGATTCCTTAATGATGTCAATCCTCACCTTCAGCCTTTGAAACAGCAGGACCCTTGGTTGTGGTGAGTGATGCTGGCTCTTTCTTGATGCGCTTGCGCCCCCGACCAGCAGTATCTTCCCCAAGATCAATCACCAGCTCCCGCTCTGAGTCCGAGTCCATGTCCTGCTCTCCTGTGTGAGGCTTTCCTTCCTCTTCCACCTTCACAAGACGTTGCAGCTCCTTGGGTTTCTCTGAACAGTCTTTTTCAGGATCACTGCCTGTCTTGTCCTTCTCCGCTGACGATTTGACATTAGCCAATTTAGCAGCCGGATCTGCCACGCTGTCCACGTCGCCCTCTTTGTCATCTTCCTGCGAGGGCTCTCTGGGCCTCTTCTTTGGCTCATTCTCGGCACTGTCCTTGTGGAGGTCTTCTGAGCTGTTCTTCAGCCTATGCTCCTCTTCACTTACATATTCACTGTCACTGGAGTCCGATTTCTCGGAGTCCTCAGAGTCACTGTGCTCAACACCTCTGTAGACGTCTTCTGAAATCTCATTGATTCCTGCATATAAACCATGCGAATACAACAGTTTTAAAGTGCTCAACAAACCTGCTGAGGACGCTGCTGAACTGTCCTTGTCTGAAAGGAAGGTACTGTACCAAGTTGTGCCTTGCAGCTCTCTATGGTTTTGTCCAGGTTGAGCTGGAAACGGCACTTGATCTGTCTTTTCGGGGAGGTGAGAACCATTGGTGCTGCCTGCTGCTGCACTGTCTCGCTCAGCTCTTTCAAGTCCATCTCCGCTTTGCTCCGATCTGAACCAAAACACAGATTACAGTAGCCTATATCACACTTACAGGCATTCTGTGATTAATCTGGTCATATGCCCACTGTCACCTTGATTCTCAGCGGGGAACTTGTGGCATATGGCAAAGAATAGCTGATGCACTATGGTTTGGCAATCGTGGAGTCTCACCAAGGTTGAGGTTCAGAATGCTCCCGGTGGAGGCTGCTCTCTCCTGCTTAGATAAGATAGGTGTGCTGGCCTGTGGAGAGAAGGTCTTTGGGCTGCCTGTGACACTGCCAGCGTGGACTGTCTTTGCTGAGGCTGGAGATGCTTTGGGGAAAAAGTACTTTGGTTTTCTTGAAGGATCACATTATTCCTGTATGTCATTAAACTCAATCAGGGCTAAAACCTTAAAAAGCATTTTAAATTCTAAAGTGATAGATTTCCCAGACACCTTCAGTATAACTAATTTCTACTGCACAAGTTGACACAGGTTTTGTAATGTCAAGTCCCATTCTTAAAAATATATATGACAATTAACTTTGACCATAAGGAGCCACACAAAGTCGATAGCACAAAGTACCTGTGCAGTCCATGGATTCCTCACCAGCACTGTAGTGGCTGGATGTGACCTTGTAGCTCTTGTCGGAGGCATCTTGCTCAATGTCCGAACCCGTGTGCACAGAGGAGTTGGTGCTCATTGGAGAACGAGGCATGTCTGTCATCGAGATCCTCCGGCTTGTGCCACCTGACAGCATGTTCTTGCCCAGAAGCATCTTGGGAGAGGCTGTCATGTCAAAGTTGAACTTGATCTTGTCTGGCTTCTCCAGCTTGACAGTTCCTGCCGCAGGGTTGGAGGGGTCTAGCAGCATCTGGAACTGGTTGTTGGGTGTGTATGGTGTCCTGAAGGGGGCGTAGTTGAAAACACCAAACTTCTTGCGAATGTTTTCCACATAGACCTCCATTTCTTGCATGGCACTGTTGAAGATGCTCTTTGTCTTTTTCACAGAAAAAGGAATCTCTTTAGACATGAGGTAGCAGTTGTTGATTGGGACCCAGGCCCTGGAGCAAATGTACAGATTCAGTTAATCAAAGACAGCAGATAGAATGGACACTCTGGGCATGGTCTTAAAACCTGAGCACATTTAGTTAGAAGGTTTTCATACCACTTAAGATATTATCTGCAGTTCTTCCTTATGATACACAGACGTGTGAAGGAACCAAAGTAGAAATTGCTTTGAATTAAACTATCGACTAAGCAAAAAAAAAAAAAAAAAGAAAAGAAAAAGAAAAAAACCCTGAAAATAATACAAAGTAGAAAACAACATACAGAGAACCAGGCCCATAGTGTAAAAATCCAGGACATATTATGTTAAGTATAATATTTCCCTGGACAACTTTGTGATCAACCTTCAGTGTAGACCCAGTGATGATCATCCTACCTATCATGCTGCCCAAAGAATCGGGCATCAACTTGTCCATCTTTTTCTCGCAGTGCCTTGGCAGGCCAGAATGGAAAGCCCTTGAGTTTTGCCCACACAAGAGGGTGTGGCTGACTCTAAACATTGAAGAAAAAAAAGCAATATAAGTATTGGAAAATATTTCTCTGATCCCAAAACATTCTACACTAACCTTAGAGTTCCTCTTGATGTTTCACTATTAAGGAGGTTTAAACCTGACCACTTACACAAGGTTCACAAAACCAGTTCTCCCTCTTTTGGCAAGCTGACAGGTAGCACTCTGGACACACTTCAATCTCATTCATCTGTACAAAAAGAGAATTAACACTTTAACTACAAGAGCGTAAACATTTTCCTTTCTGGTGTTGAACAGTGCTAATCAAGTGCTTACTCTTGAGACGTGAAAACTGCACAGTCTTGAATTGTTATTTACCAGCCCTTCGGGGTACTCACTTCATGTTCACAGATTTTTACTATGACTTTTGCCGTTGCTGTAAGCTTGTGATTACCTGAAAAGAAAAAAAACCTGAATCAGAAAAATGAAAATAAATGACCACATTGAATTTTTTCTTCTGATACTGTCATGTGTGTGTTTATTAATTTTGTGACCTACCCCCATTATAAATAATACAGTTGTGTAGGATCCATTTTATATCAGCTAAGAAGGCTTCTGTGCAACCATACATTTTCTTCTTGACATTCTGCAGGCAATAGCAAAGAAAATTAGTTGTATTAATTCAAAAATGATCTTTTCTCACAAAGATATTAAGGCTAAACTGTAAAAATGTCTCTCCAAATACCTTTTCTAACGTGCAGAGGTCCATTGGATGGAAAATGTATTCTGCATAATCTGGGTGTTGTTCTAAAGACACAGGTTTCTGAAATGGCTCGGTCTGTTGGCAAAGAGGGGAAAGAAAAAAGAAACAACTGGTATTAAAAATCTGTCTGTTGGACATCCAATCACTGCACCAGCACACGTTGCTACTCTGGACAGATAGTGTATTCTCAAAACTCCGGTTATGTTATGGGATATAGCATAAATATGTTGTTGGTTTTACCCAATTAATAGGTTTTCTCTGCTGGGCGGCTGCGTGGGGGGAGAGAGACGAGCGAGGTGGGTCCTGAAAGAGAGCAAGGAGAGCTTTTCCTCACCAGACCAGGGTGTTCAACCCCACTGTTTGAACAGTGACAACCACGACGCCGCAAAACTAACCACTGCAGGTACACAGGTCAAAACAGACTGCAGGGGGAGAGCGAGGCGGGGGATCACAGCTGTGAGCAGCCTTTGGTTTTACACCATTCCCGCTCATATGTTTTACTTTACTTACTCCATTAGCATTACACCGCATCCAGCCATACATTTCACACCGGAAACTGGGTAATGATGCATACGTGATTTACAGCCTTTTTTCCCCAGGAGTAGCCCAAAACAGTATGATACACAGCATTTTGCTGCACATGCTACGCAGACAGGAGGCTATCGATAAACCACTCATTAAAAAAACCTACACGGTTCTTGGTAGATCATAATAATGCCGAATATGTGTTCACAAATGCATCGGTATTGCCGTTCATAATAGGGGGACAGGATTCCTGTAATCCAGACTGTTGGCTATGTCACTGAATAAAACTCCTTCAGCTGTACATAAGGCACAAGCAAAGGTGAAGTGCTGATGTGATTTTTGAAAATAAATTCATCCCACATCAGAAGTGAAAGACAGCATTGCTACCTCTGGTAAAAGACTAATTATATTGGGTGTCAGCAGAAATTGCAGCTTATTCAGGACCTTCTTCTGAGTTCAGTACACTGGGTGCCTGTGAGCTACAAATTATGGAAGATGCAAACATTTTCCAGTTTTTACACACACACACACACACACACACACACACACACACACACACACACACACACACACACACACAGGCCATTAATCTTACCAGGCTACTTATCTAACATGCCAATCATGTGGCAGCAGCACACTGCATAAAATCTTGCAGACACAGGTCATGAGCGTCACTGAATTTTCACATCAAACTTCAGAAGAGAACAAATCTGATCTAAGTGATTTTGACGGTGGCATGGTTGTTGGTGGCAGACAAGGTGGTTTGAGAGTAGTTTGTATTCTCACGCACAACAGTCTCCAGAGTGAACATGGAATGTCGAAAAAACAAAAAATGTCCAGTGAATGGCAGTTCTGTAGCTGGAAATGCCTTCTTGATGAGAGATGTAAGAGGAGAACGGCCAGACTGGTTGGACCTGACAGGAAGGCTGCAGTAACTTAAAAATAAATAAATAAGTAATTCTTTACAACATTGGTTGACAGTAAAGCATCTCTGAATGCACCATATGTTGAGCCTTTAGTCAAATGGGCTACAACACCAGCAGACCACATCAGATTCCCTCCTGTCAGCCAAGAATAGGAAGTTGAGGCTACAGTGGACACTGGCTCACTGAAACTGGACAGTTAAAGATTGGAAAAATGTCGCCGGGTCTGATGAATCTTGATTTCTGCTACGATACGCAGATGGCAGGGTTAGAAAGTGGCGTAAACAGTATGAAGCCATGGACCCTACCTGCCATATGGCAACAGTTCATGTTGGTGGTGGTGTAATGATGTGGGGAATGTTTTCCTGGCACACATTGGGCCCCTAGTACTAATCGTGCACCGTTTGAATGCCACAGCCACAATTTACCCATCTTCTAATGGCTACTTCCAGCATGACAACATGCCATGTCACAAATTACAATTCATCTCAAAGAGGTTCCATGAACATGACAATGAGTTCAGCAAAGTTCAAAGGCCTCGCCAGTCATCAGACATGAATCTGATACAGAACCTTTGGGATGTGGTAGAACAGCAATTTGGTAGCATGAATGTGCAGCTGACGTATCTGAAGCAATTTCGTGATGCAATCATGTCAGCCTGGACCAGAATCTCTAAGGAATGTCTGCAACACCATTTTGAATCCATACCACAAAGAATTCAGGCTGTTCTGAGAGCAAAGGGGAGGTAGTCCTACCGAGTATTAGAATTGTTTTCCTAATAAAGTGGCCAATGAGTATATATTTTATATATATTATTACTCTTGCCATGTTTTAAAAATTTCTGCATTTTGTGCAGCAAACATCACTTATTTTTCCATGCCCACTTGTCAATATAACACAACCAGACAAAACAGGAGTATAGAACTGCCGTAACAAAATTCAGTTTCACAGTGTCGACAGTCCGTGCCTGGTGTTCCCTAGTGTCCAATATTAACGCTGAGATGATGAACATTGCACATACTTATCAAACAAATTGGTTGAAAATCAAAATTGGGGGGAAAAAAAGAGTCTGCGGAGAGAAGATATTTTTATTTTCAATCATTGTTTTTTATTTGTCATAGCTTTATATGAGATTTTTACAGAATATAATCTACAAATAAGCAGTGGGTGTCTATAACTAAGCTTTTGTTCATTTCACTCATTGTGACGCAGTAGAAAAAGTTCCTTTAGATTTATGAAAAAAATCAAGTTATGAAAAAAAACATCTGGCCCTAGTTGGGTTCACAAGCTATGTTTATAACTCAGTGTATTGTACTTGAAAATTGTTCACTTCTTTGAGTCCATATTTAACATAAATGAGCATTATACTTTTATGGTAAAAATTTTTCAAATGATTTTAAATGAGAAGTAATAAAATAATAGATGACATTTATTTTTGAAAGCGATTTTGAAATGTAATTCCAAGACATTATGACAAGCCGTTCAGCAAAAACTGCTTTAAAAATTAAAAAGACAGAACACAATAAACCTTGCCTTTGTAAAAGGTGCTTTGATAAAGTACCTAGACAACATGGCAAAGAGTTTTACGTCACAGTCAAAGCCTGTCTGGCATCAGAGACATGAAACAGAAGCTTGGATTGTCTGTGTATGAACACTTACCCCTGGCTGCTTCATCTTTTGTAGAGCAAACTTAAGCAGGTAAGACAGCTGGTCTATTGTTAGCATGGTCATTGCTTTGCTCTGTGTTTCTATGCACTCCGCAACTGTTATTCTCTGCAAAGCAACATAGGGGGGGAAAAAAACATTTTTTAATCCTTGATCACACACTAACACCAGCAACAAACTGGATAAAAACCATTTATACAAGAGCAGAAAAGCACAAATGAAGCTGGTCAAGAAAACTGCAATATATTCTATACACAAGGACTGTGCAGAACACCACCAACCGGGATAATTAAATGAGCTGTTTTATACACCCACATCCATTCTACAAAGCAAATTCAATCAAAGTTAATCAAAGGAGTCGTTTCGCAAATCCAAATCCATTCTTCAGCTGGACAAAGACAAAGTCCAAAGATGCTTACATCTTACTCCTGGATCTGGGAAACGAGTCCCTAAACTAAGCAATGGCGATTGCGACCTGCAGGGGGCATCTGATCACCAGCTGCACTCCATCCTATCCTCTGCACACAACCACACAGGGGCCTGCACAGCACGAAGCTGCACTCGGGAGTGAGAGAGTACCTCACACTCGGGACAGAACCAGTCCCCCTCGGGCTCGGTGGCCAGTTTCAGGCACTTTGCGTGGTACACCCGTGGGCAAAGCTCACAACAGAGGACCTGGCCCTCACGGTGGCACACCCAGCAATAGAAGTCATTCCGTCCATCCTGTGGCACAACATCAACAGGGTCTGTGGTGAGTTGCGGCTTCACATAAAAGGGACCGTGTCTTATTTCTGACTGAAATGCAGGCAAGAGAAACAGGTCGGGTTTCAATACACAAGGAGACAAAGATGTGGCTCAACAGGTAAATATCACAGTACAGCAGGCACCAAACACACACCGCTGGGGCTCAATCAGTGCAGTAAAACAGCAAAGAAATTACTGCTTTCCCAGCTAATGTTTATATGAGCAATTCATTATTGTGTGTCAAAGACTACCGATTAGTAGAAGCGTATTATTTCTGATTTAGCCACCAGCCTTGTCTGTTTATGACACACACTATTGTCATCTTGCGTGACTGTAACGTTTACCCAACTATCTGTAATATCATCATATTATGTAAGTACAGAATCAGTCAAAAGTTTGAGTACACTCGCTGGAAACTAGGTTTTTGCAACATGTAATCAGCCCATGTGTCTTCCAAGCTTTTCTGCCCAGTTCCCAGAGATGTAGTACACTGACTTGATTTGCTTTCACTCTTCTCTCCAGGTCCTATCACACAAGTTTTGACCATGTGTACTCAAATTTTTGGCCTGAACTATAAATTGTCTAAATTACTTAGAATATAAGCTTACATAAAAACCTTGTAAGTATTGCCATCATATTTCATTCTCTCACATATAATCAGGTTTCTTTCATACAGTTACTGATGACCATTATGGCAATTTATCAGTTCTCATAAGCAGAATTATTCTTCCATGATTTTGTAAAGAGTTATGAGGTGGATGCATATCTTATACCGAATCAAACTTAGAAATATTTGATCTTGTATTAAGAAGCCATTTACTAAGAAACAGCAAAGGTAACTGCTAAAAGGTTCAGTGGCAATGCTGTGTTTAAGGATGCATAATGGTTTACCTGTTCCTTGTTGTTACTGTTAACTAACCCTGGTTTCTTTTTCTTTTTGACAGGGCTCGGTGACGTCTCCGGGGGCGAATGCCCATTGGATGAATGTGAGGGGCTGGACTTTCGTTTTTGTGCTGCCCTTTCTGCCAGGCCAGGGTCTGGAACTGCAGAGAACCCAACGTCACTCTACACAGGAAGGAGCCACATAAAGAACGCGGTCCACTACACCCTATCCCCTCCCCCACTTCCTCCCGGTTAACCACCTGCCCTTCATAAATTATACTGAAAATGGACAGACCCCTTATCCCACACACTTGAAAAGTCTGCATGTCACCGTTCAGCATGACTGAACCTGCTCCAAACCTGTCCAGTGAGACAGAACAAACAAGAAAGGCTTTTTAGGGTCATGATATGAAACTTTGAAGGCCATCGAAAGGAAAAGGATGTTGGAGCAAACTTGGGTTGTACTACAGTCAGGACTATAAGTGCAGCAAGAGATCAGTGCATTTCACTATGAACAAAATAATGTGTTTTAAGTGCCTTCAGCAAGACTAATCAGATCAAAGAACCTCAAACTCTTAAGTACGTTCTTTTTTCTTATGCACGTGCCATCGAGTTGAATCTGACTCAGGGGCAACCACTGGCGTTGTTTCCAAGGCAAGGACCAACAAAAGTGGTTTGCCATTGCCTTCTTCCGTGCATGTTTGAGGGTTGCAAACACAGGGAGAACATGCAAACTCCCAACACCATGTCCTTGATTCAATCCCCAGACCAGGTAAACAGCCCAAGAGCTAAGAGGCACTAGCTTAATCCACGATGCCACCCCATCTCTTTTCTTTTTATTTACGATCTGGTAAAAATCCTAAACATTATAATACCTGCTATTTGCAGGAGTTGGTGTCTTACAATCTCAAAGTGCTCAGGTCAAGTCTCTTAAGCAGTGGAACCCTTGATTGGGGTGCTTACTTTAAACTAAAACACTAAGAATTTCCATATGTATAAAGTAAGTAAAAAGTAAATCACTGTACAGATGATTATCCAGCATTAAGTTGCCTTGGACTAAGGTGTCTGAAAAATGTCACTGAAATAACTGTTGGAACGGTCTTTAAATTATCATAGAACAATGTCACATCCCATTGAACACTAGTAAATGTATTCTTCAGGGGATGAGGAAATGTGTACGTCACCGCACACTGCTCTAAAAGAGCTGTGAGTAAAGTAACAACTGGACAATATGTCCTCACAACCTCTTTGGTTGAAAGTGGTACATAGGCAATAAAATGATTTCATGAATTACTAAATAACCTGCACAATTAGCTGAAGTCATGAATGAAAGAATGAATGAATGAATGAACAATTGGTTTTAGTCATTTTTGTTTGCATTCACAGCAGCATAAGTTGTTAACCCATTAGCAAAACAGAGTGGGAGAGCAAGCAAAACAAGAAGGAAGAAAGGGTCTCATTTCAAGGGGCTGTGGTCAAGCGAAGCTGTGGCAGCTTACTGAACCTTAACACAGATGCGAATAGTGAGACCAAGCTGCAAACTGGCAACAATAACAGAACATGTCCCTGGAAGTAAAGGGATTGAATGCATATTCACACATTTAAGCCTCCGAGATCCTCTGACAAGTTACACTGCGTCTGAGGACTCAAAAATACTGTTTAGACACATCGCAGGAGAACCACGGTGTAAAAACAGGGCCCAAAGAGCATAAAGGAGAATATTTATTTTCAGACAGTTGCAGGCTGCTCCACAAACACACCAGTAATGACACTCAGCCTGTTTTTCTGCTCACCTTTGGATCGCGTGGAAACGTCCATCCCCTCTAGCACATCTGACTCCGTTTTTATTTCTTCTTCAGCCAAACTGCCACAGAAGAGGAAGGGCAAAGGTAGGTATCACTTACACAGTCTCACACACAGCATCTGCCTGGCTGCACACAACCCTAACAAGATCTGTGAGAAAGTCCCTCCGGGGGTCACTCACAGGAGATATTCTGTTTATCACCCTCTCTCTACCTAGTGTTTTCCTAGAGGTGCACATCCAATTAACACAATCAACCGCGTTGCATATCACCATATTCTTGGTGCATTTCACAAAGACACACTGCAACGATTAACCTTTTCTCTACCTTCTTCATTCAATTAAGGCGTAACCAACTTAAAATTTCAGGTGTTTACATTTCAGCTAGTACCGCAAGAGGATATTGTCATGGCAACAGGCCGCCTTTCCACATTTCATAAGAACGATCCTGCGCCTCTGAGACCTCCAGCTGAGCTCTTGAACGCAAGGGGTCTGGGGAGGTGGAGCTCCTCAACCTTGATGCATCCCCAAACACATTAGCACCCGCCTCTGAAACGGGCTTCACCATTAAGCATAGGCTGGACATCTCCCACGCTTTTGCCTGCTTTTCAGCAAATATTACATTACTATGTACAGCAGGCTGTACCTGAATTGGTGACAAAAAGGTCTGAGAATGCAGTCTGGGCAGGAGCAAGGTCACTCTCAGTTTAATTGCTACCAGACAATATTTTGGTTTAATACATTTACTAAATGTAAAATTACAACCTAAGTAACGCCTATAACAGTGACTGCTGTGCTGCACCTCTGGTAAATATTTTAATCATTGGCCCTATATTAACTTGCATCAGTATGTATATCCATTTTCTCAGTATACTCAGTATTTTGTATTATCGTGACCTAGTCCTGTTCTTTTGTTAATTAAAATAAACATGCAATAAATGCAGATGCAGTAAAACATCACAAACAAACCAAAATAATCAAAAGAGAAAAACCAGTTCAATTCTTTTATATTAACAGTATTCCGTTTGGCTCAAAGATTTTTTCATGAAACAGAGAGGATGGTATCTTCAGCGATATTACAAAAACATTGTTTCCGTTAAAATTTAAGTTAATTTAA
This sequence comes from Arapaima gigas, assembly GCA_900497675.1. NCBI lineage: Eukaryota > Metazoa > Chordata > Actinopteri > Osteoglossiformes > Osteoglossidae > Arapaima > Arapaima gigas. The sequence continues at coordinate 254,865 of UFQX01000318.1, forward strand.
GTCTTACACGATCATAGATTTCCGAAAAAAGTCTGACTTTTTTTTTTTAATGGAAACAGAGGTTGAGCAAGACTCAACAAACCATGAGCATTTATTGTGTTGATATAGCTGTACTTGCATGTCTTCTAATTGTAAATTTGGAGCAGGAACTTCACTCCAAATGAAAGCATGTTCCTTTGATGCTGGCTTTGGGAGATGAAGCTTCTCCGTGCCTCAGTGAGCTCTTTGAGAGTGAAATCCCATTCACGGCATTCCAAACTGTCCAAACCCTGGTCAAGGACACGATTCACCGTCCACACCCCAGCTTCCCCATCATATGCAGGAGGGATCACCAAACTGCTGAACCACACCTGCACTACTTTTATAAAATACAAAGCAGCAGAAATTTTTATTTTATAGAACCATGTTTTATACTTTTGCATTTATATATCAAATTCATATGAGTGACTGTGGCACTGATAAGTTCTCATCTTTTCTGTGTCACAGACAGGTGGCAAAATCTCTGTTTGAAGTCACTCCCATTGTGTTATGACCTATTTACAACCCTCCATTGCAGGTTCACCTTTTTATATTTACCGTTTCAAAGCACCAAGGTAGCAAGAAACAGCCCCCATATTTATATTATAAGTTCATTTGTCTAGCACTGGAAGTGTCCTCTGGTCACAAGCTCAAGGACTATTTGCCCAGTTGAGGTGACATACTCAGCAATGCTGCCCCTTAGTCCAGAGGTGAAGGCTGCGAATCTCATTTGGGCCAACAACACTGAACTTCTGGAGCTCCCCTGGCAAAAGGATGGGCATCATTGCTGTGGTCCCTTAAGTTTATTAATCTTGCTGTGGTCCTTCAGGTATATTAATCTTTTCCCGTCACTGGCGCCATAATCATCATCATCATCATCATCATCATCTTTTTTTCATGATAAATTACCGAACGGCCATATATGGCTCAGAGGCAACATAAAAAGGCAGATTAAACTGCAGAAAATCACAGCAAATAAACTTGCTTTGCAGAAAGCTTGAATGCTTAAAGTGCACATATGGATGTGGAACAATAAATGATCAAATGAATGGACCAAACAATGGACCGTGGGTGCAGCACTACCCTACATCATCTGTATCACCAGGGTTTAATGAGAAGCTTGATAAAATGGGTCACAGGCGCTTCATAATAACAGGCATTAGCATCTACTTAACATAAAACCAGGCACATTCCAGCCACAGACAGTATCACAAAAATAAGTCTGCCTGCTAGTTGAAGAGAGTCATCCAATTCAGACATCCTGTGCATGACCCTGAAATGGGGCAGACATAAAGGTACTAACGGAGGAAGGCACAGGAAGACATCTAAGCAAGAAACACATCTTAACCTATGTCCATCCACAAAAGTGAGCTGTGTTAATTGGGCAGAACAGATGTTCAATATGAAACACTAAAGCAACAAAAACCTCTGAAAAACGACTGCCAAAACCAGTCATTGTCACAATAGCTAAATAAACAAATAAGTTAAATGAAATACTGACCTTTGTTCGTCTTTTCTTGTCTACCTCAAACAAAGTTATCTTGGATATATTATTTTTCCAACTCCGCTAAAATCTTTCTTTGGCTTTAAAACGGAAAGAAATATCCACTACTTGCAAAAAATTCAAGAAGACCATATGCAATGCTTTTTTCAGGAGTATCTAGGGATATGATTCTTGGAGCAACATGTATGCCACGTTCAGGCCTGGAACGTTCAGCGCGCTGTGCGTAAACAATTAAGATTTCAGAATATTCCACAGGGAGAAAAAAGGCCATTCAAAAACCACACACCAAGGAAAAGGAAGTAGAACCAACAGCAGAACACTGGAGATCATTGTCCATGTAAAAATGGAAACAAAATGCCACCACCCCCAACCCACTTCACCCCCATCCTCAGAGCTGGACTCGGAAGCAGGTGCTGGCATGCTGGCAGACGGAGCAGTACTGTGGAGATTAGTGTATTGTAAGAAAGACAGTGCACATCCAGTAAGTTGCTGGGGACACAGGACGACCTCATCTGACCAGCCATGGAGACAAGAAAGAAGAGGTAGCCTACCTCTGCATCAGCTCCTTTCACACTGCACATCCACGTAGTGGCTCCGCAATCAGGAAGCCATTTTGTCAGTATGAAAATTACAATTATGTTTCTTTTTATTATAAAGGGTGACCTTTTAGCACTTCACATTTCCAGGGTGTAAATTAAAAAATAAAACATGTGATGATTGTTGGCAAGATGGGGAAACTCAATCACACAAGCAATCACAAAAGACAGAGTTGACATCACATGGTCACCATGAACTCCAGATGGGAATCATTCTCCCGAGACCTGGTGGAACCACAGCAAGCCCAGGTCCAGCTAGCAGCAGCCTCCCAGAGCCCAGCAGGCACGTTGATTCAGTGGGACATGACTGCACACAACCAACACAAACACACAACACACACACACACACACACACACACACAGGTTACAGCAACATACACTCGATTCCAGGCAAGGCAGCTGAAGCTGACAGTGAGGAACCCAGAACCTGTGTGCGTCTGTCCCATTCCCTCAGACCACATGCCAAATCAAAGCCTCGCTCATTCTTTACTGTTTCCTATGACATCCCTCAATGCACAAAATGGACACAGAGCAGCATACCTTGTCTTAAAGCACAGAATAAACAAGGCAATCCTTCAACCTGGCCTTTAAATTTGCCTGGATGGGATGAGACAAAGATGGTTGCAGAATTTTCCAGAAGGGCCTTGCTCTCCCTGCTGCAACGGCACGATTGTCAATCTTTAACCTCGGCTGTGGCAGCGATTGGTTTGAGTGGCACACGCAGGCACCTGATTGGCCGGCTGTGCAGGCCCCCCAGCTCGCTGCTACCTTCTCTCTCTCAAACATGTTGCTGCAATGCAGATGTCCCTCTAAAGAACATCCCACAACAACACTTTTTAGCACAAAGAAACATACTCACAAGGATGGATGCATATTTCACAAGATTTTTAGTGTCTTCTTTAAATGATCTCCCAGCACACAGTTCATAAGCCACAGTCTATTTTGAGGCAGTCCTTTCTTAGGGAGATCCTTAAGTATAAATCAAATGTTACCAGAACTGCTGGGTTTACCCAAAAAAAAAAACATTTTTAAAAGCTGTCTGCAACATTTTTGTTATGGGAAATACGACCTCCCTTTCTCTCAATAGCAATTCTATGAAAATGTCGATTCACTTCACCAGTCCAAATGACGAAATTTCATGTCGCATTTCCAAACTCTTTTAATTAAGCTAACATATCGGTTAAGATCAAAATGCTTAGGAGTCCAAAGAATAAAAGAAAGAACAAGCCATGGCATGATTTTTCTAAACGTACAGTGCTTGCTTCAAAAACAAAACTAAAAGCAGTGGGGCACAGAGCAAAAAAAGCTACTCTGCATTTACTTCAGACGCATACATAAACAACATATGTTAAACTAAAGGCTGCCTGACGTTAAAAGTTCAAAGCTGTTCTCGGACTGACCATAAGAATTATAATTAAGAAATCAATACTTAAGACTTTGGGCAAAAATTCAATCTTTTTGTGTAACAAAACTAGGACATAAGAATAAATCGGAAAGGATATTCAACAGTTAAATTTACAACAGCTCTAAGTAAAAAATATACATAAACAAAAAGGCTTACTTTAAGTGTGTAAAAGGGTTTAAAGCACTGCAAATGTAGCAATGTAAAAATTAAAAAAAATTGAAAATTAAAAATAAAGTTTAAGAACTTAAAAAAACAAAAAAGTTATTGGTGAATAAAAAGGTTTAAATCAGCAGCAAAACCAGAGGGGACAAGAGGTTCATGGGGAACTGGAACGCTACTGCTAGCTTCTCGCCACAGGAGTCATACTTCCTGCATACAGTGTGAAATGCCTTCCAGAATCATCCACACACGTAGACGCATGCATGCACGCGTGCACACACACACACACACGAAGGCTACGCAGCAGAAAAGAGGACACGCTCTTAACAAAACAGAGAGGACGCAGCGCAGAGTCTTAGGCCTTGCTCACCTCCTCCTTAGGAAAAGAAGCAAGCAGTCAGGCAGGATGTGAGTGCTAACCCACGGCCTCCTGTCCCTCTGCTTGTCATACACTCAGCCTGAGTAATTCCAAATATGTGACTAAAAAAGACAACAGTGTGGCTCTACAAGTAAAGAAAAAAAATCAGGCTTCAACAAGAAATACTGAGTGAAAAAAATAATTTAGTAATGAGATGAGAGATGACATTAGCCTCCCTGACAGTAGCAGGTTTCTCAGTTGGCCATCTGCCCTCACTGTGAGCCCCTGCTGTGCTGTTCAGCCAGAGCTCCTCTCCAACCTCCATTTTGTCCAGCCTGGCATGTGACACAGGCACACAATGGCGCAGGCAATTTGCTTACAAAGACATTCCCCCTCCCCCCCTTCTCAGAACAGTCAAGGCAACCATGAGGAACAGCTCCAACATTATTTCTTGTTTTGTTGTTGCTCTGTTTTAGCCACGGTCATCTCTGGAATGCAGTGTGGAGGCTGGCTGGGCACCCATGTGACCAAGAGCACAGACACAGGAGATCCCAGCTCTGCTCTGCTCCCTGCCCAGGCTCCAGCTCCAGCTCCAGCTGAGCAGAAGGCCCTGCAAGCCACCCCTCCACAAGAACCAGGCTGGATTTCTGCAGTACATTTAACACAGTACAGGAAGGAGAAGGAAACTGAACAAAAGACAAGAGAGAGATCAGGCTTACCTCTGTGGATGCATGGCTAACAGAGTGTTATGTCAATACTTATAAAACATGGAGGACAGTCTCAGTGCTGAGACAGAGAGGGCTTGGCACTCCAGACTCGATGATCAGGCCCCGTGTAATGGAAGCCCGGCTCTGATTGGCCACTCCTCACAGGCGGGATGTAAGGGTGCAGCTGATTGGCTGAAACATTTCCTGAGTAATTATCTTTGTTCAGTGCAGGCAGGAGCAGCTCTGTAGAGAGGGGAAAAAAACACAGTGAGCGCTAGGCCCAAACCACTAAATACACATGTTTAAACCTCTCTGGCTAACAAACAACTAATCAGTTTTACACAAAACTGCGCTATCACACTGTATCGCCAACACTCTGCCTTTCAGACAGGAATTCCTGAACGAGAAAAGAAAGACTTGTGAAAGCAGAAGTGGCCTGCTGCAGCCTCCATGTTGGAGAGAGGCCCTTTGTCTAAATCCCTCCCTTCACTCCGGCCAGCGGCACAGAGCACAGCCAACAGCAACCAGGGAAGGCAGAGTATGGCGGGCCACGCTCACACACGTGCCTTTGTTCGTGTTCTTTTAACCCAGAAATACACACACCCAATAAACTGGCCACAACTACACACACACACACACATAAAAGATCTGATAACTGGGATCTATATATAAATATGAAATCATTAAAAAAAACTGTTTCTGTCCCCATTTAGAAAATCTAATTATACACGCTTTCATCATTTTAATGTTTACTGAACATATCTCTGTAGACATTTAAGAAACATAAGAAATATATCTGGGTTATAAATATACCTATCTAAATGAAAAAAAAAACATTTGATTACATGGTAAGGAGCCTAACTTTTTTGGAGAAATGGCATACAATCTATCCAACTGGATTTTAATAGAATTGCATTTAAACTTTGAACAGAACACACTATCACCGTTTTACATAGTAAAATGACATGAAGCAGTGGATTTAAACCACATTTTCCTACTGCAGATACCTGGAATAAGAAGAAAAACAAAAACACTGCTGCTTTTTAGCAACACTGAGTACAACCTAAAAACTAGTATCTTTCCAGAAGTCGAATGAGAGTGTGACATTTCTTGGATCCCAAATAATATTGTGCTGAAGAGACAAACCCTTCACAAAGAAAATGAGAGAAAAGACATTTTAGACGTTATAAAGAAAAAACAGTTGTTTTCTTAGTGGAGGTCTCTGTTCTTTTATCATGGCTACTCATACAGTAGCACCTTGATTTCAAACACTCAGTTTCAAGACTAAATTGTTCAAATTACCTGCGTATTATTGTAACATTTATTCTCAGTGCAGTACAATACGTTTTATTCAGTATATTTCCGAAGGAGGACCTGTGACTGTATTCAAATTATTGTAATGTTTGTGCCTTACAACAGTCTTATGAACAGGTTTACTGCATTTCACTTGTGCTTGACTAGATTCAGCAGGGGCTCAGGAAGTGCTGTACACCAGACACACTCCAAGGTTTTGATAATATCAAATAATGCAATTTTCCAACTAGGACAGTTTCTTTAGGAGGTCAGTACCTCTGAATATGTAGAAAGACATACTGATTGCAAGACCAGTAACTTTATGAATTTCCGTATAAATGTGTTTACTGAGAGAGCAGCATCGGGGCCCAAGTCTGCATCATCTCAGTTTTTATATCTATTCATTTTAAAATGCTGAGTCATTCAGCAATTGTGACTTGTCACCTTCTAAAGTAATTTACTGCTACCTTGATTCAATGAATTTTACACAATTTTCAAGATTCCCTTTGCATTATTCAAAGCACAAATGGTTTACAAACATCCAGCAAAAGTATTTGTGAGGTATTCTTGCTGGCTCTGCTTGCACTGCAAACAGACAACTGCAAAGGAGACTGACTGCTTACAGCTAGAAACCCAAAATTGATTAAGAGAATGGTTGAAGAGTATTACTTAGAAACTAATATTGTCCAGGTGGAAGTTAACCTGAAGATATCTGGGTCTGATTATTTCATTGATGCCAACCAATGGTTCAGTTTCAGGGCTGAAGCCTTAGGAATGTACTTGCAAGCTACTGAATGGAATTTATGCTACATTCCTTCCCAGGATCAGCAAAAAGATATAGTGCTCTGTATTCCTCAGTTTTGAATTTTTTTACAATTTAACTTGTGATATACTGTATCAGTGTATTTTTTAGTGATCTTTCTACAGCACTACAAATAAAAAAGAGATATTACCCTGGTAGAGAGCTTACATGACAACAATACAGGGCAGGTGTGCAATGAGCATGTGTAATGTTAATGTCCAGTCAACAAAGCTGTCACTGATACCAGGGTGGCCCTGGACTACAAGCTTCGTAAACATAACATAATAACAATGGGTGTTAAAGCCCATCTGGTATCCGGGAACTGAAAGATAAACTTGAGTGACATGTAAATTAAGAGCCAGTATCTGAAATACATTCACTGTACTATACAACTACTGATTGTGACCTATAATTTCAAGACACCGCATTGAACTTCCGCTGCCCTGAACTTCCAGATAAAAGACTATACAGGTTTGAAAGAATTATGCGTCAGAAATGTCATTTTTCTATAGGAAAGTTAATAGCGCCCTCTTAAGGAAAACAAGAATATTTCCAAATCTGTAGGGAACTGCGGCCCCCAGGGGAGCAGTGATGAAGGGTTATTTGAAGCCAACTCGACTAGAAAAGGGGGTATTTAGATGTTCCAGAGTCCCAATTGAATTATTCAAGGAAAATCAGAGTCTAACAACAAGTGTCATGAAATCCATGTAAAAACTAGCCTAAACTACCTTATTACCAAGTTCCTTACAATTATATACCTTTTTTTTTTTTTTTTTTACGGGGGGGGGGGGGGGGGGGTTTTTTTTTT
>UFQX01000318.1:262559-281649 GCA_900497675.1 Arapaima gigas
GGGGGGGGGTCATTTTTACTGGAGTGCATTGCTCAAGGGTCCTAAAACAAGAGGTGGGATTCAAATCTGGGTCCTTTGGAGCCCAAAGCTAGTGGGTCTAACCCCTACTCTACTTCACAACATGTATCTTAAAAAGAACTGTGAAGAATAAGCCAGAAAAATCAGGAGCCAGTGACCTCAACTACCATTACATTTCACCATAAATAAGAGACAAAAGAATCAGCAGTAATGCTTAGGTCACATGACCTGTCTGGCATGATTCTGAACCTGCTGCGAGACTATAGGTATTATGGCTGTACTGTGGGAGATATCACAGAAAATGATCCCGAACCTGAAGTGCACAACAGATCTGTTTACACCATCATTTTATCCAACGCACCAATTTTAATCTCTCAAACATTTGACCCAGCAAGTCGCATAGTTGTTAAAGCTGTGGTTTTACCATCTGAAAGACACCAGCTTGAAGCCCACTCTTGGTGCAACGCCACTGATCAAGGTGTTTACCCTAAATTACTATGGTAAGAGTGCCCTGCTGTACAAATGTGTAAATCCTGTAAATCCTAAAGTGGCTTAAATCACACCGCAAATCTTTTCAATCACATTTGTCAGCTCGGAAGTGTTTGTGGTCATTTTTCTTTTCCGGCACCTTGCTGAAGGGTACAACAGGCCACCAAACTGGTCTGAACGGACCACCGTCAGGTTGCAGGCCCATCTTGTCAAAATCCATCTGCTGTATCAAACCAGTCCAGTTTCCTCAGACTCTTTGTCATAGTTTATTAGTAGTAATTCACATAAAAACGTAACTTATTGGGCAGCAACGTTTCCGGTTACTGTCTGGTAAGTTCTCCAGTGAGACAGTTTTCCATACAAATCATAAAACATCTACAGTATCGTTTCCATGCTGGAAAAAAGCTACAGTGACAACAGGAAGAGGGATATCTGTGGATAGTTATGAAATAAACACGAACAATAAATTAAACATCAAACGATAAAACACCCAAGTACGCAAAGCTGCATCACACTTCCTCTTCTGCACGAGGGACCGTGCGGCAACTTCAAGAAAACTAGTTCATTTATTCAAGATTTACTAAGTCAATAACGACCACTTTCGGACCCAGAGAAGAAGGATGCAGCAATAATCGCGACATTTTCACATTACCTTCTAATGGACCAGTCCAGCGCGTTTTATATCACGATACACAAAAACGTATAGCTATATATTTTGTGAGGCTTCGCTCTGTGAGGCAGCTGTAACAACCGTCCTGTGTCAGGGGTGGTAATTTCACCTGTTTCTGATGCAGGAAAACCTTTACAAAAGATCTAGATTGCACAAAAAGCGACCAGATCCCCGCGATCCCCGGCCGGGTCGACAGTCACCCGAATTGAGTCGTTTTTTGGGAGACATCCCGCCAAACCTGTTCGCCCGGGAGCGCAGAACAATTGAAAAGAGCGCGTGAGCGAGACTGGCGCGAGGCGGCGGGACGGAGCGCTCGCGCCTCACTGGGAAAGGCGGGCAGTTAAGGCACACAGCCCCACTGAGCGGGCGTTTAGAGACACGGCGGAAATCGGCACACAAATCCATCATCATTCGCCGGGCGCTACTGACCTCCTACAGGGGGACCGCGATGGTCCGAGCTTCTCTAACACACAGGGCCGCCAAAAAGTGGCTGGACGGCGTGCAGCAACAAGCTAGCAAGCGCTAAGCATTAGGGAGCACCGCCACTGACTGGCGTTTCCGTTACGGGCAGCCATAGGGGCACCTCGCAACAGGCAATCCCTTCAACTGTGTAGCCTAGAAAGGGACATTGTGCTATTTTGGGTCAACGGCAGCACTTTTTACGTCAAGGATACTTCTGATATATCTGCAATTCTAACACGTCCGCGTTATATTCGTTAAAGTTCGTCGTTTTGTACGGTACAACAGACCAAAGGAAACGTTCCTTCGCTGACCAATAAGAAGCCAAACAGTGCTGGTCACGCCCACAGGTTTCTGAGGAGACGCCCCCTTTTTGTGTGGCATCCGTGACGCGGGGATGCTGCCTAACTTCACTGTCAGGGCTTCGGCGTTATCTGAGACGAACGCGATTGGTGCGCTCCGCAGTTTGTATCACCATACCGCTACGCGATAGGGTTGTTCGAACATCAGTCACTGGGTTAAATTAGACAATTGGGGCGGAATATACTGCGCCGAGAGGGCGGTTCGTGAATGAGGCTGGAGTAGAAGCAGGGAGGGTTCAGTGGATTACTTAAGTGGATATATGTTTATGTTATCCTTTTCCTTTTTGGATTCTTGACAAAAATGTACTGATTTCGTAATTTACTGGAGGTGGGCTGAGGAGCGCTTGTCCGGAAGTGTGAGCGTGCGCACGGGAGTTGAACGCTGTAGAGTCGCGTTAGCCATGGGTTTCCGTAAGAAGAACAAGAGCCCACCGGTGCTGAGCCACGAGTTCGTGATCCAGAACCACGCAGACATGGTGTCGTGCGTGGCCATGGCCATCCTGCTGGGACTCATGTTCGAGGTACGGTTCTTGAGCGCACGCGACACCCTGGACGCACTGAGAGCGCCGAAAGGGTCGTGTACTACGGTGTGACGGCCACGAAGGCCCTCAATACACACACACACACACACACACACACACACAGATCGACAAACCCACAGTTATATACAAACACACAGGCAAAACTCGGGTTTACATTCACACGCACCTACAGGTAAACACACATGCCCAGAGTGACACACACGTTCACCTGCAGACATAAACGTGTACTCATACCTGCACACCTCGATACACCGACATACTAAATCACTCATTCAGTCGAGTATTCTCACACACTGACAAAAATACACTTACAGTGACAGACACACCCTCTCAGACACGTGGAGTAAGGCATGCATTCATATCTACACATACATTCAACAGGGACATACACACACAGCTCAGGTTAAATAACTTTGAACTCATGATCGAGTGATCAGTTTCCAGTCACACGAGAGGGGAGAGTGCGTGAGGTGTTATTGGAGATGACGGTGGAGGTGACAACCTTCAAAGCTTAAGCGGTCACCAAAAAATTGCTGCTAATGTCAAAAGAGCGGCTTTAATTCACAAGGAATGGAGTTGCTGAATCATATCACTGATTGTGAACACATTTAGAGAACATAAACTGAATTTTACACAAGTCACCTCTGTGATTACAGCTGTGAACTTTAGAAGAATTGGGAGCCAGGTAGCTCAGGGATTACATGACCTTATTTCCAACACCGAGAAAGTGAAATATTTGCACGTGTGAATAAAATACCCCAGATGTTTATGTGTATGTTGTCTGAGTTCCACATCCCCAATGTTCCGAAACAGTCCCATTCTCCATTTCTGACATGTACCCTTTTCTCAATTAGTCAATTATTATTACTTAAAATGTAACACATATTGCAGTGACTTGCCCATTTTACAAAGGGTATTCTTACAGTGTCTGTCGTTAAACACCTTGCCCAAGGCTTCTTCAGCATGAGCATAGATTCAAACCTGGGACCTTAAGATTACAAAATGTTGGTGGTTACATGACACCACCTGCATCTAAATACAACTGAAAGAATGGAAGTGTTATTTACGAAATTGTTGCTTAGCTCCCATTTACAAAAAAGCTAAACTATACCTATAAAGTAGTTTTCATTCACTCTTCATTCAGTCTTTGTCTGGGGTGACTTATGATGTGAGTTAATGATCTTTATAATGATTTATCCATGTACACAGCAGGGCATTCTTGCGGTATTGAATCCCGGTAAGTACCTTGATCGAACTTACTACAGCAGTACCTGGAGGCAGCGCAGCTTATATCTGCAGCCTTCAGAATGCACGTTTGTTCCCAGAAGTTCAGTTTCTGCTGTCCCTAAGTGTCGAGTTGATTATGAATATTTTTAATAGTGCACGTTCTGCTTAGAATAATGAGAACTTTAGGGATTCACAATGCGCTTCTGTAAATTGACCTTTAGTTGTTTAAATCAATCAATCATGGTCCTGACAAAAATAACTTTGTCAAGTCAAGATTTGAAAACACAGGGTACAAATACTGTAATAGTGTTAGATATGGTCCTCATATTGTTGGCTGAGGTGATGGTGATGTGTAACTGTCCTTATCCTTATAACTGCCCATCATGGAATCTGATGTGTTCAAAAATGTACAGGGGTGCCTAGAGAATAATGGAGCTTACTTTTTGTTTTGTTTTGTTTTTTTTAAAGCACTTGTGGGGCCATGATTATCCATGCATTTCCATGGTCACCCACAAATAACCAAGGTTTTTTGTAATGGAATCTTACCAGTGAGGGTTCACTTATCAGTGAATAGCAGAATAAAAATACTACAGCAAGTGTATCTTTTTTGATAAGCTACATGTGTGGAAAACAATTAAAGACAACAAGATACTGGAAAAACATTCATTTGTTGTGTATTTGTATTTTTATTTCATTTTTTTTTTTTTATATTTTCAGGTGCCTGCAAAGTTTGCCATAACATTCATCACGGTGCAGTACAACGTAACTTACACATTTGGCAAGTTTTAATTTTTATGTCTTTAGGTTGTCTGATGATTTGACTGAATTATGTTCTGAAATATAACTTAAACTAAATATAACTTATTAACTTAAAACGGTAGTTTAATTGTTGGAAGCAATACGTTAAGATTCACACAAACCTTTTATATAATGCAGTTTTGGTGAATAATATAACTTTGCTGATTAATTCATCTTCAGTGGTTTATTAAATAGCGCAGCTATTAATGCTGTTGTTTTTCTTATGTGCAGATGACATGCCTGAACCTTTGAACTTCTACCATTATGGACCAAAAGACATGGCCACGATTTTCTTCTATATGCTTATTGCCATCATACTGCATGCCGTGATCCAGGAATATATTCTTGATGTAAGTGCCTTCCTAAAATATGATACTGAAGATGAGCAGGTATTGTAAACATGTGGAATTGCACAGTCCTTGCTTGTCATTGTCTCGGTTTCTCAAATGTTACAAAAACACTGGGTGCAAGAGAGAAGGTTCACTCTTACAAGCCTTCACTTTTCCACTGTTTTTTTTTTATGAATCAAATTAGATTTTTGTTTATGCTACATTCCTGCACCCAGTTCCTGTGATGGTTTCCACATGAGATGCATAAGCATTCTCTGGGTGGTGGCCATTCAGCTGGGATTCAGAACTGAAAGACATATTCTATGTTTGCTTGGTGGCTGTTTGTACTATTCAAGAGGTGATTAAAAATAATAACAGAAATATTGCTCCAGGCACATCTGCTACTTACAGCCGTACTACTTGTTGCACATTTGTTGGCTGCTGATGCTCAGCCTGTGAAGGATCTCAGTATTAATGGTGTTCTGTTGTCCTGGGAACAGTAAATAATTCACCAAGGCAATTTAAAATTAAGTTTGGGACAAATGAATGAACAGTTACTCATCTGGTGCTGTACTCATTTCGAACAATTACTGCTTTTCTCTGTTAACAACCCTTTGACCACTTAAAGTTTGGATCTGTTTGCAAAATGATGACCAACATGTGATGTACCAATGAGCGCCTAGCAACGATCAATCAGCCAATCACTGCTTAGCAACCATCACTAGGCACCACATTCTCTCTCAAGCTTTGATAAAATGCAGTGGGCTTTCCACAAATGCACCAGATTTTAACTGGATGTTTGTCCATGTTCCAAATTAAAATTTTGTTGCTGTATGTTAGCCCTTGCCTAGATATTGCATATAGTGTGTGTTTAGCATTTAGTCTGACAAGCAAAAGCTAAAAGCTGCTACATGTGTGGCATGCTAGATAACCAACTAGCCAAATTCAGTGTTCTAATCTGATTTCTTTGCTTTTTGACGAATTATAAAGATAGCATAATATTGCTTAAAAATGAATCAGTTTTACATACCAAGGCAAACAAGAATGTTTCTTATCAGGATTGTGGGTGGTTCCCAAACTCACTGGCAGCATGTATTGCTTTGCATTTCCTCTGAGATGGACACGGTTTTGCAATAAAATCACAAATGGTGTGATTTCAGTGTTACGAATAGACCTTCTAAAGCACAAAAGTCCTCCTCTCGGTTGCTTTATAGTATTTTGTCATGGAAAAATCTAACCCAGGGATTTTTGTCCTTGGGCCTAGTGGGAAATTTTTCAAACATAAAAAAAATTAGTATTTTATTGTCTCAGATTGGACCCAGTAATCTTTTATATGGTTAGATCTTAAGCAAAAATTTGTATTTGTCATAATTTGGATTAATGTGCCTTGTTATTTGTTTGTAGTCATTGCAATAACTTATAACCTATATACGGGAGAAAATGAACATACATGTTTGATGAGCTTTTCATAATTACAGACATTTCTGAACTTTCACTAATTTTGGTAAATATTATTAAAATGGAAAGAATTCCTCCACGTTTCTATTATTTATGGTGTTATTTGGCCCATGAGTGCGTCAACTCGCAAGAGATCAAAAGTGTAAACGTTTTCTGGTTTGTCTGCGAAGGTGATGTGATGAACACCCTCTCTCCCTCAGAACTGTTGAATCCCTTCCAGTATTCAATAAGGGCCTTAGAACACATCTCCTTTGGTCACACTTATCTTCTGATCAGCTGCATAAATTCATATTTCACACATATTTCATTCATATTTCATATCTGTCACAATAGTCTTTGTATTTCCTGTCAGTCTCAATTCAGGCAGCTGTTCTTGCAGTGTTTGCCTGCAAAAACTAGTAATTGACAACCTAACTTTGATGATCATCTAATGCTCCTTGCCAGTTGTGAAATGCTATTTCATTTACTGAGTTGTAGAGGGTGGCCCATAAGTCATTGTGTTCCTACTTACCTATGGATCTAATAGATTTGTGTGAGGTCCATCATATGTACACACGTAAGTCCTTATGAATTGCTCCGTTGTTAACCACAGTATTCTGAATTTTGATGCTCCTTTACTTGTTGATTTGTAAGGCAAATGTTCAACAGAATTCACAACTGCAGCAAATACAGTAGGTTCAGTCTTGGGACATGTCAGCCCATTCAAGGACTGTCCTCCATACTTCCAAAGCAACAAGATGGTTTCTCCCATCCTGTAACAGTTTCTGTATGTGGCGATGGGTTCTCTAAACCTTGTGTGGAACTGTCTCGTATTTCATTACATTGTCTGTCCAGTATTTCACTTTTAGCCGACCCAAACACTAAGTGGTCGTCAGCTGAATAACTACACGTTTGCCATTTCACGTCCCGCACAACTCGACAGCTAGCGAATGAGGGTGTATGAGGTTGTCCTGCAACAGTCTGGCATCCCATCCAAGTTGAACACTGCCCTCATGTCCTGTGTTCCCATCATGGCCTGCAGACCACCCCCCCCCAAGCTTGCATGAGGGAAAGTGGATGTCGACAATGGCTTGATGGACAATATAAGTCCACGTTTTGCATCTGGAGCTCATGTTTAGTCTCTTGTTACAACTTTTTCAGAAAATGAATCGACGACTGCATCTGTCGAAGACCAAACACAGCAAATTCAACGAATCTGGGCAGCTGGTTGCCTTCTACCTGTTTTCCTTCATTTGGGGCAGTAGCATCCTGACTGCGGTAAGGGCAGATGGAGAAACCAGGAGGTCGTGTTCTGACTGCTGTTCGTGATGTGTGACCAGTGCTTTGTGTTGTCTTCCAGGAGGATTTTGCAACAAATCCTACATTCTTATGGGAAGACTACCCTCATAACAACATGGTGTAAGTGACATTTATTTTTTTCCCCCTTTATAAAAGCCAGAATTAATCACTCCATTCACTTCAGGAAGATGCAGAACAATATTTCTTAATGCTATATACAATATAATTTTTGGAAGGTCTTTCAATAATAAGTATAAAGGCTCATGTACTGTGTTCAATATATTCTCCATCTCAAATTTTATTTAATACCGTGACAGTTCAGAGTAACATTTTCCAGATAGGTATTGTACCTCATCTGTTGCCTGACTGCATCTTTTGCATCCTGTCATAAACAGTTCTGTAATTCTGGTCATGTTCAGTCTCTTAAGCAGTATGTTGCCACTAATAGAAGGGTTCTTTTCAAAGTCTGTTTATTTTTGTGCTCACGTGACAGTTTAAAAGCGAGGATTATTTGTTCAGTTTTAAGCTGAGTCTGCATATGACTTGAAAGCATTGCTCATGTCAGCCGTGAAGAGTTTTTTGAGTAGTAAGACAGAAATGTACATCGGCTTTAGGAGAAAAGGGTTGAAATGAGAATTAAATTATTATTAAATTGATTAGTTAAATACCCTGAGAAGATGTAATGAAACAGACATCATGGAATGATTTCACTATAAAATTTGAACTACAAATAGTACTAAAATTATAAATGTTCCAAAATCATTTTCCAAATAATTTTTTTTTCAGTAAATGTATTTTAATGGATTTGCTTCCTCAAACGTCTAGAGGGATACAAATGCACGCATTTTTAAAGCTTTCATTGTTTGTCTAGTGCCACGTCCCCTTCCACATTGTTTCGATCAGTTAAATCTGAACATGCTTTCCCTCCTACTGCAGTTTCCAGGTGAAATTCTTCTACATTTGTCAGATTGCCTACTGGCTTCACGCTCTACCAGAACTTTACTTTCAGAAAGTACGGAAGGTGAGGAAGAGAAATGCTCTCAGTTTGTTTTAATATTGGAACTAATGCCTTTTGGTAAGGAGACGAAAATGAGGTCCTACAGATCAGCATTTTTTTTGAAAATACAGTGTTTTGTTCTCAAAAAAATGATATTTTTATTCACAGAATGATTTGATTCTGAACAATAATTTCTAGTGAAAAGCTATGAATGATAAACCGTGAAACTGTGTTGAGAATGAAGTGAGATGCTGTATTGTCACTCATGGTAAAATGTTCACTCTTTTCTAGGAGGACATTCCTCGTCAGCTTTACTACATTTCCCTTTACATTTTTCACATTTCTGGTGCCTACGTCTTAAAGTACGTAAATAATTTCAATGTCCTTGAGGGAGGAGGAAAACTTTAAAGAGGAGACAACAGTTCAGACACAGTTGTACTTTAGCATCACAAAAAATTACTCTTTCAGTGTAATGCTGTTGAGATCATTTAAAGTGAATCTAGCATGAGGATGGTGCAGTGATTTTTCTGTGTATGGTTTTCTACTGCAGCATTCAGTGTGTGTAATTTAGCTGCTCTCCTGCTGCATTGGCAGGAGGTCTCATCTGTGTGTGTGTGTGTGTGTGTGTGTGTGTGTGTGTGTGTGTGAGATGCACTCTTGGATAAGCAAGAGGTAAGATGCACTGTTGGTAATTTGTGCTGTGCCTCTATTTATTCTCTCTATACTTCTCAGCCTTCACCGCCTAGGCCTAATTCTCTTGGTGCCTCACTACCTGGTGGAGCTCCTGTTCCATGCCTCTCGCCTCTTCTACTTCAGCGATGAGAACAAGCAGAAAGGGTAGGTTTCCAACTCTGGTGTCGAGAATAAGTCAGATGCTCACTGCAGTGTTTTTTTTTTTTTTTTTAAATGATCCACGTTGTGACTCTAGGCTACCTGTTAGAATCTCTGACTTGAGGCTCATTTCCCATTATATACCATTACAACGATTGTAGTATAGTAGAAATTACCTTAAGACAGGGGTGTGCAAACCCAAACACCTAAGGGTCACATAAAATTTAATAAATGCATAGCAGGCCACTTTAGGCTGCTGTTACAGACTGTGTATTCTGTATGTACATTTGCAATCCAAAACATTTAAGGTTAATAATAATCCGAGAGCAAAATCTCACCCAAAAAGCTTTTTGATGAATGAGCATCACAGTCTGTTGACACCGATTTTGTGGTGATTCATACTATGCAGCTCAAGGGGTGGTCACTCAGTTGTGATCTGTGACATCACCTGTTGATCACATTCTTTATTGTTCCTTTGATACAAGTTTCTCTGTAATTTCGAAACGGTCATTAATATCCCTGACAAACATTAGAAGCGGTGCAATGTCCGATATATCAGGTCTTTCCTTGAGTGCAATTCAATAAAACGTGAAGCTCTGTTTTCTTGTTCATCTCGCATACCAAAACCCGACAGGTATCTGCTATGTGTGATAAACTTATCTTTTCACAGCTGCTCTTCCTCTCTGGACAAAGCATATTGGCAGTTTCTATCAGACATTCCTCCACGAGTTCCTCTTCGGAAAATGGCTTACTTTGTTTAGCGGGTGTTAAGCAAACAAGTAGCTCGCCTTTGTGCTGGCCTCATGGAAAAATACAGTTTGCTGAGCCTGTAAACTAGTGGTTAATTTGGGAGCAAATTACCGACTGAGATAGTATTCTTTGAACACTGCAACAGTTTCCTTCCAAAGTAAACATATACCCTTTGTTCCAACCTCTGTGAAAAAGTATTTTGCAGTCCATTATTTATTCAACGCCCTGCATTCCCTGTCAGCTTTCTGCTTCTTTAGTGCATGTTCCCTCACAGTAGGATGGACCCACCCTAACTGGTAAGTCAGACTGGTATAATGTTTGCGCTCCATCTTACAGCAACGTTACATTTCTTAAATGTAAGAAAACGGTACCAAGCAAGATGAGAATACAGCAAATACTGACAAATTTATTTTGACTTCAAAGGCCGGTTCAAATTGGCTGACAGGCCAGGCTGTTTACATCTGTCTGTCTTAAGAACATTGTAATGCTGAGAACATTTTTAGAAATGGACCTTTTTTCCACGGAGAAGAGCCTTGCTATTATATCATTTTTTTTCTATTTTTCTGTTAAAATGCTAATTATGTACATTTTCTTGTGTGAAATGATGAGGTGTATCTGTGGTGCCACAGTGCCTTTGGGGTAAGAGGTGGTTTAGTTTACACACCACTGAGTCGAGATGGCTGGCGGTGACCCCACCTCCTCACTCCCTACGGACCAAAGTAGCGACACTCTTGTCCCATCTGCCAGGTTCACTCTGTGGGCACTCCTCTTTGTCATCGCTCGACTCCTCACCCTCACCCTGTCTGTCCTCACCTTCGGCTTCGGCCTCTCACGCATGGAGAACCAGGGCTTCTCTATAGCGGAGGGAAACTTCAATGTGCTGACTGTCAGGTAAGACACTCTCTTCTACCTGACTTGTTTTTACTTGGATGTTACTTCACCGCAAATATACACTGAAAAGGATCACTGAAGCCTTCAGTTTTTTTTGTTTGTTTATTTTTAAAAATTTTTTAAATTTAGAGGCACTCGTCCTGTCTTGTTTACTTCTACTTTTGATATGCAAGGTGTTTTCAATCAAAGAAATACGATGATACCATGTTCAGACTTTCCCATCTATCTGTGTCCTTACTTTTATCATATCTCAGGCTTTCAGAATAAAGATCTTGTATTAAGTAATTATTTCATTTGTCTAGTTTCTAACTGTATATGTTATGGGTTTCCAGCCTCTAATATAGACTCATAAAGACATAAACAGACCAAGAAATCAACCCCCAGTAACGGCAGACAGCGTAACGGTTTAAGACATGGACCTGTAGCATGAGGGTTCGCAGGTATGGGGTCAAGGGGTCCTCCTGTAGAACCCTTGATCTGGTTACAGTATTGCCTCATTTGCTAAAGCGAAACGTGTTGCTCTGTAAGTCAGGAATTGTAGTCAATCGCTAAGAATAAATACTTGGCCTAAGCAGGGAAGTAGTTAGGGTGAGGGGATTATAATTTTTTTGGCTACTTCTGTCTTGTTTCTTCCAGGATCAGCTGCCTGGCTGCCATATGCCTCACACAAGCCTGGATGATGTGGAAGTTTATCAATTTCCAGCTAAAGAAATGGAGAGAACACAGCCAGATTCAGGCCACCAAAAGGAAACCTATAAGTCCAAAAGGCAGACCCTCCAAAAAAGACTCAGCCAGAGGTGAACCCCTTAAATATGTGTTCGTTTAGTCATTGTAGTTGTTTTATTAATCATTTCTGTGTTGTTATTGTATTTTATACGTTTATTTTTACCTTAGTGTACTGTAATTCAGCATACTAGAGATGTACAATGATATTGGAAGCATATCGGTATCGGCTGATATTTGTCTAAATTAATTTTATCAGCCTAGGACTGATACTTAGGTTTGATAGATTATTCAAACTGATATTTGATGATGGAATCATGTTACGGATGAGCAGAACATTTAGGCGCTTTCAAAAAAGTCTGTGGTGTGCAAGTTTGAAAGCGACGTAAAATGTGTCATTTGTAACACTTGCAAATTTAGTGTTGACAGGAAGAGATTGTTCAGAAAAAACCCACCTCGTGCTGAAAAAGAACGATGCAGTCACCGAAAAAATATACTGTTATTAAATTGTATCATGGCTCACGGGGACAGACAATACACAGTTCTTCATAGGAGACACACACACACACACACACGCACACACGCACACCTTCACAGTTCATTACATGTCATTCATAGTTCATTAGAGGCCAGTGCAGTTCAGACACACCACTGTACACAGCCCACAACTGGACACTGTGCCTGGTTATGATCAACTAACATATAGTTGCCCTAGATAAGCCCTTGATGTCCATGGGATGAGGAGTCTTTCCAATGAAGCAAGAAGCTAAGCACATACAGATCTATCCTGATCAGTGAGTTCCAAAATAAATGACAACCCCAGAAAGCAGCAGCCATGCCTCCTCTTATTCTACAAACCATTGCCGTTGTCACAATTGTTTGACCCCTTAATTTTATTTAATTTTTTCACATTTTTTTCATCAGAAAAGCAAAAAGTGTTGCGTAGCATTTAAGGCTGCAGCCTACAAAACCATTCCCTATTTAAGGATCAAGTAGGCAGCCAGATGTGGTTCAGCAGGACATTTATTTTAACAGTCGTATGTGGTCTGCAAAACCGAAATGTCACACAAATCAATGTTAAATTTGCAGTTCTCATCCAAGCAGATCTAGCCCTATTTGTCTCTGTTTTTTTAAATACTGTAGGTGCATCGGCATCGGCTAATAAGTTCATGAAAATGATCAGATATCAGAATTCCCTTATCGGTGCATCACTTTTAGGTACAGTACCATATGGACTGTCCTCAACTTAGATAGACTTGACATAAGATGGACTCGCACTTGTGACGGTCAATAATAAATAATAATTTCTAGTATCTATTTAAGAAAATGAAATGGAAAAAATTGTCAGTATTAATTTTTAATGATTCCAGGAAATCTGGTAAGCAAATGAGCATCTTATAGCTAAATAAAACATATACATATGAACATCTTGTACTGTACACTGTACAGTACCTGCGCAGCACATGTATGACATTTAAGCGTAACAGTATCATCTGCCGACAGCCATACGAAATCATGTACAGCACTATGACCCAGTTGAGCACTTACAGCTTATATTGTAGATGAAGAATTCTGGAAAATTATGAAAATGCATTAAAACATTCCACGTGTGATTATGGAAGGTTAACGTCATACAAGACAACACAATGGCAGTGCCCCTCCCACACAGCCACCCCCCCCCCATCTTCCTCTCTCTTTTGCAAATAAAAAGAAGCAACACACAATTGTTTTTGCAAGTGTTATATCACACAAAGACACAAGTTAATTCAGCACATCTTCCCTTTATTATGCATCTCACAGAACCGAAATAACACCGAATATCCTGAACAGGGACCCCTCTCGCCTCCTGTGCCGTAACGCATCACGAAACAACCGGTGCTGCGTGTGACGTGGGTTCGAAACAGATGAACCTCTCCTGGACAATTTCCTATTTTAAGGGATTCAGCAATTCTGAGGGAGAAAGGGATCTCATTCTACTGCACTGTTGCATGTGACTGAATCCATCTTTCAGTGTTAAGTGGTTCTCTCTGTACAGCCCACCAACACGAAACAACTTCCAAGTGTCATGACCCCATAATGTGTTTATGTATTTGTTCTTTGTTTTTTGTGCTACACGCTTAAGTAGGCAAGTACTTCTCACCCTATGTAAGGTTTTTGTACAGTCAAACACAGACACACACACACACACAGCGGTCCATACATTACTGACGTGTACCTCCAGGCAGTTCTCAGGTAATTTCTCAAGATGAAGACAAATGGGCTCCTTCACACAGACATGGTGCTGTGCACATTCGTGACATTTGCCTCCAGGCACGTCACTCTCTGCAGTATCCACCTGTTCAACAACTCTAACAATATTTATGGACTAAATCTAACCACCTTTAAGGGTAATACAGTTTTGGTGATATATATGTTTGTGTGTGTGTTGTTACTTTTTACCTTTCCTCTTTCTGACCCAGGCAGCACTGAGTAATTCAGCTAGTCCTTAAATAAAACCTAAGTCTGGGTCACACTCAGGTGTCTGGGGTTCCAGGAGGTGGGGCCTTAACCATTCCCACACTGCTTGTTTCCCACAGGTGCTGCCTCCAACGGCTTCATGAAGTCCGAGGAGAGGACATCACCCCGGGCGAGGAAACCGAAAGCCTCATAGAGCTCTGAAGGAGGGCCGTGGTTTTACTCTGGCACCCTACTGTCTCTTCTCACTGTAGAGAAAATGAAGATTGCGTTTTTCTTTTGGGTCTCCCAAAAATGTTTGTCAGCCCTTCAAGAAATTGTATATTTTGGGTGAAGTAACAGGAAAGAAAACAGCTTTAGATTGCACATTTCCTTTGAGTGCTTGTCTTACTTCAAGGTCCTTTTTTTTCTGTTTAAGGCTTTCAAGTTTGCAGGTTGGCTGCAGGTGTTTTCAGTTTCATGTTTGTTACGTGGTGCCAGAAGTGCATGAGACCACCGTGTGGTAAGCAGCCCGTGAGGTGAGAGCCTTCCTGCACCATCGGTGAGGTTGAGATATAGGCTGAAGTTAAGCCATTTGACTTACCAAACACTGTGCGGTAATTACCATTTGCTCAAAGCCGAGCAGCAGATACTGCTAATGTGTTTGGTTGGGATTTAATTTGACTCGCTTGGTTCAGACATGACGTACAGGTCTCTGGTATCTGTGCTGTAAGGCCAAAAATCTCTTGCAAATCATCTGCTGCGTTTTATCCATGACTGGAGTGACACTTCACATTAAACTGCGTACACTTTATTAATAAAATGATGTTGCATTTCCACTGGGGATCTGTCTGAACCATGATTCCACATCGCTCGAGCCGCAGTTGTGACAGACCTGAGTACTTTTCCGGTGCAAAATTTACATATTTGACACGGTGTAAAGGATGCAATGTGCAAAGGGCTTAACAGTTCTGCTTGAAGTCCTGGTTGTGAGCTTCACTGCAACCTTTGTTATGTTGAATTCTCACCTATTAATAGGAGTGACCTTAACTAGACAAGGCTTTCCCCGAAAGAGGAGGATTCCCTCTGGGAGAAGCACACGGTCACAGTTGGAAAGGCTCAAGAGCAGCAGGTCTCACTCCCTGACTGAAAGGTCAGTCTGTGTTCACCAGTGGAGTGCTACTGGTATGTAGGTCTACCTTGATGTGCTTGGTGTTCAGAGAAGGTGGTGAGTCTACTGAGGGAGTCACACCCAGACAGACATGTATCTGAACATGGGGGAACTAGACTTTTTATAACTATTTAGTGGCCTTTTTGCATCCACTGAAGGATATTTCTACTCTTAACTTTTTTTTTTACAGTACTTTTTAAACTCAAGTCTACACGGCCTGCATCGCAGAATAGTTTTATGCATTTGATGGGAAAAAAACACAATTTTCCAAGTGTCCTTAAAGGTAATTGTATGACACATGGATTCCAAATGTAAGGTGTTTGGTTGTATATAGGGTAAAAAAAAAGGCACTCCCACCCCCTGCGTCTAACTTGGTTTCCAAAGGACAGCCCTGTGTGTTTTTCTGTGCGTTTGTGCGAGGGAAAGGAACCACATTTTGAAGTAAGCGCATGTGTCGTGTGCCTGCCTCTTGCCTGTGACAGTCACGTTGCCAAGCATGAAAGAGGGGAGAAACAGTGTGGTCCACCAGTCCTTTAGAAAACACTTCTTTCCTTTTTCTTTTGAATACAAAATAGCCAGTGTAGCAAATGGCAAAGTTATCTTCACAGCTTTCATTGTGCGCTGCAGATACAGTCGTGGGTTCATGCTTTGCCACTCCCTGTGTGTGAGTGTGTGCGTGTGGGGAGGAGGGGGGGCAATAATGGATTGGGAGGATGAGATGCAGCAGGAGCTCTGAGAATCAGAGCTTCGGGTTCCTTCTCTGATTTTGATTTCCATGTGCAAGTTCAAATTCACACGATTTTCTTCACATTATTCCTTCCATGATGTGTCTGTGGAGATGAGTGTCTCACTTGCATTGCTGAAAATCCTTGAAATAGCAGGTCGATTGAATATTTGGAGCCAGGCAGTGTGGGTTTGAACTTGTAATTTTATTGTCACCAGTGTTCTGTCTTGGGAGGTTGGTAGTTCTACTTTGCTTCATTTATAGAAAGCATGAAAGAATGTGAAAGTGTAATTAGTTCTGTATTTGCTTCAGTTCAGCTAGAATTAATGTGAATGTTATATTTCAGAATATGACACAAAGCATTCTTCATATTGTATGTAGTTTCTTAAGATGGAAGGAACATTTAACTTGTTACCAGCCTGTTTCTTTAAGTGTGAAGAAAAGAAATGGTCTGATGTAGGACATTCTCTCAACCTTTTTTCTGATTTAAAAATATTTTTATAGTGTTAAGTCTTCTATAGAATGTCCAAATTGATTATATTTGTAGCTTTGCTGTGTCATTTCTTTTATATGCAACAAAAGAAGTTATGAGATGGTGTTTAACACAGAGCTCGGGCACACAGGTGTAAATACAACATGAAATCCTTGTCTGACTTACGGCTGTAATAAAGACGGTGGTTGACAGTACTTCAGCATGGTCCTGCTTGTAAGTGGAGATGCTCTGGTTTACATGGTGGGTTAAAAAAAAAAAAATCACATAAGATCTCAATCTTAATACAGGAAGCTGGAGTTAGATCTTTCTTTTCTTTATCAGTCAACTCCATTTATTTGCGCTACATAATGTAATGAAACTTAGTTTCAGGCGAACGCCGAAATCCACGAGCCGCTCATGTCCTCGGAGAGCAACGTGTAACTGTTTCTGCGTTTTTCCAGCAAAGTTTTTGAACATAAAGGATGGTAATAGTCAGCAAGGACAGCAACCTGATTGTCCACTACTAATTTTATTTTTGGCAACAATGAGTTGTGGCTTTGCATTTTACTGTATGAAAATATGGTTTATCGGACTTGTGGTGATGGCACTCTGTATGACCTTTCCTTGCTGAGTGGATGCCTTCAGATGGAACTATCTGCCAAACAAATGAACACGCACCAAAGTTTGTTTACCTTTTACTGCAGGCACATTACACTTAATTTATGTTCTTCCTCACTGTGATATTTTGTACTCACTATCGTGTCCTTTGTAGTTTGCTTACAGATGTACAAGTGTGTTGCTTTTTTATGAAAAGGTGTCAACACTGATGTATTTCGGAGTGTATGTATTTATGCAAATACTTGTGGGATTTTCTCCTTTTTTTTCTTGGTTAAAATAAATGCACTCTTGATTAATCGAAGGCTGCATTACTGTAAAAATGAATTCAAAGTTAGAATTGTGTAGTTTTTTTTTTTTAATGAGAAACATTTCGAAAGGATAAACTCTCGGCGGTTATGTTTATTCCAAAGATTTGTTGCAGGTTAGTTGGTGACTAAATTACCTGCTCTGCGTGTGTGTGTGTGTGTGTGTGTGTGTGTGTGTTTGCACGTGTGCACGCAAGCGTGTCCTGTGGTGGACAGGCATCCCATCCAGGGTGTACCCCGTCTCATGTCCCGTGATTTCAGGGTAGGCTCCAGACCACAGTGAACCGGAATGGTACCAAGCTGGACGTGAAAGAGGGAGGAGGAGGAGGAGGAGGAGGAGGAGGAGGAGGGGGGGGGGGGGGTGCTTGGCAGGCATACACAAGCATAAATGATGTCCACTAGAGGGAGCTGCACCTCTTCCAGTCCTGCAACCGGCAGCTTTGTGGTAAACAGCCGCATGCAGTCGCTGCATTAATAAATCTCCACACATCTCACAGGAAGTGAATCTTTGTGTGCCGAAGCCCAGGCTGCGAGGAAGTGAGGGAGGTGGCGCGAGAAAGCAGCCGAACCTGGGATTCGTTGGTCGCGCAGCTTGTCGGGCAGCTGGAGAACAGTTACGAGGCGTTTGTAGGCCAGCTGAGATGACGGCCTTCGCCTGCGAGTAAACGTGTCGGTCTGCGTGCTGAGAGGGTCGACCTGCCTCGTCCGCAACCCTCCTCTCGTCGCTTTCTGTAGGCCATTCGTTCAGAGGAGCCTCTCGGCAAGTCCTGTAGAAAATCACCTGCAAGCCGGGTGTCTGGGCCATTGTTTTAACTCACTCCTTCCCTTCGGTCTCCCTCAGACACACCTTTTGTGAATAATGGAGCGAAGTCGATTATTGTGACGATTTTACCAGCAAGAACCATCTCGGGGTCTAAAACAAAATCTGCAAAGGACAAACTGGGGGTTTTTTTCCCCCTTCCACATTCCCTTCTGTCCCTTTAATCCTATGAAAATGAATCTGACAGAATGGTGTAGATTACATTTCATTTCCATATAAATTAGCTTCATTAAAAAGGGGTGCTTTCTTATTTTACGAAGCTCATTTGGAATTCTGTATTTAATAAGACATGTAATTTCATGCTTATAGACTAATAGCCGACAATTAGTGGAGCTGGGATGTCATTGTTTAACGCACAAGGAGGGAGGGAGGGAGCTCTTTGTGAGGGGCTGTGGCCCAGCTCTCCCTCTGGATATCTTCATCTTTGCCCCCCCCCCCATTCATTACCCATCAGCCCTGAACGCTGCCAGTTGGTGGAGGACAACAGTTCTGCTGCGAGAGCCATATGGTTGCGACTGGGAGCTGTTGATTGGGCTCAAGTTGGACAGTTTTAATTGGGTCCTGGAGTTAACTTCTGAGGAGAACTCTTGGCAACGGCTTTGTGTTCCGCCATCGTCGTCTCGCATCAAAATCCATCCACGGCGCGCATCCGCCTGCAGTTGTAAACATCCACGCGTCGCGGGGGGGGGGGGGGGGGGGTTTTGATTTTTGTTTTGAATTCCCCT
>UFQX01000318.1:281676-304074 GCA_900497675.1 Arapaima gigas
GGGTGGGGGGGGGGGGGGGGGGGTGTTCTGATTTTTGTTCTGAATTCACCTCTCAAAACAGGGCAGCGGACCGTTTAGTGGTTAAAGCTCATGCGTTGCAGCTCAGACTCATGTTCAAATCCCACATCTTAATGTGGCACCTTTAAGCAAACTACTTACCCTGTAGGGCTCCAATAAAAATTGCCCCGCTGTATAAGTGTCTGAAGCATTGCTTTGGAGAAAACCATTGGCTAAATGAGTAAATAATAGCACAAAGTGTTAATATAAGTTTCTTATTTGGCAACTCAGGTTAAATACCACCCCCCTCCCCCATGCGGGACTTCTGTCGTTCAGATTAAAAGCCTGTGTGTTTAACTACAAGTCTACCTGCTGTATTTTTCAGCCGTTGTTTGTTCTGTGTGTACGATTAAGATTTTATACCCGTATGAATGAGCCCTATCCCCTTGTGTAGACGCGTCGTGCTCAGTAAAGCAGCGTTGGGTAACACCGGCGCGCCCCCTGCGAGCGATGATGCTGATTAATATTTCATCCTCCAGGAGGGCCATGTGGTGGATTCGGGTCTCGCCTGGGGAAAGAGAGTGAGACGATGGGCTGCTCCTTGGGATGTGGGAGGCGTGGAGGGAGCGAGCCGCGGTCTCAAAACTAGGACGCCTCTGTTGGAGAGAGAGAAAAAAACATGTCTCCGCTGTCCATCAACATGTGTCTTTTGTGTGCTTGTGCGTTACCGCCGATAAGCGTTTTACAGAAAATTTGACCTCGTCCGTCGTAACGTGTCTCCCTCACAGAATCCGTTTCGGGCCTTTGATTCATGCCCTCTTCGTTGTTTTGCAGCCGTTTCTTTGTGCGTGTGTGTGGCGGCACAGAACTTTTCCACAATGGCGTACAGACGTGAACGCGTGACACCCCACCCCACCGCACACACGGTCTTGTACGCCCTTTTCGAACCAACTCGCGACCTTCCTTCCACCCTCATCCACTCTGTCCGGTGTTGTCGGGTTGTCCGTCCGTCCCGTCCGAGTGGCGCCAGCCACGCTGTCAGCTACACTCTGATGTGTTTGTACACCGCGATCCATTGATGCATCTGCTGTGTTTTGTGTCGTCTGAAATCTTGTCGTGTTTTTTAAGATGAAGTATAAATAAGAAATTAGCTCTTTTTACATTTCAGGCCAAACTGACCAAATTGAACACAGCGGTTTAAGGTCAACATTTATCTACCAGCTCGCTTATTACAGCTCAACTGCAGATGTTTTCATCGCTGTTGTTTGGTGGTGTCCTTGTCAATTTATTTTTATTTGTGTCATTCTTGTGTAAACAAGACACAACTGTGGTGCAACCGTGCATTTTAGGACCGGTTCGGATCTGACTCGGGAGTCCAAAGAAGCACGTTTCGGGTGAGTCGGTGTCTGTAAAATCGCCCGTGGTGTGTGAGTGAATGTGGAATCGCACCGTGATGCAACGCCACACAACCTTCGCCGCTCCAGTGGTTGCGATCTGATATTTTGCAACCATCATTTCTTGAAGACCAGAGAACCTAATGAGGAAACCCCAGGAAAACTACCACATTATTGTTGGCTTCCGTACTGAAGGACCACTCCGACCCTCATGCTGGCACGAGCGGTTCTCCACGCCTTTACTTCCCAGAGGTTGCATCTGCTCCGCGACACTGGCGGAACTACCAGTGGGCCAGACCCTTGGACACGACCACTCATTTATGACTCTCTGACGCATCTTGATCTTGTCACCTGCTTCACAGCTATTTCCTCCCAATCTCTTATACCCGTTTCTCCAGCCCAGCCCTTCCACAGCAAATTTCTCTGAGGCTGCAAGGAATAAATTGAGATAATGTAAAATGCATTTTTTTCCTTTCCTTCAGAGGGATGTTGAATCCTTTGAGACGTACTAAGCAAGAGAGGGGGATGAAGGAAGATGTTCTGTGGGTGAGATCAGGCAATATTCACCTTTATTTCGTATTTTCAGAGGTGGTTTTGTACATGTTGCAGGAGAGGATGGCTGCAGGAACACACTCCATACGCTCAGGTGCAGGCAGACAGAGACAGACACAGGGGATCAGAAGAGGAGCCAGCTTTCTCCCCCTCTCTCTTTTGTGCGCGTCTGTCTGGCTCCCTCTTCTGAACCCTGCTCATTTCACCTGTGCGTGGTACTTTTCCATTCCCAGCGGTCGCCGTTCCTTTATTTTCTGCCTGTTATGAATGCTAAGCAAGCTCCAGATCCCTCTTGTCCTGTCACTGCAGCCTGACGCTCTTCACATCCGTCTCCATTATGACACAGGATGTGACTTCCTAGGCCATTATTTACCCACTCATTTCTTTTGCCCGTGGTTTATTTTTGGATGCGACGCCTGTCTCTCGCACACATGTGCTAAATTATCTCTGTTCTCTCCTGCTACAATTTGTCTTTTTTTTTTTTAATAGTTGTCATCTTGTTTAAAGTGACTTATAACCTACCAAAATAAGAAATAAACGCATAAGCGTATTTTACTCATTTAATTTGTGATATAAAAAGCATTATATTTCTCATTTTACGTCTGTACTGCTTTCATTGACTAAATTTGTGAAATTTTATTTTCAAAGGGAATTCCAGTTCTCTCTTGGAAACTGACACGTTCCTATTGCATAAAACTCACATTTAACGTTTGCCATTTCAGAAGTTCTTTAACCTCTAAAGAATTAATCTCAAAACAACCTAAACTGCTCAGCTAAAGAAAAAAAGAAATGTGATCTGCAAAAATGACAGTCCCCCCCCCCATTTGAGAAAGTGGTTTATTTAATTAAATGTGTCATTAAAAATAGATGACACAGTTTTCACTGCTGTAGCTGTGTGTAGAAATTGAGGGCTCCTCACCTGGTAGTGTGGGGCAGTGGAGGGGAAGCGCAGTAGGACAGGTCCACACCAGGGCGGGGGAGGACACTGGATGGTTCTGCAGGTGTCTATGCAGGCCTCCAGGATTATCTCCCGGCTTTTGTCGGCGGCGGACAAACACATTTATACTCGTTGACGGTGGACAGCAAGAGCCTGCTTTGCATTGTGAGATGGGGGAAGGGAAATAAAAAGAGCTCTTCATCCCAGTTAGATCTGCATGCAATCAATGCAAATTCATGGAAAATCACTCATGATCAATGACGTGCCCTAGATCATCTTGTGCGCCATTAAACCAAAACATCGGCCCACTTTACAATATCAGTTCATAACGCAATTCCCTTAAGCCACTCCGGACATAATATACTTCTACACTGCAACATTTTCATTTAAAGTCATTCTAACGTCCTTGACGGTATATTCCAAAAACCGCGGGTCACATTTCCACGTGTATCTGGATGAGATTAATGCGTTTTGGTACAAAAGGCATGTTGATCAGCTCCAGCTGAAACACATTCAAAACTGGTGAAATGATTAACGGCACAGCTTTTGTCCTTTTACCGCCTGTGCTCGGTAAATCCTGCGCTCCCCTTCTCTGATGCAATTTGTTACTCACCTCGCGATCGAATGCACTACGTTTTCGAGGCAATCCCTTTTAACAAAGGTGAAGATCTCCCTCCTCTGCAAACCCCCCCGAACGCTACTGTGGGGTAATTGCGGCCCAATATGCGGAGACAAGCGGCTGCACGAGCTAATTACCAAGTGCCATTCTTCCCCAGCCCCCCACCCTGTTTAGCACTGTCACCTTCTTTGGAACAGTTGAAATCTGACACTGGTGTGCCCGGGATCACCATGGCGACCAGTTAGGAGCCGTCCACCAGTACCCTCCTCGTGGACGCCAGACAGGTGCCGGGCCCTCGGATCGCGCGTTCTGAGCACATCTACCCTTTGCTGACTTTTGGAGCAACTACTGCTGTTATATTAACGTTCAGTTAGTCGACGCCGACAGAAACCGCCTTCACGCCGATTTACCGGTTTAAACCCTGGCGTATTGTTAACTATCATCATCTGGTTAAGTACCTCAGTTCGAACCTGGGGCCTTGACTGCGAGGCCTGCCGCGCGCAGAGCTCAGCTCAAGACAGTCACCACACTTTGATCTTAGCCAGAAGGAAAAAGAAGTGCTAATAAATGAGGAATAAGACAGTTTGGCCTCTGCCAGCTGAAGGCTGGTTTCAGGTGCTCACAGTAAAAGGAACTTTTATTTATTTGGCTCATAAGGCGTTGGTGTCAGTAAAGCACACACAATGAAACGAGCACCTTTAAAGCGCCAACCCCACTGCAGCGGTGGCCACGCGGATGCACCCCCCGCGATGTCTTTATCGAAGGCCTATGTGTCGAATTACGTTTATCCCTTAAATGTATCCGCTTATTATGCAAACGTTTGTTTTTCTCCAAGAAGCGAAAGCGTAGAGGTTCCACCGGTGTAACTCCTGAAAGGAACTGGCAAGAGCAAAGCAGCGGTCATTTTAACAAACTATTAAACTTTGGAAAATATTCTTTTGAAAATTAAATGGACCTTCAATACGCGTTGATGAATGTCAGTTAAAGCATTAGCTTATGTTTAGACGATGCCTTGGTGTCTCTTTTACTACTATGGCATAAAGTAAAAACGAATAAATAAAAGTTAGGCATAGAAACGGCACAATAAAGCGACACCAGCGACTATCTTCAAGTTTATGCCTATCGCTGTCCTTAGTTTCACCTCGAAAGAACATTTAAGTGGAATACACGGAAACCTTCGTTAAATACATGCTTTAAATTTGTTGTTACCCTCGGAGTCTTTCTCTTAAGTCATCTAAAAATACATATCGAAGCATTTTTCGCTATTAAATTGTTCAGCGCGAGCCTCTACCATGAGACTTCTGTTTCGTTGCTGGGGCATTTATGCAGTTGTAGTCCGTGTGGAGGCGCTCCTCTGCTGTTGAGGAGGACATTAGACTACTTTACCCAGAAACCCCTTCGGCCGCGAACAGGCTGACTTCTTGCGCTTAGGGAGTGTTTCACATTTAAACAAACACGGTGCCGAAGATGGCGGAGACTTAATGCTAAAGAGAGGGAGAGCGAGAGAGAGAGAGGAAAAAAAGAAAAAGGTGTCCTGCTTAAAGGAATACGTTTACGGTGGTGAGTTAGCAGCTGTTTTATTTTATGTAGTTTGTGCTTGCGCTGTTATGAACAGTGCGGCGTGGTCGGGCGGGTGCTTGAGATACGGGGGAAAATGCAAAGAGTTGAATTTTCGTAGATGTTGGTGTGGAGCCGTAAAACCGCGTCCGCGCTGCTCCTTTATTTCACGCCGTCTTTAGTTACTACTCACCTGACATTTCTCAGCAGTCCTCCCCAAACAACTTCTTCCTTTTAAACTTTACGCTCATTTAACTTGGAGACTTTAGCCGTGCTTTTCCCTGCTGTGTTTTTTGTCTTAGGAAGTTTGCCTGTCAGTCGGTATTAAAATACTTGAAAAGGGGGGAAACGGTGTGAAATTATTGTGATTGTTGTTCAGTACGCGCTTTTAGGTGTTGCATTTTGAGATATTTTGCCAACAAAACTGGATTTTTTTGGACGTGTTGCTTCTAGCGAGGCCGTTACTGTTTTATTTTAAGTCCTTCTCACCACGGATTTTTAGTCGTATACAATGAGCGCGATTGCTCGGGCACTAACCCCCCCAACACACACACACACACACGGCCCAGGCTGCGCGTTTCCGCACATCCGACTAGAGCGTATAAAACTTCTCTTTTTATTGTTTGTGGATGTTGCGGGAATTTGCGTGATCCTGGGATCAGACTGACAGGGGGCACATCTATTACACGTATGTTTGTGGACGCACACGTGCACCAAGGAAAAGACTACCGACTGTGTGTGTGTGTGTGTTCGTGTGTGTGTGTGTTCGTGCGCGCGGCCGACTCACTATGGAACTGTCCGATCCCTCCTGAAAGGGCAACGTTTTAATTTCAGGGAGGAGGCGGTGGTCTCGCTTTGTTTTTATTTTTCTTCCTCTTACCGCCGTTGTTTTGTACGAAGAGGAACTTTGCGCGAGCGGACGTTCAGGCTGCCGCTCGGCGCCGCGCTCCGCGTGCCGGCGTGCTCGGCGCGTGCTCGGCGAGGCCCTCGGTGTCGCCGCTGGTGTGTTTGTGGTAAATGTGCGGTAAACCTGTGGTGAATTTGTGGTAAATTGGCTTTCAGTGCGCCGGAAAGTCTCTGAGCTGCATTACGCCGGCAGTGACACACACGAAAACACGTTGTTGGGACGATGTTGAGTGAGTAGCGGACTCGCTCTCTCTCCGTCTCTTTCTCTCTCACACACATCGGGTTGGTTAGACAGGTTTATAACTATAAATGTGACGATCAGGAGTTAATCTGTGTTAATTTGATGTTAAGAAAATACCTGACGGTCAATATCTTCATGGTTTCTACAAAGGTGGCACTAAAATGAACTTGGTGTTAAGTTTGGGGAGTCTCGTTGTACCAGAGATGGGTTTGAAAACTGAGATTCATTGTATAGATTTGTCACTATGATTTGTGTGGGTTTAAGTTGTCAGTCGTTTTTTGTAACGAATATATATTTCTACTGCGGGTTGGTGGAGATTTTAATTGTCAAGTTTAGGGGGAAAATTAGTTACTTTTAGCAAGTGCTTAGTTTGTCGTCATGACTGGGGACGCAGGTACAGCCATCCAGGTAGACTGCCTGTACGGTCCAGGTCTTACTTATAGGTCAACGCTGGCATATGGTTGAAATGACCATGTTTTTAATACAAGGGTCCTGAAGACATTGCCTAGTTTCTATACATTGTTTGATCATGTTGCCATATTTTTCTCAGGTCTGATGTTGAATGGTCGGCGAGGCTCTACTGGATCTCAGTCACTGGTATCTTTTACACTTTGGTAACAAAAGTGATGTAGAAATGTTTGTTAAACACCCACCCACACACAGTACCATTTAAGCTTCATTATGACAAGGTATTTCTGCTGCAGTGTTGTGGGATCTTAATGCCTCAGCATGACAGAACTATATTTGTGAGTTTCCCACCACGGCCACTTAGTCACATGGGTGCAGGAGTGTGCGGCAAGATGGAGGCTGGTCTTGTGCGTAATGATGATGCAAGCAAAAACTTACCCTTGTCCAGGTGATAACCGTGAGGCACAGCAGTGACCTTATCGCTCCAGCCACCTGGTCAACAGGTGGCTGCAGCCAGCACATTTGGCTCATTCGGGAGCAAGATGTACGCAGTGCTGTTCTTAAAGACCACACATTATGAGGTCAAGAACCTTAAAGTGGCACTATTAATACTTGTCATCTTTAACTGTTAATGATGGACTTAACCTGAACATTGTTGGTTCAAGCCCATTTCTGCTGCAGTACCCCTGAACAAGGTACTTATCCTGAACTTTTCCCATTGTCCACAGCAGGGTTGCGGTGTCCTGAACTTATCTCAGAAACAGGGTGCAAGGCAAGGTATTCCCAGGACTGGTTGTCAGTCTACAGGAGAGCAGAAATGCACACCAGTATGTTCACACCATTCGTATGCAAAGTCGACAAGACTGAGCCAGATTAGACACAGTCTGATTGAGCTGTGAGGCCTGGGTGAATCCCGCTGCCCCTCGCTTACCCTAAATTGTTCTTGTGAAACACCCAACAGTATAAATGTATTAAATGTCCCCTATGGAAAAAAATGTCCTAAACTAGGTTGAGTTTAGATTTATAAACCAGACAGATATGTTTTTGATTTGACCATATAATGGAAACCGAGTTCCCTCTGGGCCCTGCTTTTTGAACCCATGACCGTTTGGTCACGAACCCACTTCAGGTACTTGTATGCACTGACAAAAAAGTCTATATATAAAAGAGTAACACACTGAAGTAAAACTACAAGGTTTGCTGCGTACCTGTTGCATTTAGGCACAAAGTCACCACTGCTCTTGTTTGCGCTTGGTTAGTGTATTTTTGTTGTGTTACTGATGTTGGACTGTGTGTTTGGATGACTTGTGGCTCACAACAGAGCTGCAGGGCACAGTGTTGCTGTACAAGGTGTTTTGGTTGGTGGGGGGGGGCTCTGTCAGATTTACATTCCTGGAGAAGCACTTCTTACATTGCTCATGCCCTCAATTAGCAGCCCCTCCCCACTGTTTACCTTGTGAAGATAGGGGGCTCCTAAATCACAGTCAACAAGGGCTGTGTAGATGTGCTTAAGTTTCTGGGCTCCTGGGCAGACGTGTGGGACTGCTTAAGCAGGGAACGGTACTGTGGGCTGTTTTACAGAACCAGGGACTTGGTGTCTCTAGTCTCATGCCTTCAGTGTAGGGAATAAGAAGGTAAGACTGCTCCAGAAGATGTACACAGGTATCAACCTCTGCTGCAATAGTGTAGCCCCCTCTCTGCCTTGTACTCTGATGGTGTGTAGGACTGAGATGGCAGTACTGCCGTGCTTTCACTCTTCATTACCTCACCAGCTTTGGAGGAGGCAGAATGAGCTGTTGTTCTGTTTTTGTGTCCAAGAGAGGCCCCTCTCCAATGTGTCACTATGCATTAAAAATGAATTAATCTTTTGTGAGGTTCATTGATTTCTGGGTGCAAGCTTTTCTCTTCTCCCCTCCTCTTTTTTTCCTTCATTGAGCATTCTCTGAACAAGTGGAAAGTGACCGTCTCGAAGACCTGTTTTTGGCAGGGTATCGTTAAATGCAGAGTTTCCACTGGTTGTCTGTTCTGAGTTTTCCAGAAAGAAGCAGCTGGCCAAATTCCACTGACCTGGTACTGTAACCCCCCCCCCCCCCCCCCCCCCCCCCCCCCNCAGAAAGAAGCAGCTGGCCAAATTCCACTGACCTGGTACTGTAACCCCCCCCCCCCCCCCGGCAGAACCTGCAGAAGTCTCATCCTTCCCCGGAACTCTCGTCATTCTTTGAAAAATGTGAGTTTGTTACCTAATGAATAATTACGAAAAACAGCACAATCTAGTGGGCTGTGGAGGTTGATGAAATAATTTATATAAATGCAAGCATGGATTCACACAAGTGAAGGTCTGAGTGTGTGTGACTGTGAAGGGGAATGGGAGGGGAATTAATGCACTCTGGACTCTCCTTTTCATAAGAGTTCAAGCTTCAGAAAGTAAACTTGTTAAAGTTGAGTCTTTTCAATAAGGAACTGTTTAATTACCTGAAGTTTGTAACTTTTGAGGCAGTTTGGAGCGGTTGTTAGTTTTTATGACAAAAAGGTTGACGTCTTTGGACAGTCTCTACTCTAGTCACTCAGGTTTATTGGTATAAATTGTGTGAATTTTTGCCGCTTATGAGTTCTTAAGCTGAAAGTTGTGTAAGTGACTGCACATAGGAACTTTGTCTATGCACATTTGCTGCAGTTCCTCCTGTTCCTCCTTGATTCTTTTTTTCCCCATTTGTAGTAAAACAGCATGCCAGGTCAGCTAAAAGTAAGTTATATAATCAAGCATCCAGACTGCTCCAGCAACCCTTTTTCACATTGACTTGTTCCAGAATGAATCGCATTCTTTCTGCATGATGTCAGGTCAGGGGTGCCTGTGTGTGTGTGTGTGTGTGTGTGTGTGTGTGTTTCAAAATGAGTTGCTTTAGGTGCAGGCCAGCAATTCTGGGAGGTGACGGAATGAGTTGGAGCTCAAGCCAGATTATCTTTTAATTGCTATTTTTGGTTGTAGCAGTTGGTCAATTGTCAGTGGGTGGCTCTGTTGAGGGGAATGAGTTTGCAGAACTTCAGAAAGCTGTTTACTGCCTCGTTTGACTGTGCGAATGAGCAAATCTTCTTGAGTAAACAAGTTTAAAATGCCCACAGCAGCAGGAACACTGCACGTCTGTGTGGTTAAACGGGTTTAGCGGTGAGGACTTGTGCCGATCAAGGCAAGAAGCCTTTGTACGATGCATAAAGCTTGTAGAGCAGTAAAGAATTCAACTTGGTGACACTGTCTTCTGTGGTCATATTTGTATATGGTCTCTCCCTACCTAGTCCCCTACAAGCAGGTACACCTTACGCAGACCTGGATAAACAAATGTGCACTCATGTCCTTTAGATATGCAGAATTTAATTTTGTGCCGTACATGTGTTTACAGAGCACAGCAAGTAACGCACTCTTTAAGGAACTGGCAGCTAATATATTGCATTTAAATCCCTAAAGCCCCCCTCTTGTCTCTGAGAAAAGCACATACACTAAACTATTTCAGTAGCAATAAAAGCATTTTCGCAGCAATGGCAGGTAAGATTGGTAAGGCTTGTTTGTACAGATAGAAGGGTCTCAGTGACTGGATATTTAAAAGCCACAGATGTTATACTGTGGTTTTGCCGCGTGAGTTTATGGTGATGGCAATTGTTCACCGTTTGAGATTTAAACTGGTATCTTTGTTGCAAAGCACCTGTTTCAGCAACTACAATCCCCAGTCCCTACTCCCTTCTAGGTATTAAAGCATGTAACTTGCAGAGTCTGATGGAAAGTTGCGTCAATTTGTTAAGCTGCGGTCTAATAACTGGTCTATGGTCTGTTCTAATAACTGGTTTTGAGAAGGAGCAACAGCTTGTAGAGGAACCGCAGCTGTTTTGGAACAGATCCGGCGAAATGTTCCACTTATTTCCTCTGTATGGCGCCTGGTCTCACTCATTGTGCCCTCGGTATTGCAGAAGCGAGTCATGTCCTCTGTGACAGGAATATTAAGTCCAGCCGCCCGGTTGACGAGACGCGGAATATTGTCGCAGCTCTCAAGTGAAGTCGAGGCGAAGAGATGGGGAATAAACAAATTCTCTTCGGTGCGGTGTGCTGCTGTTGCCCGCTGCCAGCTGGGGCTGGAATGGCGTCCAGATGGGCTGCGTGGATGTTATGAAATAAATGTTCAACAAACACTTCACTTCCACTGTCAAGTTTAAATTAAGTCTATGATTTCATTGGAAGGATGTTAAAGCAGGTAAATGGCTAGTGTTTGAACGTCTTTCCACTTGTCTTATCCTGCACCATTTAACCAGTGAAAACAATAAGCTCAGGTTTTTCTTTGTTTATTAACTGGAGTATTTTTTGGCCACTGGTAAATGTAGAATGTGCAGGATGAGGTTTTTTTTTTTTTTCTTTGAATTGGCATAGATGTCTCGATGAATATAAATTGACTAGTTAAAACTTCAATAGGTTCTGATCATTTGAGTTGTGTACAAGGAAAGATGCTTTTAAGTTACTACAAGCCATTAGGATGCTGCTTCCTTTTTGGCTGTCAAAGCTAGAGTACATATTTAATGACGCTTAAGTTTTGTTGTGCTTTGACTGCAGAATTTTGTACGACACCGTTTTCTTCATCTCAGTTCTATTAACACAACAAATCCTGCTCACATTCTGGGAGTGTGTTGCATCCAGCTGTTACGAGTTGTGTGAAGCAGGGTTGCCATGGCAACGCAGTCCTGCATGCCGGCTCAAGGTCGTTCAGCCGGTAATGCTGAACTGTGTCTGCACTTGACAGTGCACACGTGACGCACACGGAGAAAGGGAGAAGAACTTCAACGTATCAACAAATCCCAAGCAGTTCTTAAGGGTTAGACATTGAGAATATGATCTACCCCTTCCCCTTCAAAAAAGAAAAACAAAATGAGACCATGCGCTTCAGGGGAGGGTTTTCTGCCAGCTGATAAAATATTTAACTGATGCCAGAGTTGCAGTGTCCTTAGGAACTTGCAGAAGGTGGTGTTTTTAAATCCAGCTTCTTGGAAGTTTG
Organism: Arapaima gigas; assembly: GCA_900497675.1. Taxonomy (NCBI): domain Eukaryota; kingdom Metazoa; phylum Chordata; class Actinopteri; order Osteoglossiformes; family Osteoglossidae; genus Arapaima; species Arapaima gigas. The sequence goes on from UFQX01000318.1 coordinate 293,318, forward strand.
GTAAACATATCTGAGCTTCCTGGCTGTTGCCATTGTTAATGTGACTTCACAGTTGGTTGGTATTTCTATAATTATTTTGAGAAAATTGATCTCGTTTCATACATGTGGCAAGAACAATATTATGTGGCTAGTACTGGTTACCTTGCTCATTGTGTGCATTACGTTAGTGGATTTCTCTCATTCGCTCCTGCTTTTTCCTCTCTTTCTACGTGCTGCTCCTGTGGTACGTGCTGTTGAGAGAATGTTTGTAGCAGAAAATGCACATTTACTTTTCTTTCTCGTCTTTACCTGTTGCCTGGGTTGGTCTCCATTTCAAGTGAGCCTCAACTGGAATGGCAGTTAATGATTCACAAACATGTAGCTGAAATGTAATGCTGAAGATATGTGGCAGCAGTTGTGAAGGAAGTGGCATCGCAGTTCAAAGTGCCACCCACCTGAACGAGCTGCTAGGAGAGGCGTGGTACCGTGGTTCCCCTCACGCGCAGCTGCAGAGCGCAGCTTGTCTGTGTGTGCGCCGGGCTGTTTTGGAGCCCCCTTCTTTAAAGGATGGGCACGGTGGTAAACACTACCAGATGCTTCCCCCGTCTTTGTGCGGCCCAAGCTGAGCATTTCAACTCTGTCTGAACTCTGCAGTTGTTACGTGACCACCTTGTTTCCTCTGAGCCCACTGCAGCATCCTTCTCCAATTCGATCTTGGGGGCTCTTCTTGGCTACTGGTTTCCAACTCTGCTGCTGGGTCACTCTGGACTTCCCTATTTGTGACAGAAGGCTAACAGTGAAATTCAGTATGTGCTCTCTGTCAGCTTGACATTTGGCTGCTCTTTGGGGTTTTTCTTTTTCTTTATTTTTTTTTTTAACATTTTAGGTCTGTTACTCTTGCCAAAAGTAAATTGAAGGCTTTATATGAATTTTCCAGATGAAATTTTCTGTAATGTCTTGTGATGCTTGAGAAATATCACAATATCACAAGCGTATACTTTGTTTGTTTGGATGCACGGAAGCAAGAATATACATTTTTAAGATTGGTGATGTTTGTTTTTCTTGAGTTTTTAATTTTACAGTGAAGCTTATAATATGTCTTCATTCTTTATTCCAAGCATCATTTGCATAACTTGCCTCTTTTTAGTTGTGTACAGTATAGAATTATTGCTCTCAAACAGCCCTCACACTCCGGCACTGAACAAATAAGGTTTGCATATTACTTATCAGCTTTCCGTTACTGTACTTATTATGCTGTTGCTATCAAATTAAGGCTAATTTGATTTTAGCTTGCCTACGCATTTATGCATTGCTGCCTTTTTCAGCACGTTCGCTCCCTTCCTTGCTTTGACGGTTCATTGTAAATTCTGAGGGAATGCTGGTTTTTAGCATTGCAAGAATTTTATTTTTTTTTTCAATGCATATGTAACATATTTTGCTAAAAGGTGCCAACAAAGACCAGAATTCAGTAGTAGTGTTTCATGCAGTTTTAGCGTGGGGGAGGAGAGTCAGCCACTCGCTCACCTTGGAGCATTTGTTCATCCGCTGCCAAGTCATAACTCCCTTAAAAAAGCAGCTTCAGCTGTGCAGGGAGGAAAAGACGGACTGCAGTGCGCTAATATTTTCAACGGTTTTGTATTAAACAGTTGCAGTGTGGCTCTACAGTTTTTAATTTTATAATAGCAGTAAATTAGCTTTAATATGTGTGCATGTAAAATTTGAGGAAAAGCTGCTTTCTGAAGCCATATCGGTGTTCTTGGGCGTGCGGCGTATCGCCACGCTCGCGGCGTGTCCGAGCTGCACGGCCGCTCCACGGCGGAGCGGGAGCTGACTCTGGGTTGACAAAGCGATGCACCAGCACAGCAGTGTGCAGATTGAACTCCCTTTCCATCAGCGCACCATGTGACTTTTTCATGGCGTCGGAGGGGTTGACGAGATGGCTGAGTGACATTTCTGAATTTCTGAACTGTCTGTTTTTCAGTCATATATAATTTTCATTTAATCATAGATTCTGAAAACCCAAACATGCACGTGAATAGGTGTTAGAATATTGACTCTGTTACAACATGCAAATTGCTCCAAGTCACAGCACTTACTCTTATAAACTTATGTTGTTTAAAAATTTTAGGTTAGTTAAAAGTTGTGGGGGGGGGTGGTTAGTTAGTGTTTGTCAGTGTCTCCTTGCCATCTCTGTCATCTACAGGATTGAGGCCAGATTTTTGAAAACTGTCAAGAAATGATCTTCATTTCTTCTTCCTAAACATACAGGTGAAATTATGAATAGTACCTGCTTGTTCCCTGTCTGTCTGTTGAGTGAGTGCCCAGTGAAGGTTTTCAGGGTTTCTTCTGAAATATTTTGTTCTAGGAAATACTGCAATGCTACAAACAATTTCAGCTAAAGCCGATTGGAGACCCCCCTCATTGCCAAACCCTTTTGCTTTTACAACTTTTAATGAGGTTCCCCTGACTGATTCCTTAATCAGCATAGGAGCTGTTGCCTTTTTTCCTGGCGTTTTGTTTTGTGCAGTATTCTTGAGAGAGCAGTTACAAGTGTACGCCTGTTGTCAGGTATGCCGAGTCTGCCATGTTTGTGACATGTGGAAAGGCATGTAAGGCTGGTAAGAGTGTCAGCCTTTAATCTCCTCGCTGTCTGGTCCGTTACACCCAGATGTGTTTTTGCTTCATATTTTTACCACTGTAACATGAGATAGTGAGTGCGTGCGTGCGTGCGTGCAGCTGATGGCCAGTCATACCTGTGACTTGATGGTGAATAACCCTGCAATGCTACAAATGGAGGAAACAACATTCAAGTAGCCAATGTTTCGACATACGGATACTTCAGCAGTGGCGGCACTGGATTCCTATAGCAAGACTGAAGCATCTCCTGACTTTTTCTGTCTCGTCACAAATGTGAATTTAATTATACAAGGCTCCATTCACAGCACTCCGGTGGGTGGAACTTACATCGGTTTCTTTCTTTCTTTCTTTCTTTCTTTCTTTCTTTCTTCCCCCCCCCGAAAGTTGTGTCTTGTTGACTGGGGTATAAGGAAGAAGTGTTGCCCTGAGAATTGTGTTAGCGGCTGTCTGAGCCCTGCTTGGCTCGCCACTGAAATTGCCGATTAAAAATGATGTGGAATATCAGGTGTGTAACAATTAATTTAGCCCTTTCAAATTCTGCATTTTGAAAATTGCCGGCTTTCAGCGAATCCAGTTCAAAACCTGCTTATTTTTCAGGGTGCTTAGGGTACTGTGTAGTGGCTGGAGTTGTGATTTGTGCTAGTTTGTTCTTTTTCCCCAGCTTTAGAGTAGTTGCTTGCCAGTTTTAGTAGTACGTTCACATCACATTGTTTTTGTTAGCTGTCATCTTCAGCCAGGGACCCAGGTTGTGTTAATTTTCAAATTGCTTGGCAATCTGCCAGTTGTTACTGAATAGCTGTCGTTCTCCGCCTGTAAGAGTTGCATCACAAATGGTAGCTAATGATTCTATTATGAAATGCTAACATTTTAAAATTGAGGTTATGCAGACGTAATTATACTGACGTGGTATGATCAGTGAATGATAAAATATTGAAGTATGTTTTTATTAGCTACTTAGCTTCAAGTATTAGGAAAAATGTCATTAATCACTAAACCTTGGTGCTGGTGTTGAAAGCACTTGCTAATAAGACTTTTCCTTGCTAAATCATTAAATTATTGTATTTTACGATGTCATCAAAGTAGAAATTTAGAAACTTGCATATTAATTTACTCTGCAGTTCTGTTTTTTTTTTTTTTTTTTTTTTTTTTTTTGCTCCTCTACTCAGATTGGTGATGTGTTGTAGAAAGCAGTGCAGCCTTGAAGACCACGATATTGTTCACAATGATGCGCCGTGTTCTGTATTTTCCCCCGGCGTTTGAGACCAAAGTGTAGCGTCGGCTAATGGCACTTGGCTGTGGTTCACCTGTGCCAAGAGCTGAACGTTTGCCACAGCGAGTCCCCCAAGGCTATCCAGTGCGCAAATTCTTTTCGGCTAAGAGCCTGGAACAGCCTTCCAGGAGAACACTTCGGCGGATGACTGTCACGCCTCCCGTGTTGTGCTGGATGCTCGTTTCTCGGCACGGGGCTCATTTGGCCAGGTGAAGTGGCCTTCTGGGAGCACGTCGTGTCCCCTCCTCCCTTCCCTGAGCCACAGGCAGCCCTGCGAGGAGGGAGATCTGGCTCAGAGCAGGCTGTGTGACGTACAGCTAACATTGGAGCCTGGGGGGGAGGGGAATGGGAAGGGATGTGGCTTTGTTATGTGGAAGAGGGGGAGGAGGCAGTGACACAGAGTTTTAAATGTGCTTTTTTTGCGTGTGTTTTAAACACTGCAGAGACAACAGTGGCCGGCAGCTGCTTTCTTCACTGTAGACACTGAGATACATTCATAGCAAACTCAGCACCATGGTGCTGACTGGTGTAATTTCTGTCCATGCAGCTGGAAATAACTCAGCAGCACAAATTCAGACTTGTCCTTTAACTGGAAATTAAACCCCCCCCCCCTCACCCCCAGTTCTCTGACGCCCTGCTGAATACGAAAAGGAACAGGCGTCTTGCTCTCAGGGTTTGCTATAAATACATTTCGAAGTGTCCTTCTCTATTTGGTTCAAGCTGCTCACGGGGCAGGAAAAGGAGCGGGAGCCCAAGGTTCCACATCAATAATTCACCTGGAGCTCGAGGTGCAGCCTGACCTTCGGCACGGCGGCCGCAGTTTGGTTTTGAAGTGGCAGCCCGGTGAGCCAGGGGCTGGCTGAAACCTGGGGCTCAAACAGCCCCCCAGCCATGTCCTCTGAGGTTCTAACACACGCTCCGCTCTGCTGTGTCAGCACACCTGAGCTTGCGGTCATCTTAAGGCCGTGAAGCAGAGCGGGTAGCCCTGCCTTTTCATGTCTAGTCCAGAGGAGAGCTTGTTTTAAATGCGGATGTAGAAATCCAGCATTTTTCTTGTCTCCGAATGTGTGAGGATCAGTGCTTGGTGCTCCTCGGATGCCTTAACTGGGCTGTTTATTGGTGCAGGCTGTTTTTCAGCAACATCACACGCTGCCTGTGGGTTTCTTCGGCATTGGTGGAAATGGAGGGGTGAAGCCTCTTTGAGGACTCTGAAGACCCAGCCCTGGTGTTGCCCCTCCCCCTCCGCTCCCTCCCCCAAAGCATTCGCAAATTCACTGTGACCCTGTGTTTTTGATAAAGTATCAGAATAAAGGGCATTTTAGCAGTTTTTGACAGGGTGTCATTGTGGCCATTTTGATGAACAGTGACGTGTGCGATCCGTTTTCTATAGCTTTGCCTGTTTATGGTCCACTTATGAACTTTGCGCTTGGAAAAAAGCTCTCATCTACAGTTTCTTGCCTAAGAGCTCCCACTTGTTGCGTTATTTTTCTGTTTAATCAATACTTTTTGCAGCTGATCCAGCAAAGGTTAATCATGCTCAATCTACCTTTTTGATTTGGTTCAACCTGTTAAGGTAAATTATTAAAACTATATGCAATCCCTTAGCACTGAACTCTGTCTGAACTGTCATTTTATTTCTGTTTTTCCTTTAGCTCTGATTGTTGTTGCTTTGATTTGTTGGGACACATTCGTGGTTCTGCTGTCGAGCTCAGATACTGATTACTGTTAGGTTACTTAGAGGCGGTGTTGCAAGTGTTGTGATCTGATCATTAAGCCACGTGATTGTGTAAATTTTTCGAAAGGTTTCCATCTTATGCAGAGACACAGAGGTGCATTGTTCTTTCACTGAGTGGAGGAGGGATCCACACACCCGGCCCTGTTGGTGGAGAGATCGTAATTGACATTGTTAAATTTGAACTTTTGCTCGCTGCACGGTTAAGTGTGAAACCCAACCCGAGTGGTAACCCGATCCCCGGTATCCCCAGAGGATGGGTGCTAAAGAGCTCTTTATTTTGGCAGCTGATGTTGGTGGACGGAGCCCAGACACGTCTTTCACTCAGGCTTTCGTGGCCCATTACAGTGAGGAGAACTTGAATGTGCTCAGTTTCAAGAGTTTTGTTTCCTTCTGTGGCGATCCTGCGAAATTTGCCAGTTCGGACTGTCTGAAAAACGTTGCCTGAAATGTGCTAGGTCACATGTAGCAAAGTCGTGGGTTTTCACGTTTGGCTCACCCGCACTGTTGGGATGCTGCCCTTTGTGACGGGAGGTGGGGCTTTTGCCTGCCTACCCTGTGACACCCTCCCTCCCCAACAGAAAGTGCACCAGGGTCCCTGATGCCCATGCTCTGGATGTGGCTGGACTCCTGGGTGTTGCTTGGGAGCTGTGCCCCAGCTGGCTGAGCTGTGCCGTGGGTCAGTCTTTCAGAGACTGCGTTCCTGCAACCTGCATCAAGGAGGAAGGGAATGTCTTGAGTAAAGAGCACAAGCTTTTCTTTCTTGCATTTGCTTGACACAAGCTGAAAGTGTGGCAATATAATATTTTTCTCTGGAAAACTTTTAAGTTTAGAACCTCAGCTTTACATTTCCCCTCTAATGTACACTGTGTGTTTATTTTTGGAGTCTTCCCACGTTAGTCCCTGCTTACAGTCTTTTGGACCAGTTTTATTTATTTGTCATCGTGCTGATGACAAAGTTAGTATTCAGTGTAGGAGGCTGCTGTTTGCGAGCGTGTCTCATAGCGGGTCGAACAGGGTGGCACCGCAGGAAACATGGAGCCGGACACTGAAATCCACCCAGCTAATCAGCAACTGGGGGGGCTCTTTGGAAAATTTAGCCATATGAATTGGCAAGCAATTTATGCTAAGTTCAGCACTTAAATGATGTTCTTGAGATAGACATTTTTACCTGAGCTGCAGCATGGATTCATCCTTCAGTGGTTATGTATTTATAGTGAACTGTACCCTGTGTGTGTCTCAGCAGTTGGAAGGAGGTTCTCTGCACTGCGGCTGCATTGTGCTCATCAAAAAGCAAGGCGCTGAAACCTGGCTGCTGTGTAAGTACTAAGCACTGTAGAAATAACCCTCAGATGTTCCCCTTTTGCAGATACAGTTTCTTCTGTGTGCTGAGAAACGGGCTTTTTTTGTTTTTTTTTTAAACCAGGCAGAGCAATTGCAGCCAGACGTACAGGTTACGACAGGTTTAAACTTTGTGAAACGTTTTCAAAATGCAGTGACAACTATTAATATAAAGACACCGTTGTTTGGCTTAACATATTAACCTTAGCGAGGATCTCAGAAAAATGCAGGGTATTAGCGGGACGTCAAATAGATGAACGCCTGCCTCGTAGAACCTCAAGTTGTGTCCCGTCTCAGACAGTGACCGATGCTGGGGGGGGGGCATATCCGCGCACATTTCTCTGGTTCTTTGGTGGAACAGCCAGCTCTGACAATTGCTTGTCCTGTATTGTCGCCTTTAGAGCGTCTGAGTGCGTTGGGCTGAGCTGGGTCGACAAGCACCTTTTCCTCAGTGCCAACAGAGGGAGAAATGCTCTGAGCACAATTTCACTGGAATGCAGGGCTTTTTATCTCCATGCCTACACTGCCTAACCTCAACCGTCGCCACGATTTTTACCGTGGCGCAAACAAACTGCAGGTTCCCTTGCAGAATCGGCGGTATGACGTGACCCAAACAAACGGCCTTAAGTGTTTTTAAAACACACACGTTTAAATGAATATGAATAGGGAGAACACGTAGCACATTTCAACAAAACGGGCAGAAAAGGTAAAGGAAAACAAGGAGAAAAGAATATAGCTGTAGATCTACAGAGCTAAATTCTTCGAGTGGGTTAAAGTTCAACAGCAGCAGCTCTGTGCTGTGATTGGCCAAGGAAAGGTGAAATTAAAACCATGGTAAACTTTTGACCCTGCAGGAGCTGCATAGGAACGCCCAGTGTTGGCGTGGATCAGAATTCTTTCTCTTCCTGTATTTACTCCATGTAGTCGTGCAGCACTGCATGTCGACTGGCTGAAGGGCGGGGGAGGGGTAGAGGGAGGGCACTTGGAGGGGGCGGGGAGGTGAGCACACGGGAAAAGGGCCAGATCAGGAGGAAAAGCCATCCAGAGGAGCGCCATAATTGCGCAGACAATCATTATTTTACCGAAACGTATAGGATAGTGCTGTCTCTCGAGCTCGTAAAGTCAACGTTCACTGCGAACGCTGTCTTTCGTTGGAGATCAAACGGTTGCTGGGGCTGCAAGCTGGGCGGTTTAACAAGATTTTACAAGCTAAACTAGAAGGGCAGTCCTCGTTTCTATTACCGCTTTGATACGAGAGCGGCAAATGCACAGTTTTATTGTACGCTGGGCTGAGTGAGCTAAAACATGGCTAATTATTTCAAAGCATGTCATTGCTCTTCATTCCTAGTAGATGAAAGACGCCTTTGACACTAATGAAGGGACTGGTTTGCATAATGCCTCACTGTATGATAACTTAATTCACATCGAACATGCTCCTCCCCTGCCCGCTTAAAAAGCGCACATGCAGGCTTTATTGACTTAATTAGTTATGTTCTTAATGCCATTTAAATAGTCCTTTAGTAGATATTTAACAAAATGGGAAGAGCAGCTGTTACTCATATTTTGTATGTGTGTCTCTTTGTGGCTGAGTGGGGTTTTTAAACCGGTTTCAGGTTGCGAGTCCCAAGTACGTTTGTGCGTTTCTTCTTTATGCAAAGGAGAAAGGGACTTGGTAAGGAGTAGACTTGCCCCCTCGGTAACCCCTCACTGCCTGATCAACTTGTGAAATGCAGCGCTGTAAAGCCATTGGCCCCTGGGGTCTTTAAGAAAAATAATAAATGAATATGGTACGCAGGGAAAGATTGGGAGAGACAGGCCAGGCTGTCGACGGCGCTGTGACGGCAGCAGGCACGGTCCTCCGAGTGACACCTCCTCTGTGGGAGCCAGCAGCCCCCCCCCCCCAACACACACTCCTCCTACTGCACAATAGACACCATATGGTCGCATTATGTATGGATTTCACATCGCCATTCCCCTAAACATTTTTCCTCTTGAATCCAATTACTTTACCCTTAAGAGACAGATCATTAGATAAGGCCCCTTAGCCCACATCTAATGGAGGAGGAGATTGATACCAGCAAAATAATGATTTCTGAAAGACATTACTCCCTCCGTGGGCTCCCTCTGTTTTTAAATATTTAAAACTGTGATCTTTTTTCTTCCTTTTGTGCAGTCATTGACTCTCACTTTCACTGACACCTCTGTATGTTCGCGGGAGAGAAGGTAGAATAATTAGGTGCTCTGCGCCGTTTTCTGTCCTTCCTCCGTGAGCTTTTCTGTCTGGCCAAGTGACGGATGACAGATGAAGAGCAATTGTGATTTGGATGCTCCAGTAGAACTGCCTTTTTGCACAGCACGTTTGAGATTTTCTGCCCTTTGACTTGGACAGCTGAATCTGCAATATGCCATTTTCTCCCCTGATTTATTTATCCCCCCCCCCCCCGAGTGGGTTTTTTTCTTTTTTTCTTTTTTAATCCAAGGAGGGAGAAAAGTGGTGATGCGCAGCCCTTACTAAAGGGCACTGGCTGTGCATGATGGTGGAACAGGAAAGGGCATAGTGCTGTGGAGGACAGGGTCTCAGGAGGAGACCTCAGTGAAGATCTGCCATCATGTCCACACCTCCTACCTTCTGAGCCACCTCATCCCTCTTCTCTGTGTGTTGGAGCTGGGGGTAATTGGCTGTGTGTGTGTGTGTGTGGGGCTGGGTGCATCTGCGCTGCTGCGTTCCCACCTGCATGCACCTCCTACCGCAGTTCTCAGCCTTATTGATGCATCTGAAAGAGCTAGAAGCCGAGGAACCACAGGAGCGCTCATTTGTCACGTTGCATGTCTGCATGTGGACCTGGACACGAGCTGAAGTGGGGGCTGGGCTGCTCTCTCTGTTCACTTCCTGGCATCTTCATTTGCTTTTTTCCACTAGTCCGTGGACCTCCTGAGCAGAGTCCTTTCCTGAAGTGCCAAGCTGCGATCCCCTTAGGGTCTTGATTTTTTTTTTCTTTTTTTTTTTTTTTTGGGTTGTACGCAAAAGTGGTAAAGTGCCTACGTGTCTTAGGGTCAGCATCTTGCCCTTGATGTCTCAAGACTTTTTAACTCTCACGCAACCTTGTCCCATCTTCATGTGGACATCTAGCCTCAGCAACACCCTGAACCTCACCACTTCCAAATTTTTAAAATCAGTGGGACTATTGTAAGAAGTGGTCCTTCTTGGCCGGCCTGTGCTAAAGTTGCCGTGCGAATTGGACAGTTGGAAATTCCTTGTTGACATGTTGACATATTTGAGGCTTGAGAAGGTGGCTGTAAATGTGTATAAAGGCACATCTTGGCCATCAACTTTTCCATCGTGGATGATGGAGAAAAAATAGATCTCAAGCTACTTCAAAGAAGCATTGACTCTGAAATTCAGGTGGCATCAGGATTTTGGATTTTGGTAGCGTTCCTGTATGATCTGCTTCAGTCAAACATCAGACAAACCACAATGAGATTGGGCTGGTTGTACAGAAGTTGTTTCATATGACGTAGAGGTTGAGCTGATGCTGAAGAATGATTGAGGGCTGGTGTGTTTGGAGTGTGGGCCATAGTTGGTCCTGACAGCAAAAACTCTGTTTTGATTTAGACTCTTGGCACAGTTTTTTTTTTTTGGGCTCCTCAGTGCCAGGTTATCCATCAACAGTTTAAACACATGATGTACTTTTTTTGTTTGTCTCTGAAGGTAGGTGTGTGTGTGTGTGAGAGAGAGAGGGAGAGAGATGCCATGGCAACAGACACTCCAGACTGACTTGTGGGGGGGGGGGGGGGGGG
>UFQX01000318.1:304107-385503 GCA_900497675.1 Arapaima gigas
GGGGGGGGGGGGGGGGGGGGGGGGATTGATTGACCCCATTACAGTAATTAGGTCTGCGATTCTTCCAGACTTTCTGTTGCTGGTGCTGCTGCCCCCTGGCTCTACAGAGGTATAAAATTGCTACCTTGTCTGTTGTTTTAGTCACATCCTGTAATTAGATTATAAATAGTTGCACCAAATGTTTTGAAACTGTATAATTTTCTGAGGAGGGGTATAATTTTCCATTTTTGATTTTGAGAATTCTTAACTAACGCCCTAAATTACAGTTCTGCATTCGGCATTCTGTACAGAGCAAAAGATGCTTTGGCCCTCTTCACGGCATTGTTTATTTTTAAGGGCTGCACGTAGAGCCACTATCAACTAAAATCCTGAAAAGTTTCGAAGTTTTAACTTTCCTAAGAAGGTGCCTTGAGGAAAAGCGTTCGGTAGGTAGGCCAACACTAAGCGCTTACCTTACCAGCTTGATGTGCCCAGAGATTTTGAATCAGTGTTCACTTTCTGCTAAAATATATTGTTTTCTGAAAGCTAGGTGTGTGACTGCTGGAGAATACACAATGATGAAGGGCTTTCCTAGGAACAGCTCAGATTGCCTGAGACCAACCTTCTTCTTCAAGACTTTAGCAGGGTGCTTTTTGTTCTGTCGTTTGAGACTGACCTGGTCATGAAAATATCCATGCTTTAATAATGTGCCTCTGGTCAGAATGAGGAGATGGACCGGTAATGAATCCTGTGCGAGAGAGAGATTGATGCCTTCCATATTGCTTCATCTGGTGGTGTACTGGAATGGGTTCTGTTTGCCTGGCAGAGGCACAATATACATGTTTACAGCCACCCAGATGGCTGGCAAGTAGAGACAGACACCTGTGTTAGCAATAAAAGGGGGGCAAGCGGAGGTCTCTAAAGCCTCTTGAGACGGAATGGATTAGAGGTCTCCAGTGTGGTGTTGCTGGAAGATGTTATTTGCATCATGATCTGAGCTGCCTGGATCTTGTCTGCACTCTGGAAACGGGCTGTCTTTTCTTTGGATCGGCTTCTCTCAGTGACCCGAGGCACCTAGGAATCTGTAGGCAGCGTAAAACCCAGCCAGCCTTGACCAGCTGTGCCCCCCAGTCCAGCTGAGAAGCTGGTGTGCTGTTGGGAGCAGAAGGGGCAGTGTACAAGACTGGATAGTGCTCTTCTCAGGCCATCATTCAGCAGCTGCCAGTGAATCTAGGATGATAGAAGGGGAATGTGTATGTCATCTTTGCAATTTGTGTGTGCGCCATACTATGCGAGCTAATTTATTACGTACTATGTGTTAAATACACAAAATGCCCCCCCCCCCTAGCTCATGCCCCTATGGATGTTTGAAACCAAATCTCACACAAAGAAGTGTGTCCTTCAAATGAGTTCTCCTTTTCTCTTTTGTTCTTTTTCCTTTCCTAGTTTCAAGGCCTGATGCAGTTCCCTGAACAGCCAGCCCTTATTAGAATGCACAGCAGAGGCTTTATTCGTCTTTGCAAAGTTTTGCTGTGCAACTTTTTGAATCTGCGCATGGGTGTGGATTTCGTACATGTCTCCTTGGCACTTTGCCTTAAGCTGCAGACTCTTCTGCCAGGCCTCTCCGTCCATCCACATCCTCCAGTGGTCTCAGCACTGATGTGAATCAGGTGTGATTTCAGGCGGTCATTTGGGGAACATGGCTGAATTCCACATATTGTAACTTGATTTGAATGATGGGCTGCAGTCTTTCTCCTGTGGTGTTGATGGTGACGTCCTCCTGAGTGTGGGTGAGCCACCAGTGCCAGGGTGACTCATGGAGCTCCACCCACTTACTCTCTCAGACACACACACAAAGATGAGAATTGCTCCAGCAGCTCTGCATGTGAATGAAGCCTGCTGATCTGTTTTCCTTCTACTAATATATATAGATTTATTATTATTATTATTATTATTATTATTTGTTATTTGTTATTGCCCCCTAAGGTGTGAGAGAATGTTCATCCTCAGGTGGTTTGTGCTTTTCTGCAGCAACCAGCCCAGAAGTTGGCACACTGTCTAGAATCCGGAAAGCATGGAGCGTTGCAAGGAATGGCTGCATGCTTCAGTACAGAACACTTGCTATGGGGACTTCCTAAACAGCAAGGCTCCACGTATGTTATGTGTCATGCGTGTTACAGTAGTACTGGATACGCCAGGTTTCCACCAACATGCTTCCCCTCCTACTGCACTGATGGCTGATGCTTCTACTGGGCTTTGTGCCCTTTCCTATTAATAACCGTTAACTGAATGACCTCATGGTCAGGCGTAATGTCTGCTGATATTCTTGGACTTGCATGGAGTGTCTTCCCACAACAAGCTTGACTCAGTGAGAACGGTACAACATTTGGTCTTGTGTGTAACATAACAGTGGAGGGGGGAGGGCAGATTTTTGTTTGTTAGAGTGGTTCCACAATAATAGGTGTACTGGTTCATTGTGTTATAGAAATCCTTGCTTTCTTAAGCCTCTTTCACATATTAGGCTCAGGGGAAAAAGATATAGTGAAGACCCCCTTTCAGCTGTAATTTGCTATTTATGGCATCTGTCACTCGGTAATACTGGTCCTTCTCAGTGGCTCCTGACTGCGTGAATTCAGAGTGGAAGAAATGTGGTGCAGCTCTAAAGCCTTCATCTATTCCCATCGCGAATGGGGAAACTCAGAGCCCTCTTTGTGCTGAAAAACAGGAAGTCATTCGGTCGTCTTTATTTCCTGTTGTAGTTCAAATTTAAACAGACAGTTTTAGTTTGCAGTGGACCTGCATGCATGTGGCTTTGGGTGGAAATGCAGATGTGACTCCAGCCTTTATTTCAATTTTGCAGTACATATCTGCCTGTAATTCACTAAAGAGTTGTGGTGTCGAGTCAATGCATTGTTTTTTTTTGTTGTTGTTTTTAAAAAATAAATTTCTTGCAGATTGCAGTGCCTTGTACTTCCCCTTCTTGCAACAGGTGCGTCAGTGGTATCTTATCTCACAAATGTGTTAGACATTGCTTGGAGTAGTAGTACTGTTAAAGGGATGACCGAAAGAGGGTCCTCGGAGGAACTCCAAGTGTGTCCAATCTTTGTTTGAGCTCAGCGTTTTACTTGCATGCATCTCGGGGAGCTCAGATTACAGGCTTTATTTCAGGCTTGAGTGTCTTTGCTATTCTTGTCCAGAGCGCAGCAGCTGTATTGCACTGAGCAGGCTGGTACGTACAGGACTGGACTGGACCGGAGATGGTAATTGTGGCCCCGCTCCTCCATTTCACAGCCTTCATGAGTTCTGCCGCTTCATTTCCCACTGCCTTCAAAAAACAAGCATTGTACAGTGATCTGTTATGGCCTTCATTTACCAGATATTTTATTCGCTAAAGTAAAAACGCGTACCGGTTTTAGTTTATACAAAAGGCCAATGTTTGTTTGAGTTTGTGGGAGAGAAGTAGTTCTGCCGAGTGGCAAACAGCTCAACAGTTTCCATTTCTTCCAGTCGAATATTACCAAACATCTTGCATGTTCTGAGCCTACTGACAGCGTGCGTGCGTGTGTGTGTGTGTGTGTTTTTATTGTTTGTTTGCTCTATGCTGATGAGAAAAGAATTTCCTTATTTTTGTGTTTCAGGGGATCCATTCATGTGAAGCAGTTTTTTTAAGCATGCAAATTGAAATTTTGATACACACCCAAGAGAAGCTGTATTGTTCAGATCTGGTGTTTACACGTGCCACTCTGACCAGTTTCATGTTTTCCCCCTCCTAGTTTGGGATAATATAAAACTCAGGGTTTCATACAGCGTTTTTGTTTTTCTGCTGCTTGAGCTGTAACCATAGTGAGCTATTCAATGTACTGTACACATGCCAGTGCAGGATCTTTGAGCTGCTTTTTTCGGTTAAAAAAGTGTGCATTTGGTGCATCCCCCCCCCCCAACTCTGCGCCTTCCTTTCCCTGCGCTTCTTGTGGCACTGAGCTGCAGATTGAGTATTTTATTAGTCACAGCAGTCTGATTTGTTAAATAGGAGGCCAGGTGCCAAACTGCGGCTTGGCTCCTTTTGCATTTTCTCTAACTGCTGTTTTTGTTTTAGGGGGCCAGGCTAAGAAAAGTCACCGAAAGTTCAGACAATGTAGCTTTATGTGTGGAATGGAAAAATGAAGGACAGCCTTGTTGTTTTGGTGCCATTTTCTCTCTGTGTGTGTGTGTGTGTGTGTGTGTTTGAGAGAGAAATAAATAAAAAGATTAATAACCTATGCCTGTATGCACACTGATACTCATGTATTTGCTTCATGCATAAAGTTTTTTTTTTAAGCTCATTAATTTGTTAAAGACTCGGTTGGTTTAATGTGGCTTTGTCTTGCGGTTGTTTGCTGTTGTTGGTTTACCTGCATTTTGTCATTTTTGTGGACTGGCTGAGAGGCCTTTGGCTCCTGTTGGCAGTAAAACATGACCAGCAAGCTTTTGTTTAAGAGCTCAGTTTGGCTGTTTCTACAACACAAGAGCATAGAGTTGTCTGTCTGTAATGGACATGAAACCACCAGGTGGAAATGAAATGCTAGACATTTTTTAATGGATAGAAAGAAGGTGGGAGGTATGGTGGTGGATGTCTTCTGAACTCTCTGCGTGGCATGTTTAGACTTTCATTTTTATTCTATCACCATACAGAACCATTTTATTATACACCCATGCTCGCAGTTTATATGATCGTAATGGGTGCTTAATGATTTGCCAGAGTGGGCCTTGGTTTTAAAAGGCATTTAAAAAAAAGTAACGTATCCAATTTCCTTTTGTTATGGACATGCAATACATTCTTTTACTTTAAGCATTTTATCTTTTTTCTCTCAATTAATAAAAAACACAGTTCTAGAAAGTCTTTGGTTTTTTTGGAAGCCTATACATCACACAAACTAGAATGTTTTTGACAGCTTACATCTGGTACGAATCACCGAGGGCAGCAGTCGGTCAGACGGCCGTGCAACAGACACACGTGTACGGACTGGCTCAGGACGCTAGGCGATGAGAGGCCACTTGCAAAAGCCAGCATCTCCACCACGGCCCGCCACCGGCTGTCTTGGGACTCGATTCTGAACAAGCGGAAAGAGAGAGGAGATTTGTAGTTTTGGCAGGGAAGATAAGAGGGAACGGAAGTGCTCCTTGTTGTCCCGGCCAACAATGGCTTTGCGCAATTTTTGGTGGTATTCTCAACTGAACTTTGGCCTTCTGTGCTCTTCTGTGCAAGGGTCTTTTTCTTAAGGCCAGTTTGGTGAGGGTTCCTGCAAGTGGTTCACCTAGAAAAGGAGTAGCTCGACGTGTTTTAGAATGGTACTTCCTGCTCACAGCCCTCTGCCGGCTGCTATCCTACATTTTTAAAAAAAGAGCAATTAAGTAAGAAATGACTCAGATTTTAAAAAGCTATAACAGACCTCAAGCAGCAGGTGGCGGCGCAGTTAGAGCCATTGTGTTGTGGTTGAAGGAGCCAAATTCTAATCCCTGCTTTTGCTGCACTACTCATTCTGAATTGATATTATTAAAAACCCAGCTGTATAACTGAGTAAATCATTATAAGTAGCTTAGTGTACCAACAGTTTGGGTCACCTTGGATTAAGGAGTCGGGTATAGGAGTTAAAATAAAGGTACATCTGACCAGTCGGTATGAGGACAGTGTGGGTAAGGATATGGTTTATGTGGTATCAATGCCCCAGTGCGGACAGTGAGGCTGGTAATAGGGCTGTGCTACAGTCTTGCATACATGGCACAGTGGGGGCCCACGAGAGGCCTCCTCAGCTTTGTGGCTTGGTTCCAGGCTCTTGCTTGATCTGTGTGGTCTTTCTTTCTTAGGTGCAACATGTCGGTTGCAGCCTTAACCACTAAGCACGCAGCACTTTTTTGGGGGGGGAGAGAAGTAACTTGTGTCCGTTAACAGTCGAGGCCCGTCCAAAATAGGGGCATCGCCCACTTTAGGGCCCCAACGCCTGGGCTGTGAGGTCAACATTCCACTTCAACACAGTCATTTCTGGCGAGCTGCAGGCCCCGAATCTTGACACGAATGTAACAGTGGAGAACAGTTCCAAGTTTTGCCTAATAAAAGGCCAGTTGGAACGTCATGGACCTTTACCTCTGCGTACGCTCAGTTTAATGTTGGATACCAGCAGCATAAGGAAATTTGGGAAGGGGGGGAGCAAATCTCTCGATTTAAAAACTTATTTCTCTCTCCACGGCCTGTGAACACAAACCTCTGCCAGTCTGCCAAACGGGTGCGGATGGCAGTCGGCGTGGTGAACCTCGGAAGCACAGAAGAGGCCGGCTGGCCCGTGCTCGACGGAGAGACAGCTCGGTTACCGTGTGCAGGGCTTGGCCTTTTATGAGCCACGCGGGCTGCCGAAACGGTGCACCTTTCCATTACTGCATGTGGTCCTCGGTCATCCCGGCATTCCGCTAAAGCAAATATGTAATCAAAACCATAGAGTATGTTTCGGGACATTTTTGGGTCGTAATGTGCATTTATTGGATGATTCACTGGCGCTGGAGAGAGCTGTCTGGACAGCCCCAGGGCTCCGCTTATTTAATGGCAGTGTAGGCACTGGGCTAGAGTATTGTTGAAAAGAACACTGGGTTCAGGGCCCCGAGGCTATGGGTTCAAAGCGCGCTCAGCGTACCACTGTTGTCGTCTATCTGTGCTAGCCCATTTGCTTATTAACAGAAACCAGATGGAGAAATTGGTTTCAGAACTTTTCAGTGTTAAATGCACAAGTCCTATTGCTGAACTGTGCCCGCTCTGTTTTAATAAAAAGGAGGTTCTCTGACAGTTCTGTGAGGCGTATTGGCGTTTGTAATTTGTACACGAAGCGAATTGTGGTGTAGCGGCTAAAGTTGTGTTCATTTTACGTTCTGATGATCAACATAAAGCAGCAAGCAAACTTTCGCAGTGGATTTGAGACCACTGCCTCATGAGATTTTTGTTGCTGTGCGCACAAAGACCTGCAAACCCCTCCAACACTTCTTGTTGTTTCATCATTGGTGTTTTGTCACGCCTGCACTCACGGTGGAGTTCTCAGTGTCCGCTATTTGTCTTCCAGCTAGGCGGAGCCGGAAGCAAACGTCGACCCCACCGGACCCCCCCCTGCCGACAAAGAGCTGAAGCTGGTATCCTTCTTCTGGCCAAGGTGTGTGCACCCATTACTACTTGTTAAACCAGGACTGCGAGTCTGGGGTCCCAGGCCTTCCCGACACTGATGTAATGGTGCGGCCTGGGAGAAGGACAGAATTCTCCCCTACGGCATACTAGAGCCGGGCTCCCTCGTTCTGCTGGAACGAGAAGACCGTTTGCACCTAATTGTAGTTAGCCCCATAAGTCAAATGGATGGCACCAGTAGGCTTTACCATATGTGTTTGTGAACAAATATATGATTATGCAGACTGCTTTGGTTTGCTTTGTCAGCAGGGGTGGCCAGCAGCACAGGAGCGCAGTTTAGCTCTGGGAGAAGATGGGTTCGGGAAGGATGGGAGGGAAATCAAATTACTCTCCCTGTTCCAGCTGTCAGAGAGACAGAAACAAAGCATCCGTCTTTCTTTTCCTGGGTCTGGAGGGGTGATGGCCTCCAAGGACTAAACCATCCTGAGGGGGACGGTGTTCTGGAAGTGACTTTGGAGTTCTGCTCCTTGAAGGTTCGGGGTGGAAATATTTTGATTTAACCTTTCTCCCCGCTGCAGTGTTTCGCGAGTAGCAGAAGTGGTTAGTAGTTGAAGCAGCAGCGTCAGTGGCCACCTTGGCTGTGCCAGCAGCGACAGTTGTTGCATGTACCAATAACTGCTAGTACTGCAATTGGAGTGGCGTTAATGGTTGCAGTGCTAGTAATAACAAGCAGACCTTTTACTTCTTTGAGTATGTGCAGCCTCGCCGCACAGTGGAGTGGTGGGTGAGGGTGATGCTGAGGGGATGCATGCCACAAGCCTGTTATGCTGCGGCTTTTTATAAGGCTCTTCTGTGGCTTTCCATTTCCAGCTCTTACCTAGAGCTGTTTATGAGAGAGGTTTCAAAGAAGTGTGTCGGGGTGATTCCTTTTAAAGTTGAGCCCATTTACTTCATTTTGCATTGGCGGGTGTCGCTCTCAAAATATTGAACTTTGTTCTTGGTTTATTTTGTGGAAGATTTAAATAACGTGCTATGCTTATTGAGCTTTCAGAAAGAAGGCGTGAGGTGAACATAAGTTACGAGCTGCTGTTTTACTGCACCCTCCCACACGAGCACGCGGCTTGTGTGGTGAGAACAGGGGAAGGGTCCTGCTGGTCCCAGGCTCAGTCGTGCAGGCCTTAAGGCCCCTGTCCTGGGCGCTGTGTTTGGCGTGTTTTGTGCCAAAAGCTGTCAGCAGTTAAGAGGTAGCCACTGCCTTGCAGTTGTCTGAGTGAGCAGCAGCAGGCAAGACCGTAGCTAACTCGGTACGCCCACACGCCGAGCCTTCCCGCATCGGTGAAATCGGAACGAGAGAGTGCACGTGGGGCAGACAGGAAGTTTGAACGTTGTAGCTGCTTCCCTCCCCGTTTTCTTTAGTACTGGCTCCGTGGCCGGACACCACTCGGCTTCGTTTTGTTTTTATTGCACGCACATAATGGCACTTGATGCGTGGTCTCTTGAAGTGCACACGTGTGTCCGGGGCTTTTCCGAGCGTACGTGTTACAGAAGCCGCGTGGTGGGAGCGCAGCGGGTCGGGTTCCCGTGTTCAGTGTGGACGGTGAGGGAAACGTTTACACGTTCATTTTAACACATTAATGCCACCTACTGTATCCCCCTCAGACATAAGACCGTTGTACTAAACAAACTTTATTCAACTTTAAGTATCTTCTGTTAAGTTTGGACAGGTCACATATTAACGTTAATAACCGTTAATCTAAAATGTTTTATTTAATCACGATTTATTACCGTGGGTTGGTTGTTAGTGTTGGTGTTGTCTCAGCTTTTTAAAAACCTGGTTTAAGAGCACATGGGACAGAACAAAAGCATGCATGTTTTTGTTTTCTCTCTTGTCCAGACTGTTTTCTATCTTATTCCCTTTGCTGAGAGGCCGATAACTTCTGCTCTGACAAACAATAGTTATTGGGTTATTTAGTTGGCATAAAGCAGTTAACAGGATTTATTCTTGTAGTGATGCAAACATTCTCCACAGCAGTGTAAACTGATCAGGTAAGGCAGGCAGGTAGTTTTAAGTGAGCACGTGTGAAATTCTCTGATGTGCTGCTGTTGCTGCATCCCATAGAGATGGGGCAGAACTCCCACACTCTGGCGATCACTAAGGTGGAGGATAGAATCGGATCCATTCCCAACCTTCCCGTGGCTGTCCGTTCCCTCTGGCTGTCTCAGGACCAGGGGAAGTCGGCACAGGATTAACCGATCCCACAGACGCAAGGGGCGCTGCTCGGCAGAGATCGTCATTGGGGAAACTACAAGGAAAAAGAGATGCTTGTACCTCAGGAGAGAAAGATGGAGGGAAAAGCGAGGGGCAGTGGCAACACGCTCGGTGTCTTGTGGCTGTTCTTCGGTGCTTGCAGACAGCCCAGTGGATTTTAAACATACATCGTGAGAGTGGGTCGATGAGGTGCTTTCCTGTCCCTCCTGCTCTGCATCCTTTTCTTCCTCGGTCAGGAAGCGTGTGCCGTTTCTGTTCGATGTTCTCTTCTGGTGCTCTGAAATGATGTGAGAGCGCTTGTTGCTTCCAGTATCGTGTCACCCCACTGCTCACAGATGGTAGATAGCCAAAAAGTTCCAGGTTCTGCTGTACATACACCTCACTCATTACCGTAATTTATTTATTCACCCCCCCATTGCCGCCCCTTGGTTAAGAAATAGTGAAAATATAATGCATCTGAAACCCCCAGCTCTGTATCCTGTTAAGTAGTTATCTCATTGTTGTTGCAGGATGTGAAGTTGAATGAAAATCCATTTTTGTCATTCTACACTGCTGAAAAGGTGAGTTGGTGTCCATCCTGTTTTGTTTTTGTACTTATTTTGGCAGAGCAACGAAGTTAATACAACCCGTTGCTGTCAGTTCTCCTGAGAGCGGCTTACTTTGGCCCCAGTTGTGAGTGTCGGTGCTGTGCAGGTGATGCAGCGTGCTGGTAATTACATGTGGATTTGTTTTCACGGGCCTCTGGTACACGAGAGACATGACCTTACTTCGATTCTACTCTTACCTCCCCTCCCGCCCACTTGGACTGAGGGGGGGGGGGGGGCAAGGCCGGGGTATGAAAACAAGGGCATCGCTTCTATTATCCAGCAACAAGAGAGTGGGGAAGAGGGGAAGGAAGTTGACCTGGTTGCTTCTGGGGGGGTGAGGGAGTAAGTGTTGGGTTGGGTCCGTGCTTAAATTCGGGCCAGAGGGGTTGACCGCATCTCCCCCCCCCCCCCCCCCCCNGTAAGTGTTGGGTTGGGTCCGTGCTTAAATTCGGGCCAGAGGGGTTGACCGCATCTCCCCCCCCCCCACCCATGGAAACGGCAGGGAGGTAACCGCCTCTCCATGCACACAGATAGCAAAATCAGCCGGGTAATTGGCAGAGGATTATCCCTGTAGAATGTAGCAGCAGGATAATGAATGGCAGCCGTTCTCCAGACTCCATTAAGAGGAAGGTGTCAGATGTCTGCTGTAAACTGTACTAACTACCCAGACCTCCCCTTCGGCCGCCTCCGCTCTCCTCCCCCTGCTCGTCTGCCTTGCCCCGCTGCTCCCTACTCGAAATAGCTTTACTACAGATTTGGCGAGAGAGTAGCATCTGCGTCTGCGTGCAGGCGTGTTGCTGTTGACTGAGCGCACATGTGTGTTTGCGCAGATACACCGAGTAGCTGTGAGCGAGCGAGCACGCGCACGCTCCCAGTTGTTTGCGTTGCAGGGTGCTCGCTCGCTCGCTCGGCCACGCGCAGAGCCAAAGCACCGTCTCGCTTGGCAGGAATGTGGCAGCGAAGGCCGCGGCGACCGTCACCGGGTGCCGCACTTCAGCTCAGATTGTTTACGCTGCTCCGTATCGCCGGCGTATTTATTTATCCAGCTGCCGTTGGCTCTCCGCCAGCACTTAACCCCAAGGCCACCTATGTTTCCTCCCGATTGACAGCCACTTGAAGCCACGTTCTTAATTACTTTCAACCGCTTTGTGGAAAGGGGAGGGAAGAGCCGCTCTTAGGAACCGCGGCAGACGCTGTACGGAAGTAGAGTCTGAATGCGACAAACTCCAGCCAAACATAAAGGCCATACCAGTGGAAGAGTTTGAACATACCTACTGAAACTTATCTGAATGCTTTGTTTGTTAGGCGACGGGTGGATAATCTGAGGAATGCAGTGCTGAGAGAACTTTATTCCCCCTGTTCTCATGAATTTTCTGAAACGCTTCACACATGACAAGTGAAATTACTAAAAAAAAATAGAACTGGTTTCCAGAAAGTATGCGGAAAACGAATGTTTTTGATACATTTCGTTTTGCTCCACACCCAGTCACCAGTTTCGATGTCGAGAACTTCGGTAGATGGGAGTGCTGTTGCCGTGTAACTCGGGTGTCGGACCGATCTCTGTGGTCGGGAGGAGGCTGTCGGGGAGCTGTTTACTTTTAACAGCCTTCTTGTTTGTGTCTGCAGGTATGGGTTTTTTTTTTTTTTTTTTTTTGCATACCTACATAAATCAAGCCACCAGCTTGCTTTGCCTGTGGCCCGCGATTGACTTTTTCTCCTATGTGGAAACTCGGTTCCACACGTGAGACGAGAGGTGACCCATTTCCCTGGGGCTTTCATTCGCTGGATAGTCATTTATTCTTCAGCTCTTCAGTGCAGTTGCACCAGGTTTCTGCTTAGAAATCTATGTCTCACTACAGGCAATATCTCCAGTCCAAGAAGGCAAAGTGAGAATTGACGTTCTTGCTTTTTAGTGAGAAACCAGTTTGTTTTATTTTTGTGCTGTTTGGGTTTTTAAAGGTGTCTTAATCATTTGTACGTGTGCCCCGTACTGGTACAGCAGGCGTTGTGTGCGGCGATGGTCTGAAGCCCACGTTGGAGAAAGGAGAAACTGTACACTAAACAAAGCCCTTGACCCTTTAGGGGCAAATGTCTAATTCTCCATATTTTCCTTTCTTGCCAGCTTGTCATACAGAGCTGTGCTTTTCAATTAGCGCCATGTTGTTTCTGACGTATCGACGGGGGCGGAAATGAACACGGTACGCTGCAAATGTGCCTGAAAGGGCCTCGAATTTGAACTCTTAACACTGAGCTCTCTGTTTAATTGGAAAATTGGGTCCCTCTGTCTTTTAAAGTAAATTAAATGTAACGGGATCCATCGCTATTGAACCCTGTTTGATGTCACCCTGCCTCTCTCAGCTCCGGTCCCAGATTAGGGTTGCTAATTAAGGCAAATGGAAAATGGCATGCGAAATAAATGAAACATTTCCTTGGCTGCCGAGCCTCGGTCCTTCGGCTTGTGCCCTCGGTTCAACGAATGGCACGTTGACCCGCCCTCGCCATGCCTTTATCTCCTGAGTGAAGACGATGCCCCTACTGTTGGTATGAAATGGTTTGAGTATGAGCTCATGCAACTTGGATTTTTTATTGTTTTTTTTTTTTTTTTTTTTTTTTTTTTTTTGGGCTAAGTACAGCGATCTCTATGCCTGGTTAGCAGCAAAAATCATTTTTTGTAAGCCTTTCAGATCTCAGAAAGGTGACATTTTTAAAAGTAGGCTGACTGAAAGCCTGACATTCAGTGACGTGATATTTTTGAAGTGCTCAGACTGGGTTGAATAGCGTCATGGAGGCTGTGGTTTGGGGGTCTTTGTTGGGTGTCTCACAGGTATTATCAGTTCCATGAGTGATGTGGATGAGTGTTATAGACGGTTCGGCGTGAATGTTTAAATGTGCGGCTCTTTGGAATGCGAGTGTAGCTTTTAATTTTGGCAGACAGCTGTGTTAGAAGAGCTTTCTCTTTCTGACAAATTTGTTATCGACGTTAACATAGCGTATTCATAGTTTATGACCGGGAAAGAAATTCAGTTAATTATTCCATTACTACAACAGCAAATTAGCATTACGCTGTAAACTCAATTTAAAATCCATCAGTTATGGACAAACCTGGTCCCTGAACATTTTCAGCTGAACACCCAAAATGGCTCCCTTCTCTTGTACCCTTTCCTAGTGACTTATAAATCGTAATGGGGGAATGTGGTCAAAAAAGTTTCCCCTTAATCAAAGCTGCAGTCTAAAGTCCTAGTTGTTTTTCTTTTTTCCCCTCTTTTTAATCTGCTGGTGTCAGTAAAAATCAACATAATCAGTATTTCTTGTTCCGCTTGTGGACTTGGACCCCGTGAGGGAGGGGATATGGGGTGAAGGAATCCTGCCCATTAGGGCTTGCTGTGACTTATTGTCAATGTTCTGCTGAACCTGAGCAAAACATGTCTCACTTGTTTGCCTTGGTGTGCTGTAGCCCCTTTCCTGTGGATCGCACCACAAAATTAAAATGGACTCTCAAAACGGTGTGTTGGTTTCCATAAATAGTGTATCCGATGCTGTAACTGCATGGTTTTTGTCATACTTACCTGCCTGATGCTGTACTCCCACAGGTGCTGATATGTGTACAAGATGAGCGGAATAGGGGACAACTCCTTGGAACCGCTGTGTTCTGACCGCAAACGTAAACTCTCCACCTGTGACACGCCAGGTCTCGGGTGAGTCTGAGAGGCCGCTTGACTGTGAAGCTGCTAATAGAATAGGAAACAATACTTGACATGTCTGAATACACCAGTAGTACTTTCACCTTGCCTTGTCCAGATGTGCGCCCCCCCCCCCCCCCATGTGTACTGTCCTCTAGTAAATAGTATGTTGACATAAACATTAATTACACCTGAGTCTCCTGACACCTCACAGAAAAATTTGATGGGTATTCAGGAGTCCCAAGGCGTTGTCATGGTGACGCATACTGGTCGGCGTTTCACCCTTTCCAGGTGCGACAAAAGAAGGCGTGAGCAGGAGAGCAAGTACATAGAGGAGCTGGCAGAGCTCATCTCAGCCAACTTCAGTGATATTGACAACTTCAACGTGAAGCCGGACAAGTGCGCCATCCTCAAGGAGACCGTTCGACAGATTCGCCAAATAAAGGAGCAAGGTACGAATCCTTGTGATTCCTTCTCGGATGTTTCCAACAACAATCCGTTCAGTCAGAAATGTGGTAACCAACACGTGTACAGATCAGATATGGCCACCTTCGACGAAGTGAATGAAAAACCTTGATTTGCAGCCGGTTACTTTTATAAGTGCAGATTGATTTTGTGTTCTTAGCAATGAACATGAGATTAAAATCATTTAATATTCTGTTGTCTATCAGGTTCTGAGGATTGGGCTGGTTTGGTTGTGTTTGTTACGATGCTCACCGGTGAACTGTATGTAGCAGTGTGTGCTCTGTTAGCCAGTGTGAAAGTGTGAGCTGCCCCAGCGTCGTCGTTGACGCTGGCTTAGGTAGTGGGGCCTGAGTGGGACTGAGGAGGAAACACTGACACTAAAGAATCTTTGCTATCTTGATAGGAAGGGGAAGAGGGTACAGGCATCTCACTTTGTGGAGATGTTACCATAGTTACAGGAAGTGAATAATGAAATGAGACACACATACAAACTCGCACGCAGCCTCTCTCTTCCTTTTGTCCCTCCCTGACATGCTCTCACCCTACTCTCCCTTTTGCCCCCCTCCCCAAACTTACTTGCACAGTTTCTTATTTCAGAATGACTTATAAAAAGCACTGTAGCACATAGTGAACTACTCAAATGAAACGCTCCCCTTTTCAGACTTAACAGCAGCTGTTCCTTGGGGTTCCTTACCTTTCTTTCACTGCTGTTCCCAAGATCATCCGTCAGCTCCGAACATGCTTCAGTACTTAGAATACAGCAGAAAGCGTTAGTATTCCTCTGTTTGTAGCGTGTCACAGATTTTGATGCCAGGCAAAGTCTATCCTTGAACTGGCATGAGTGAAATAAATAAATAAAATGAAATAATGTGAAGTAAGCTGAGACTTGAATAAAGCAAAACGTAGCTGGAAACTGAGAAAGACTGCCCCCTGGTGGCGACTGCGTTTCAACAGTCTCTGTGCATATTATGACGGGAAAAAGTGAGTCGCTATGATTCAGAATCATACAAAAAGCATAACTTCTGGATAATAAGTGCGTATTAAGATGTCCTTAAGGGCATTAGCTAATAGTTGTTATCTCATCAAACTGTTGAGAATATACAAACGCGTAAGCATTTAAACGGCACGGCAGCTCCAGCAGCACGGTTACCAGGTAAACAATCATTTTTACTGTTGGCGTTATGGAGCTGCCGACAGCTGCCAGGTGTTATCTGTGGGAAAAATTGCTTGTGTACGATAGGATGGGAGAGCACTTTTTAACAAGGAGAATCTTTCACCCATTGCCCTATTGGATGGCAGAAATGTGTGCAGGTAGGACATTAGTAACTGAAAGGTTAAATGCATTCTGATTTCCATCCTTTTCCAGCCCTTTTTAAGTCTTTTACTGCCTTTTACATGTAAATAAGTCCACAGACATTCTTATTTGATTTAATTTGGAGTCCTTCTGAATTGGACGACTTAAGACAACACCAGAGTAAGTATAAGTTGAGGATTTATTAAATCGGTGATCATCTGGATGATCTTGATGCTTTAACATCATAAACAGCCTAGTTTAAAGGGCATAGTTTTGTTTTTTTTTTTTAAATATTTTTTGCTGTAAGGGCCACCAGTATTGAAACAGCTGAATTTTTCATTTGTACAAAGAGGATAGAGGAAAAGGAGCAGGATTTCTTCTAGAACCATGGTTTCAAACGACTCAGCTCAGTGAGGGATTATGGAAAGTACACCCAGAGCATGTTCATTATTTAAATAAAAACTTGATAGGCAAAAGCCCTGTGATATTTGACAAGCTCACAGAGCTGAGGTTGATGCGTCTTCATTGCTACATGAGAACACAAAGCAGAAGGGAGCGCCCTCAAAATGAACTCGACGTCTGACACGTGGCCAGACAGACAGCCACCCACTGGGACTACATGGCGCTCTGGGAGCATCTCGTAGCCGGCTGGCTGTGTGCTTTGCTTTACACCACGACTGCTGTGGGCACTGGGGCGTTAGAAGCCGGGTCCATTTCTTCCTCATTAGGAAATGCAGCCAAAAGGATGGTCTGCTCTCCATACAGCACGTGCTCAGCATGCAAGACGTTCTCTGGCCGTAAATTACTCAGCTAAAAATGTATTACCCCAAATCTTAAGCAAACCTATTTAGAAAATTCCCACCAACAGCCACACAAATAGATTTAAGTAAATCCGGGCGGTTTGCCCGTGCCGCTCGCTGCACGTCTGGTTTTGAGAAATGGCAAACGCGGGGAGGCTGCGGCCTCGTCGTGTAATTACAGCTGGGAGCTCTGACACGAGCTGCATCGCGTGTCTGTCTCCAGGGAAGGCGTCTTCCAACGATGACGACGTCCAGAAGGCCGATGTGTCATCCACAGGCCAGGGGGTCATCGACAAGGACCATCTGGGGCCGCTTCTGCTGCAGGTGAGCCTGAGGGCAGGGGCCAAAGGTCAGCAGTTACACACAAACACTGGTCCTTGATTGGCCACTTGATTAATGGGATGGGAGGTTTGGGACATTAATCAGAGTTGGCTGCTGTCTTGCCATTGTATCCGGACACCACGATTCAGGTGCTCGGCGAGGAACAGAGGGAAGCCTCGCGCTCCTGTTCCAGTTCCTCCTCAAAGTGCCGTTCCTCCTGCTGTCCTAATGTTTTCGTCGATTCACTCGTTTCGTGTTTTTCATCTTTCCCTCTCTTCGTTCTAAGGCCCTGGATGGCTTTCTGTTTGTGGTTAACCGGGAGGGCAGCATCGTGTTTGTGTCGGACAACGTGACCCAGTACCTGCAGTACAAGCAGGAAGAGCTGATAAACACCAGTGTCTACACCATCATTCACGAGGAAGACCGTGAGGAGTTCCACAAGAACCTGCCCAAGTCTAACAGTAAGGACACAGTGACACAGAAGTCCCACCGACTGCATACAAGCACTTAAGGAACAAAATTTGTGCTCACTAATTCCTAACATCTTTCTCTCCATTTATACGTGTGTGTGTGGGGGGGGGGGGGGGGACAGGACAAACTGGGTTTCTGACGGGTCAGGAANGGGGGGGGGGGGGGGGGGGTGGGGGGGGGGGGGGGGGGGGGGGGGGGGGGGGAACAGGACAAACTGTGTATCTGACAGGTCAGGAAAAAGCTCTTCATTGTATAAAGAACAAAGTACTGCTTTACTGGGCAATTTTAAAGTAATCTCATACCTTTCAATGGTGGTGCAGTGAGGAGCAAAGCAGTGTTTAGCACAGGGACTGATCAAGGTATCTCATGCACGATGAATTACACACGCAACTTGTGCTTTTTCCTCATGTCTGCAATTCTTAAATGGGAATTCGGGTCTACCGCCCCAGCCCAGCTCTCCTTCCTTCAGTCTCCTTTGCACTTAGGTCTTCTGTGTGTTGTGTGTAGTTTTAGCTCTGGGAACTTTTTCAGTGGACGTAGTCGGCCTGCTGGTTCTGTTTTTCACAGTAAGCCCCAAGACTGCTGCCGGGCTCCAGCTGTCAGGAAAAGAACGCGGAGACGCTTATTCAATCGACTCATTATATTTAATAAATCTGAGTGACCGCCTCCTGTAATTATATACACTTGAAGGGAAAATGTTCACAGCTTATTTCTGCCTGGTTTTAGCTGTTAAAATACTTTCTGTTAATTCTCCCTCCGATCCCTTTTTGTGCTGCATAGGGGGTATTCGATTATACTGAAAAAAGCACAGGGGATTTCTTCGGGGGTTCAGAAAAGTGGATTTGACTTAGCTTTAATGTTGGGGAAATGGACTGGGGATGGCGCCTCAGTTGTGCCTGCAAAGAACTGGAAGAATGATTCTTCTGTCTTCCCAAATGCTTTCTTTAAATTCGGAACTGAGGGGAGGCTTTCATTAATTTCTCATTTCCAACTGAAGGATTTCTGTCCATTTCTCTGTGTTAAGTTTTTTTCTTTGTGGGTGTTGTGCCTGCGTGCGTTTGCGGGGGCACTAAGGTCTCCGACTCAAATCGTGTGCGTTTTGGTTATAGCTCTCCAAACTTAGCACACCTGATATGTTTCTTTGCACAGTGAACGGTGTGTCCTGGGGAGGCGAGGCTCCCCGACAGAAGAGTCACACTTTTAACTGCCGCATGCTGGTCAAGTACAGCCATAAGCCCTCAGAAGAAGGGCCTGTTAATGCTCGATATGAGACCATGCAGTGCTTTGCCCTCACCCAGCCCAAAGCCATGATGGAGGAAGGAGAAGGTATGGCCGAGGCTTAACAAGCAGTCTGGGGTTGTGGGTCTAAACAGGGTTGTTAATACAGCTGAACTGTAAGACATGCCACTTAATTTTCTTTTCCTTCCTTTCCTCAGACTTGCAGTCATGTATGATATGTGTGGCTCGTCGCATAACTGCAGTAGAAAGGACCGAGGTCTTCAACACAAGACATGAGCTTTCTGGTGAGGCTTTCAAAGGAGGATCCACATTAGAAGGAACACTTGAATTCTGTAGATGCAATACCTGTGTGAACAAGATGCATCCGAGTGCTAACTTGTGGTCTTGTTTTCTCAAACAGGCAAGCTGATTCACATTGACCAGAACTCTGTACGGGCATCCATGCGGCCGGGTTGGGAGGATCTCCTCCGCAGATGTATTCAGATGTTCCTCCACCACAGTGATGGACAGCCCTGGTCTCACAAACGCCACTATCAGGATGGTATGATTAAGTGAGACAGTTGGTATGTGTGTTTTGCATCAAGTGCTGCATGTGTTCCTTAATGTATTTATTTATTTTCTGGGTCCTCAGCCTTTTCGCACGGTCATGCCGAAACACCTCTGTATCGATTTTCACTGTCTGACGGGACTCCAGTCACGGCGCAAACCAAGAGCAAACTATACCGTCACCCTGTAACAAACGAACCGCAAGGTTTTGTCTCCACACACCTGTTGCAAAGGTGAGACCCCAGTGGCCACGTTATAAACCTGGAAGTGATAACTTGCCAAATTTTAATGCTCAGTGCTGATTATCAGCTATTATCATAATTGCTAAGATGTCTTACAGTCAAGTTTTTTTGAATTTCAGGGAGCAGAATGGATATCGTACCCGCCAGGGCAGCATGATGCAGGGTGGCATGAGACCACCAGGCATGGGAAATCCCAACCCCAATGCCCAAGTGAACATGTCAGCTGGTGGGGGCATGGGTATGAACAGAGTTTATGGCATGAACGAGCAGGGCCACATGGGCCCCATGGGTGGCTCCATGTATGGCAGCGGCAATCGGATGATGAACCAAGCTGGTCATGTGAACCAGATGAACTCGATGAATCAAATGGTTCAAATGAACCAGTTGAACCACCCGGGTCCTGGCATGCAGCAACAGCAGCCCCCGTTCCAGGGTGGCAGTTATGGCTTGGGTATGAATAGCCCCTCTCAGGGCAGCCCAAGCATGAACATACCCCAGCAAAACCTCATGATGTCTCCTAGAACACGTGGGAGTCCCAAGATGGGGGCTAGTCAGTTCTCTCCAGGAGGTAAGCATGTGATGATCGCATAATCGTCTGTTGTTCGTCGAATTCCTTTATTAATTACTCAATTTTGGACAGGCTCTCAGATGTGCTGGCTTCTGTTCTAGGAATGCACTCTCCCATGGGCCCTGGTGCCACCGGGAACGCAGTGGTTGGGGGCAGCACCGGAGGAAACGGTTCCTTCTCCAGCAGCTCACTCAATGCTCTTCAGGCCATCAGCGAAGGTGTTGGCAGTTCTTTGTCCTCCAGCCTAACCTCGCCCGCCAACAAGTCGGACAATTCTCAGAACGTAAATCCCATGCAGTCGCAATCATTGGCAAACCACCCATCTAAACCCGCTCACGGGGACTCCAAGAGCCCAGCAGCTGTGTACGGTGGGGGCATGGACCAGCACCATCACCCGCACCACCTGCACCATCCGCATCATCCTCAGACGGGCGAGAACAGCGGGGAGAGGTCAGAGAACCAGGCTGGGCCACATGGCACCAAAGAGGGCGGGGAAGCAGGAGCAACTAGCAATGAACCTCACAGAAGAGTGCCAGATGGGAAGGGCCACAAGAAGCTGCTGCAGCTCCTAACATCTCCCACTGAGGAGTTGAGCCTTGGTGTGACCAGTGGACACCCTGCTCCTTCACACGGTGCCACTACACCTACTGGGGCAGAGCCCAAGGAGCCTGCTGGCTGTGTTACCAGCCCCTCGTCAACAGGTGTCTCCTCCACTTCTGCAGTGTCCGGTCAGACCCCGGCTGGACTGTCCTCCTTATCTGCAGCCCACTGCACAGCATCCCTGCAAGAGAAACACAGGATCTTGCACAAATTGCTGCAAAACGGCAACACTCCAGACGAAGTGGCCAAGATCACAGCAGAGGCCACCGGAAAGTCACTGATGGGGCAGGAGCCTTCAATGGCAGAACTGGCTGGTCCTGGGGCTGCAAGTGGAGGGCCACCAGCGTCAGGCACGGCAGATGTGAAGCAAGAGCAACACAGCCCAAAGAAGGAGAAGTCCAATGCCTTGCTCCACTACCTCCTCAACAAGGATGATTCCAAAGAGCGTGGTGACGAAAAACCAAAGCTGGAGGAGGCTGAGAGCAAGGGGAACCAGGGAGCAAGCAGCAGCTCAGGAGCCATGGGCAACGCCGAAAACATACGTGACAAGATCAAGACTGAGCCGCCTGATGAGGTGATTGCTGCGCTTTTACTATCACAAAGGGCTGCTTCAAGTTCCTTTTTGGTACGAATTTTCTTTTTGATCTGTCCGCTCATCTGTCCGTGCAGTTTGTGTACAGTTACCACTGAAGATGTACTGTAACCACACAGTATCCCGGAGAGCAGTATGGAACCCTGAAGGGAACCTGTCGGTAATGTTAGTTAGTGTTGTGACTGTGGGCTCTGACTAATAACAATTTCATATTAACCCCTCTAATTTCTCAGCTGGAATCTATCCTTGGAGGTTTCAGGAACTCTGCCTCAAGTTTTTATTCAGACACTGGGGTGAGGAGCGACGGAGGGAACAAGCCTCAGACCTGCTCTGATGAAAACACACACGGTACCTTTTTTTAAAAAAAAAAAAAAAAATACCCATTGAAAGGCATTTCTGCACCCCTGCCATATGTATCTGTGTGTACATCACCCACCGTGATTGTCCACCATACGTGTCCTCGTGTTCCAGGTGTCAGGAGTCCAGGTGTGGCCCCTGTGCCCCGTGCCCCGTTCCAGAGGGCCATGTCTGTGGACGGAAAGCCCCCAGCTGGGGCAGCAGCTGCAGGGCGCCGCAGTGCCCCCTGCAACATGCTAGTCAAACAGGAAGGCATGATGGGTGGCCTGGACAGCTTTCCTGGAAATATGGCTGTGTGTCCCCAAGGTGTTGTAACCTATCACCTTTTGTCCCTGTCTGCCTGCTTTTCTGTGCTAACCGCCATGGAATCCGTTCATTTCTGCTTCTCGTTAATGTTCAGACCACATCACTTCCCCCAGTTCACTTGTTTCTTGTGTGGGTGCTATGAAAGGTGGCTCTTTGACTATAGGCTTGGTTTTTGCATTCATTACTTTAGGAATGATGAACAGGGGGGCTGGGGTTCCCCAGAACTCACCGATGGGATGTTCTGGGGACTGGGGGATGCCGAGGTCCAACGCCAGCCCGGTCGCTTCAGCCGGACATCCCTCTATGATCCGCCCAGGGATGGACTACAACAAGAGCATGATGGGAGGCCTCATGGTCAGCCGATCCAACAGTATCCCTGGAAACAGGTCCATTCTGCAACAGCAACTGATGGAGATGGGTATGCGTTATTCGTGTTAGTTTTTTTTTTTTCCTTCAAGGAGACGTTTTCTTTTAGGCTAATATAAACCAATTTTCTCTAGGACCCAATGATGTGAATATGGGCTTGAGTCCCTTCAATCAACAAGCAGCACCCAACCAATCCCCCTCATGGCCAGACAGCATTATGGGGATGGAAAACAGGTAAGTCATAATCACCCCATCCTGAAATTTTCAAAAGCCAGAAGTAGGTTTCATATACGGAGGTTAAATCAGTCGGTTAAATGTAATTAACACGTTAATAGTCCTAAACTCTTTCTTTTAGACAGACTAGAAATAATCCACCCTTTTTGTCGTGTTGATGCCATTTGGAGTCATGTTTTCAAACATGATAGGAAGTAGTTTTTAAGTTCAGCAGACAAGAAAACAGTGATAAATCGATCGAACTTGACACAGATACAAAGCAGAAAAACTTCTAGGGTCACCTCCCACACAGTCAAGAATGAAAGGGGTAACTGAGTAATGATTCTTTATGAAAACTTTGCTGTTTATCACCCTTTGATGGGGAGGAAAATTCGCTTGCGCAGCTCTAGTGTCCAGGCAGAGTTCACGTATGCATGCCACACGTCTGGTGCCAGGGCAAATTATGTAGGACATCCCTGCTCTTCTGTGCATTTAATCTGTGCGAGAGGTGGAAGGTGGCTCCACAAGCCTGAACATCTAATGCTTTTTAGGCAGCTCATGGCCAGCAGCCTGGATGACCTGCTGGTGCCACCCTCCACCAGTGAGGGACAAAGTGATGAACGTGCACTCCTGGACCAGCTGGACTCCCTGCTCAACAACACAGACGTGATGGCACTGGAGGAAATTGATCGTGCCTTGGGCATCCCTGAAATTGTCAACCAGGTCAGAAGTAGTCCGATTCAGGATCAGCACTGATGTTCATACATGATGCGATTGCTGTAAACAAAGTTTTCATTTTAGCTGTGGTGAGAAAAGGCCTCTGAGGGTTCCTAAGCCATGTTCATGTGTGGTATTATCCATTGTGTTTAATAACAAGGTCATTCCCTCTTCAGGGTCAATGTGGAGAGCAAGTTTCAGAGCCCTTCCCAGGACAAGAGCCTTCCATGGTGATGGACCAGAAGCCCTTGTACAACCAAGGCTATCCTGGCCCACCTAGCATGGCCATGCAGTCAGCCTACAATGGCTCAACGCAGGGCCAACCGACTGGGTTCAACCCTATGATGAACCAGATGGGGCAGCAGGGCAACTTCCCGTTGGGTGGCATGCACCCCCGAGGCAATATAATGAGGCCCCGTGTGATGGGTGTCCCCAAGCCCCTCCGTCTACAGCTGCAACAGAGACTGCAGAGCCAACAGGTGCCAACACACGCAAACATTGGTAGCTGGAATTGCTGCGGCTCTCCTGACTTGAAATATTTGCCTCCCATAAACGTACGTCGTGTTAACTTTGGCTGCTCGCTGGGCTAGGCCACAAACTGCTTAGTGAAAAAAGTTTGGGGTTTACATGCTTTGCTACCGATTGTGGAGCAGAAATGAATGTAGGGACAGGATTGTTGCTGGAAACAAAACAAAAGCTTTTACTAGCTAAACATTTTTAAACACTTAACAAAAATGGCACGTGAATCCATTTAGCTCACAAAAGAGGAAGCCAGACACCTCATTGGGTTAAAGTGATTGAATAAATTGGTTAAGGGAGAAAAAATTGATGGTTTTATTGTGACAAGAACCACAAGACCTTAAGAAACCACACAAAATGTGTATCATTCTCTCCGGTTGGTAACCAGCTACTTCTTATTGTAGTTTTGATTGTTACAGGTAGTTTGTCTTCAGAAAGTTTGGAGAAAGTTTTCTGTTTATGTAGCTGGTCTTTTCTCTGTAGCAGCTCAGATGTGCAGTCTTATTCCAGGGTACTAAAGCACGAACCAAGATCCCGTGTTACCACTGTGCTGCCAGCTTAATAATTGTGCCTTTTCTGTGAATGCCTTCCTCTTCAGTTCATGAACCAGAATCGGCAAGTTCTGGGGATGAAGATGGAAAGTCCTGCAGGTGGAAACCCGGCACTTCGCCCTGCCATGCAGCCTGGCATAAGTGGACAGGTATTCCAGTCTGCTTTCGACACTGTGGAATTGAATGTCCTAACCAAAACAAACAGAAACACAGATGTACACTTGTTCCTTGTCTTGCGAACATCTCTTGCGTATATTTGACGATACAAACATTTGCAAATATTTATTGCATTTTTATCGTTCTGTTTTCTAAAAATTTTCTATTTTACAGACCGTCCTTGCCTTACGACATACTTGATAGATGCATAAACGGTCAATAATAATAATAATAATAATAATAGTAGAGGGTAATTTAAAAAATGAAATTGCTGAAATATGTCAAAGTTTGAATGATTTGCAGGGATTATGTTAAGTGAGTGACCATCTTGTAGGTAATTAAAATGTGTACAGCATATAGTACCTGTATGGCATTGTAGTATAACGACAAGCAAACAAAAACATATACATGGTACTACGTCACAATTGAGCCCTTATAGCTTATATTGTAGATGAAAAATGTTATGAAAATACCATAAGACATTACACATATGTACCTGCACAGTATGCCTGTGACTTATAAGGCGAACCCCGTACGAGACGGTGCCAACACACGATGGCAATGCCCACGTACGGCCAGAAACCATCTTCTTTCATCTTACGCTGTATTCGTTGTCCCACAAACGGTAAATATCTTACCACAAGCGCTGCCGTATCCCCCATTGCACCACCTCCACCTCCTGCACCAGTTGCACCGTTGACCAAAGGCCAGCCGTCAACAAGCTCAGCAGGCTTGTTAGTGGAATAAGAGATCGTGTCGCTTGTGCACGCTACACGTTGCTGTTGTGTTTCACGGGAATAAAATGTAATGGACGTACTAAAGTGTTTTTCCAGTTTTTCTTTTCTGTTTAGCTTTCCCTGTTGCTCTTAGTAGACCCTAATTTATGTTTACATTTATAGATTCAGATGTAATAAGATTTGATTGATTTTTGACAACGTGGGTGGACTTAATGATTTTGAGTTACGAACAGACGTTGGTAAGCTGAAGTACAAGTGTAATTACACAGGCGGAATTCTGTGACATATAGTTAATTGTAGGTGACATGTTCCTTTGCTTTGTGCTCTCAGCCAGGGTTCCTGAATGCACAGATGATGGCACAGAGGAGCAGGGAGATCATGACTCTCCAGCTGAGGAGGCAGAGGATGATGATGCTGATGCAGCAGCAGCAGCAGCAGCAGCAGCAGCAGCAGCAGGTTGCAGGTGCCACTGGTGGGTTCAGCCCACCTCCCAATGTTACAGCCCCCTCCAGCATGGAAAATCCCATGGGAGGACCCCCCATGAACCAGATGGGACAGCAGCAGTTTGGTTACGGCAGTAACTATGGTAAGAGCTAGTAAGCATCGTGGGGGGGTGTTGCGTATGCGGCTGCAGTGTTGGGGCTGCCTGATCCAGTGAAGACCTGGTTGTGACGTTGCTGTACCTCTGGTGGTGACTTCATGTGCACAGTCGTGTGTGTGTGTGTGTGTGTGTGTGTGTTTGTATATTAAATGTTTGCGCACGGAAGTCACGGATGGCGTAAAAACACTGAACTTGCCTGTTTGTACTATGACTTGCAGGCATGAACCAGCAAGGAGACCCATCCTTTGTGCCCACAGGCAACAGTCCCCCCAACCCCATGATGTCTGGTCGTCTGGGTCTTCCCCAAAATCCCATGATGCAGCAGCACCTTCAGGGTGGTCAGATGTACCAATCTCCAGATGTGAAAAGCTGGTCCCAGACAGGCATGCCCAGGAACAAGTAAGACCTTGCTGAACACCTCAAAGCTACCCATTTATCTCATTGTGTTCCATACTAAAGTATAGCCTACAATTTGTATTTTACAAATTTGACTATAGTGTTAAAGTTGCAATTCAGAATGCTATACTCTCCAGGTGTTTCAGTGTCTTATAGATATTCAGGGAAATTGGTTGGGACATGGGATGTGCTGAGGATGCATTATTTCTTATACCATTGAACATAATGGAATCTTTATTTCTGCTGTTCAAGAATTCAGATTTTTTTTAAAGAACAAATTAGTTTTGAATAACAAGGTATAGCTAAATTCTATACAGAGAAATTATTGGTAAGGCATAGGGTTATACTGAGACCTTCAAACATAATTTTGTTGCATTGTGTTAAAAGGAAAGCAGAATGCAAGCGCAATGGGTTTCATCTTGTTATTCATGTGTAATGTTTTTCTGGAGCAATGGAGTACTTTACAACAAAAATATTATACGAGGTCACCGAGGTTCAAATCGTTTCAGTTCTGTGACCTTAAAAGTCGAATATTACCATCGTTGTTTCTCTTCTGTTTACATGTCATCAAGTCACGTTGCTAAATAAATTGTGTATTGCAGCTCACACCTTCAACAGCAGTTCCCTCACCAGGGGAATCCAAGTTCACATCCCCAGCAGCAGTTTCCTCACCAGGGGAACCTGGGTTCCTACGGAGGAATGATGACAAATGGATCCATGCCAGTCAACAGCAGTGGGGCCCACATAAGTCAAATGTCGGGCCAGATGATGCCAAGCCAGATGAATCCAATGGCTATGGGCCGGATGCCTATGGGGCCGGACCAGGTACAGGTTCCCAGGGGATTTCAGGTTCCTACAGTCTATAAAATGTTTTCAGTTTTTTCTGAAGAATATCAGTAGAATATCGATGGGCTGCTGGCTCAGTTGGTTTTCATTGTGTCCTGGCTCTCAGTAAATTAAGTGACTTTTGCCAGTGCAATCGATGTTTTTTCTGTTTCATGCTGGTTGGCGGTTAATTTTTCGTGGCAAGAACTGATATTTTCTACCTAAATAACTAGATAGAATCATTTAATTGACAACTAGAGTGCGCAAAAAAAAAAAACCCAAATCTTCACAGCCTGTAGCCCTTGTACAGGTGACAGTGCCTGTTGGAGTTTATCAAGGTACAAAGGGGACAAATAAAACTGGGTTCTGACTGTTCATGAAACTACTGTAGCATCCAACTGAATCTGTCTGTCTCCCACTGTCTTTTTGTCACATCTCCAGCACAAATTCCATTGAGCACGGACCCGAGCGGCTGGCGCTGTGATGGAACAGAGACTCACTGTGAAAACTGTGTGAACAGACACGTGCTCTCGGCGCGGACCACCAAACCACACGACATCCAAGCGGACCGAGCACTGGCCAGTTTCTGCAGCACATCCCCTCCCTTTGAACTGCTGCCTGTAGAATCTGCAGTATGCTGAAGTCTGACGCTGGTGGATAGATGACTAAACCAATCTGTAAAAACCACACATCTCGTGTGTGACGCTGACTGTGATGCAGACAGACACACGGAGACGCAAGTGTATAACTTTTCTATATTTAAAATTGAAAATCTATTTATCTAGTTTTGTGGGTTCTTGTCCCTGGGCTGTGTGCTGTTGCTCATGGGAGGTACCTTGATACACTGGACCAAGCAGAGATTGGTCTGACCAGATGAGCGATGAGGCCTCCTTTCACATGTAGAATGTAGGTCATACAGTATTTTAGCCTTCAGCGGGGGGATACTCTTTACTTTGAAATATGATGGGTTAAAGTACTGCGCAAAGTGATTAATTTGTGATTGCACTTTACAGAGAGCTAATATTGAAAAGATTGTTGCAATATGTCTTGGTAATTATTTAGCCTTATTCAAGAATTAATGCACACAGCATTTATTAAAAGCAGGGGCCCACTGTCATGAATAGAAGGTTAAAGGAAAGTGGTAAGCACACGTTTATTATGCAGATTTAAGCAATAACCTCTAGGCTTTAGGCTGAAATTGAAAGGGAGCGTCATCAAAGTAAAGGTACTGCAGTATTAGATGTGAATTCACATTTTTGGAATTGTGAATAGGTTCTGTAAATAAGCTTAAAATGTATCATATGCTTTTGTAGGTCACATACTGTTTTTGCACAGATCGTAAGGCTCGATATTTAAGGTATAATTTTCCGATTGTGTCTTGTAGGTCAATACGGCATTTTTCATTTAAAGGGGAGGGGATCCTCTTACCAGAGCTCATTTCAGTCCATCTTTCAGAAATGGTAAACTGTTTTTTGCTTTAAAGCACTTTTCTTATAAACCATGATATTTTTTCTAAGAGGATAGCTTAAATTTGGGATGGAACTGTAAGCTTGTAATTTTTTTTTATTTTATTTTTTTTTTTTTAAATTAACTCTTAATATACTAAAAATTTTATAAAGTTCCCTGGCCTTACGAAGGGGAAACGGTCGAGATGTGTACACAGCTAACTATACATGGGTCTCTGGAAAACCGTGAAGATTTCTTTTTAATTTGCTTTTTTAGGCTTGGACAGCACCTAACACATGAGCTGTTCAAATGAGTTTGATCCATTGTGAAAATTCCTTGCCACCTATAGCTTTATTTTCTGAGGCTTTGTTTGAAAGGGGTTAATGGTTTTGAGTGTGACCACAAGAACCAATTGTCAATGACTACTAGTGGTGCTGTAGTGTTTTGACTTGGGTTTTATTTATCCTGCTGTTAAATAGCCAAATATTTTCATATTGTATGAAACGGGGTTCAGTAACTGATATACTCAAGAGTATGAGTACTTCTGATGGCAAGGGACAAATTTTAAAAATAATGCTCCTGATAAACTTCTCCGAGGTGCTGAATATGATAGGAAGCAACAAAATGGTTTAAAAAAGTTACTAGGTAAATCTTTTTTTTTTTTTTTTTTTTTTTTTTTTTTTTTTTAATTTTTCTGCTATAATTTTATAAAGGCCACTGTGGGTCATATGTTTTTTTTTTTTAATNTTTGTTAATGCTCCTGCCATAATTTTATAAAGGCCACTGTGGGTCATATGTTTTTTTTTTTTAATCTACTTTTGAAAACTTTCAAGAATTCTACCTTGTAAGACATGCGCAATCCAAAGATTTTTTTTTCCTCTTCTGCTTACTTTTTGACGCGTATTTTTAAGCATACTTGCGTATATACACAGATACATGTGTATAGTATCATAAGTACAACACAGAATAAATGTTTCCAGCTCTGCCATGGTTTTACTTTTTCGGCCAGTTTAGGACTTGTTGCTGTGTTACGGGGTTGTTTTTGGAGACAGTTTCTTTAAATTTAATGCCTTTTGTCTGTATATAGACAGTTTCAGTGGTATTGTAACTAGTAACTGGAAACCGTGTACAAGGGTTAACCGGTTAACTTAAGAATTGAAACAAATGGTAGTAATGGCAACTGTTTTAGTGTCCAACAGCTCATTTTTCAGGTGATTGATTGTGAAGACAAAATTCATAAATTTAATGTAGATTAGTTTTTTTTGGTTTAGATTTTGTTTGGTTGATTGTCAATGTTGTACAAAAAACAAAGCATAGAAATTTCAGCTGGACCTTCATCTACACTGTACCTGCATTCATTCTGGTAGAACGTTCCACCACTCCCCTTCCTACCTTTACTAAATTGTGTTGCCTAGAAAAAAGGAAAAAAACTGTAACAAATTAAGATTGTGCAGTCAATTTCAGGATGTAAATCGCTGTTCCATTTTTCTTACTCATTTCTTGATGTTAATATTGATGTAAATACAAATTTCTATTTAAAAATGTACTCCTTATAATGTTTGTGTTCCTTTTCCAATGCGCATGCTGCCCACGATCCACATCAAACTGCAACGTGTCCAATATAAGTTCTGGAGCGCCAAGTTCACGGTTGCTGATCCTAACACGGCACATCACGTGCGTAAGGTAGAAGAGTGATGCTCGTAATGAATGGAAAACACTGGAGAACATTCACAAGAAGGCTTATCCTCATTTCCCAAATGCTGTACAGTGTGTTATAAAAGTGGATGTTTTGAAAGCTTTGATACATTAGACAATAGACATTTTCACATTGGTCCTTCACACTACAGATACGCTGGCTTTGACAGCAAATATGCAGGGAGGGGAAAAAAAAGTCAAACAGATCAGAAAAGTAAAAATTTAATAATGCAATGCTCTGGTACCATTTAAGTTTAGTTTTTTACCATTTTAATTTTTTAACCTTAAATTTTAA
This sequence comes from Arapaima gigas, assembly GCA_900497675.1. Classification (NCBI taxonomy): domain Eukaryota; kingdom Metazoa; phylum Chordata; class Actinopteri; order Osteoglossiformes; family Osteoglossidae; genus Arapaima; species Arapaima gigas. The sequence continues at coordinate 334,079 of UFQX01000318.1, forward strand.
ATTTACCATGTGATCCTTAAGTCACCTTAATGAGGATAAAACTGAAGTGACTAACCTATTTGAACAAAAAGTTGTAGGTAACACAGTGGTTGCAGCTTCTGCCTTTACACTCAGAAGGATCCAGATTCAGCTGCAGTATCATTGTGTAAGAAAATTACAATGCACTGCTTTAGTAAAATGGATAAATTACTGCTTGACATTTTAAGTGATGAGTAAATCACAGATGCTTGACTTTTTTTTTTTTTTTTTTTTTAAATCAAAAATTCTGTCCAAGTTATGAGACTCAGTGTACCCTGCCTCACACCTGAAGCTTGTGGGTTAGACACCAGCTTACTGGACAAATGGTTAATGGTAAAGAATTAATAATATAACAAGCTACAAATATATTTTGTAAGACATTATAAAATGTGTTGACATTGTTACAAAAATACCTTTTTATTTGGCTAAGTTTTTATCTTTGAATCATCCCCCCCCCCCCAAAATAAAAAAAAAAGCACTAAATCACCTTCCTCAGAACAGAAATTTTCCTACTGGGGTAATCGCTNCCCCCCCCCCCCCAAATAAAAAAAAAAGCACTAAATCACCTTCCTCAGAACAGAAATTTTCCTACTGGGGTAATCGCTGGAAACAAGTGATCATAATCCCATTTAAGTGAGGAATGGGTGTACAGGGACATACTGTTTTGAACTACTGGGGCGTGGGAGAAAATTCACCTTTCCGCAGCACTGCGTCAAAGTGACACCTGAGAGGTTCAAGAATAAACAGTTTGTCATTTAGTATCCTGGCGAAAGCCATCAGAAATCTGGAACTGGCTGAAGACTGTGGTCCACAAGTCTGGTCCGTAAACCGGAGCTGGAACAAATGTTCCAAGAAAAAGAGGCAAACTCAGTGTGAGGGGGCAGAAGGTGGGGCAGTGGTCAGAGGCTCAAAGGACCCGGGTTCAAATAAACTTCCTGCTGCAGTAACAATTATTCTGCAGTATAAAATGGTAAATAAGTATAAGAAATCGATTAATATTGTAAATGTCGCTGGAGATTTTAAATTGCTCACCACAACAGCTTTGAAACTCTTTCATAAACTAGTGTACTAAGTTAGAACCTGTGAGCTGTATAAACTTAGAACAGTTTACACAATTTGCAAGGGCAAAGAGAACAATAAGCCAAGATTCCAGGATGAAATAGTGATGAAGCTCAACCCAGTGAACACGGGAAATGACACAATCGTTTCATTAAAAAGGTGACAAAAATAGCAGCTATTACACAGAAAGTATGGTTATAAAAATGAGGAGATACTATGACAGAGAGAGAGCAGTTGAAGGATTCTGACTCCCGCTAACTGCCGAACGCCTCCGCTGTGACGCCACTTCCCCTTATCGACCGCGTGGGACTGAAAACACACAGGTCAGCCAAACGTCACTTCCGGGGCGGGCAGGTTAGGGAAACGTGTCCTTAGGCGAAAGCCGCAGTTTGGGGGTGTCGCGCGGATGACTGGCGGCGCGCGCTGAGCTGCAACAGCGAAACGGGGGTCTTATTTTTCCCGAGATAAAGCGCTGACGTTAGTCGACAATATGGCCGACGTGGAGCAGGGCGACGTGGGTTCGGCTTCCTTGGGGGGAACAGAACCGGTGAACGGCACGGCGCAGTTCGTGTCCACAGCCGAGGGGACAGCGCTGGCCTACGGCAGCCTGGTTCTCATGGCTCTGCTGCCCATCTTCTTCGGCGCGCTGCGCTCCGTGGGCTGCAGCAAGAGCAAGGTAACGCGGCGCGGCACCGAAGCCCTCAGCGCATCGCCATCCTCGTCCTTACTGTCCCCGGTCTCAATTGGACCTGGTGCCCGGCGGCAGTAACAGCTGGCTGACTGTACCGTTGCACAAAAAAACGTAGCAGGTTGCTGTGGGACTCGACCCAACAACCGTCAACTGACAGTTCCGTATCTTTAACCACTGCGCCACCTGCTGATGAAATGCACGTGCAATTGTACGGTTAACGTATTTACTTTGTGAAATGCGGACTGCTGCTATTTTCACATGCAGTGAGTACCTTTCTTACAGTCCTTTTTTTGTCAGTGTGAAAGTCCAGTTTATTTTATAAGTGTTTAGAAAAATCAGCAGCACCTTTTTACCTCTTAGCTCTTTCCCAAACGCCTTCTGTTAACCACGCCACACGTCTACCGGTGTGTAAAGGTCTTGTTTGCTGGCTGCAGAAAATAATCTTTATTTTGTCACTCAGAGTTAACACGAGACCTGCAAACCCACACGTCTTTCTCTCTCCCGGGTGGATCACTTAGCTTTTACTTTGCCGTTGAAATTAGAAATGAACTTTGCTTGTTTGGGTTGAGGTGGGCAGGTCCAACTGGGACACTAGTGCTTTGGTGACACCGTTAGATGACTGTCTCATACATACATACATCATACACCTTGCTGCCTGTTTACCACACTTATCAATTAACCCCGTATGTTTACCTTTGATAAACATCCTCGATGTCCCAATGTTGGTCAGTACCTTTGATGGTCACAATCTGCAGACCATAACTTGACCCTCCGCCAAGTGCATCGATTTTCAGCATTTTTAATTTTTTTGTGCACAAAAAGAGCTTCCTGACCAGCTATCGGAAGTAATTATTAGAATATGGCTTTAAAAAAAAGTGTCGCCAAGTGGTTTCTCACCCCCCACTGTGCTGCTCTGGCCTATTTTATGGAACTTTCCAATTTTATTGACAAATCCGCTGGGGTAAGACGTGATGTGCAGTTAATTCGCTCTCCCCTCTGTCGCAGAACGCAGCTCGGCTTATTATAAAGGCTGGTTCCCGAAATAGCTCTGGGTCTTTGTGAAGGGCACTATTGTTCCTCGGCACAGAATGAGAAGCGAGACGTGAAGGTGGACGTTTTCCAGTGTTCCTTGTAGCACTAGCGCTCTCTCTTGTGCAGGCGTGGTCGGAAAGGCAGAGGAAACGGACACGGTCTCTCTTCTCCAGCCGTCTGTCCTTGTGGTGAATCTGTAGCAGCCCGGATGTTTCCTTAGTTTTATTTTCTGTTTTATGTAAATATTCCTTGGGAAAAAATTGAGAACTAAGTATCGTTGGCGCTGCAGTCAGAGGGTTTTGTTTTGCTGAAGCCTTTGCCCAAGATAGCTTGCAAGGTTAAGTTTTGCATGAAAAGCTGCCTACAATGATTTGCCCTTTTACTGCAGGGTATTTTGTACTATAGGAACTGAGAGGAAGCATCTCGCTCATGGGCACGACAGCAGGTGTGGGGATTTGAACCCCGTGTCCATCGACTGCTGAGGGCTGGCAGCGATGCCTGCTGAATTATTAGATGTGACCCCACGGTTTCAGAGTTTTTCTAAACGTAACTGGATGTGTGTTTGTAGCTTTTAAAACAAACACGGAAACGTGGTTGTTTAAGGCTACAAATTCAAAAATAAAACTTGACTTTGCAAGGCTGTCAGCATATTACTAAAGTAATTGAGACCTTGGTGACACCCAATCGTGAGCTTGACTTCTTCATAGATGTGGAAGTGATGTGTTTCTTTTTCCCTCCCCCCTCCCCAGAATTCCTCCGACATGCCAGAGACGATCACCAGCCGAGACGCTGCCAAATTTCCCATCATTGCCAGCTGTACCCTCTTTGGACTGTACCTCTTCTTCAAAGCAAGTTGCTGGCAGGCTTACTGTTTTACACTTATACCCTTTATACATGTTCTCATTAACATTTACCCTTTATCTATAGCTTCACTATATACTTGTTTTCTGTTCCATCATCCTAACCTGCTGTTCAGCTCTGAGTTGGTGTGTGAGAAGAAGCCTCTGTTTAAAAAAAAAACTGAATAAAGTGCTGTTCTCTCCACTCTACACACCCAGCCTTGACATAATAGGTTTCCATACGATGCAGACCCTCTACACCTTCTTCTCTGGGTATATACCCTTTATTCACACAGCAAGCTTATTCTGCATAATGGCAGTTTGGGCTATTTTGTCATTTTACTTTCTTGCTCAGTGGGAAAAAGTTGAACAACTTCAGCCTCTTTCGCTCTCTGCTCTGGTTTTATTTCTGCCAGCGATCGGTTACCATAAGGAGGCAGCTTGGCCTTTCAGGGTCCCTGACACGTTGCTGCCTCCCGGTCCCAAACAGTTTACACATCTCGAGCCTGAAAGCTGACCCCCACCCCCCCCCAATTAGAAAAACTGTGAACAGTTCCATGTTCTCATGGTAAACCAGAAAAAGTTGTACCAAATGGTTGTGACTCCTAACCTCCCAAGTGTTCTGTCCAGGTCTGAACTGCTCAAGTTCAGCATTCATATTAACAGGTAACCCTGGATTTCACCTTGGATAAACCTTGGATAAAAGTAGCAAGTAAGGAACTCGGAAAGGGTGTTTCTGGGTGTGCTTTATTACTGGCTGATCAGTAGATTGTAACTATGGATTTAGAAGTTAGGAGTGAATTGACATTTTTACTGTAATAATGATTTGTACTTCTTAATCTAATCCTTCCTCTATATTTCTAGATCTTTTCTGAAGAGTACATCAACTTGCTGTTGTCCGTGTACTTCTTTGTGCTTGGAATATTGGCCTTGTCTCATACTATGAGGTAATCTGTTTTTTCCCCCTTCATTAGAGGCTAATGCCATTGTGTGGAATTGTGTCATACAGCAGTGAATTAAACAGTTTCCACTGCCTTACCCTGATCTCACCTCTGTTTTCTGCCTTTCTGTTGCCAGTCCTTTAATGAACAAGATATTTCCCAGCAGCCTCCCCAACAGGCAGTATCAGCTGCTGTTCACCCAGGGCTCAGGTGAAAACAAAGAAGGTAAGGACACCTTTTGCATTCCCTGCTGGGATTAGTGAAGTTTTGTATCCTATCCCATCCTTGGAGAGAATATGTTAGTTAGCTTTGTATGGGTAGTAAGTTCATGGGGGCCGGTCAGTTACGTGTCTTGTTGCTGTTCTCTCCAGAAATAGTCAATTACGAGTTTGACACCAAGGACCTGGTTTGCCTGGGCATCAGTAGTGTGGTCGGAGTTTGGTACCTCCTCAAAAAGGTAAGATACCAGGAAAAAAATTATTTTTAAAAAAGACGCACACGTCTGCAGCGCAAATGAAGTCGTAGAGTAGGAGGACTTGACGTTCGGTGCTTTAGTCGAGACCAAGGAGATGAAGGGTGACAGGGTTTAAGCTGGTACACCTCTGGTTGCAGAAGCAGCCAGCAGGAAAAAGATGCTGGGGTTCTGATCCACTGTACAGCTGCAGGTAGTTTGTGTGCTGCCAGTGATGGATCCTGGTGACTGAGAGGGAAGAGAACTGCAGCAGTTTTCTAGAAACAACCCTGATGTACCAAATTAATGAAATATTGTGCAATGTGTTTAATAAGCGCAGTATATAGTGTCAGTGGACACGTGGATGTCCGGCGTCCTTGTCCCTCTGCGATCCGGCTGTTGCGCAGCCCAGTAAGTCAGTGCTTTACTTGTGTATGGGGCAGCACTGGATCGCCAACAACGTGTTCGGCCTGGCGTTTGCTCTCAACGGAGTGGAGCTGCTGCACCTCAACAACGTCAGCACAGGCTGCATCCTCCTGGGTGGCCTGTTTATGTACGACGTCTTCTGGGTGAGTCTCCCTCCTCACTTCAGCATACGGGCTGGACATCCTACTAATGCTGGCTCTTTCAAACCTTCTGCATGTTCCCTCTATGTATCACCTTTCTAAAGGTTGGAACCCTGTCTGCAGGGCTGCAGGGCCTTCAATGATCATTCATGCTGTTTAAGATTTTTGTTTAAAACCTTTTTACTAATGTAATTTAAACGCAACTGGATATTGTCTTAAGTAGCAGTTTTTCTTTTATAGGTTTTTGGCACAAATGTTATGGTAACTGTGGCCAAGTCTTTTGAAGCCCCAATAAAATGTAAGTATGGCAATTAAGTTTGTTGGCAGTGCATGTTTAATGGTTAGAAGTGTTAGGTTACTTTCCAGTTTTCAGTAAACGTGCACGTAGCCCGGGAGGTAGGGATGGGACGTAGATCGGTCTAGCGCTGGACTCGGCCGGCCGTGAGATGTCGTGAGAGGTTCCGCCGCAGGTCTCTGCAGTTTGAACTGACGCACTGTGGGACTCTGGTGTGTCACTGAGTGCCTCCATGCATCTTTCTCCCCCCCGGCAGTGGTGTTTCCACGGGACCTGCTGGAAAGGGGTCTGGAGGCCAGCAACTTTGCCATGCTGGGTCTTGGTGACATTGTCATCCCAGGTTAGTCGCCTCGCTAAAATCATCAGGATAACGTCACGCAATAGAAATATTGTGATTCTCTTCTTGAGGTATTAATTTGGTTGTAATGCTTAGTAAAGCACAGTGAACACATCTCAACTGGCGCAAATGACAAGGATCACTTGCTTGGCAGTTCCACTCAAGGGTGCTGTAGTATAAGACTGTCTTTGTGTTTTGTATGTTAATGGTTTCTGTACTAAAGCATGATTTTATTTCCAGGTATCTTCATTGCATTACTACTTCGCTTTGATGTCAGGTGAGGAACCGCAATGTAAATAAAACATGACTAATACAAACTGTCTTAGTTTATTACTGCTATGTACATTAATTTTTTTTTTAATTCCCCCCCCGACCTGTTCTCAGTTTGAAGAAGAATACACAGACCTATTTCTACACTAGTTTCCTGGCCTACATCTTTGGCTTGGGCCTCACCATGTTTATTATGCACACATTCAAACATGCTCAGGTGAGAAGGTGTGTGTGTGTGTGTGTGTGTGTGTGTGTGTGTGTGTGTGTGTGTGTGTGTGTTCATCTCAGGATCTTGGATCATTGTTGCTCATTTTGCTTTTCTTTATCCCAGCCTGCCCTGCTTTATTTGGTCCCAGCATGCATTGGATTTCCAGTGACCATGGCACTGGTGAAAGGAGAGCTGACTGAAATGTTCAGGTAAACATTTTTTTTGGACCTTTCCTGTCATTTCACACAATCCTCATCTTCATACATCTAAGGAGTGCTCTTGTGCCTTTGGGAGATGTGTGTGAAGGGAAGGTGCAGTGGACCTGTGTCAGTCTTCTGTCTCATCTCCCCTCCTTCCTGATCTTCCTCATCCTGTCTGGCACCATCTACCTCTCCCTTAATTCTCTCATCCTACCTCTTCATCTGCACCCCCTTCCCCCCCAGTCAAGCATCACCCACCATATACGGGCAGAGTTTTAAGTGGAGTAACCTTGGGCTAAGTCCATGGTGACATCAGCAGGACAAAGGTGGCAGCTGGCGTCGGCTGTCTGCATGGTGCAGGGTTGGAATTCCTGATGATAACCCAGCTGCACCTCCCCGTGTCCGGGAACATTCCTCCGACTCCGCTTCTGCCTCCAGTACGTCCGCCGTTGCTGATGAGCTGATAGTCACCACAGCAACCCAACAGAGGTGACCTTGGAGCTTCACGTGAGGCCTGCAAAGAGAGGAGAGTCATCTCCCCCCCCTTGGGTGGCCGTTAGACCTGAGCGCAGAGTCACCCGCCCTTTCACCCCTTCTGTGGGCCACGGCGGACAGTGTTTCCCTCTGTATTTCTGACTTCTAACATTCAAGCGTGTCCATAATCCATTTGACCTTTAATCACTTTTAATCTCTTCTTTCGTGCAAGAAGCTTGTGGGTTTCTCCTTTCAGGTTGTCTGACAACCTGCTCTCTGGCCTCTGTGTCCTCCCTGGCTGCCCTTTCTCCTTCCCCTCCTTCTCCTCCTGTTCCCGTTCCTTAGCTACGAGTCCTCAGAGGAGATCTTACCGCACACGCCTCGGCTCACGCGCTTTCCCACAGTCTCCGGCTCGCCTGCCAGCCTTGCTAACTCCATGCAGCCATTGCCTTCCTCTCCCAGACGGCGACGCCATCTTCCCACCTCCCTGTAGGGGCCACAGTGTTGCTGGGCAGGTACACCTCTCTTCTCCCTGTCTTCTTTCTCTTGTGTTGCTTCCCAGCCTCCCTGTGCACAGTACCAGTGAAAAGTGTGAGTACACCTGGGTACCCTGAGCAACACTTGTATGCACTGGGAACTGGACAGAAGATTGAAAGCAAAGGAACCCACACATTTCACCTGCATCTCCGGGAACTGCTGCAGAAGAGCTGAGAAGACACAGCAACCCATTTCCTGGTCAAATATGTTATCCACGTACGTCCTGGGGGGGAGTGTGTGTGCTCAAACTTTTGACTCGTGCTGTAGTTTGTCTCCACGTCTCACAGCGGGCTCTGGAAGACCTCTCTTAGTGGAGCAGGTATTACTGGCAGTGCTGAGAGGGCAGATAAGGACGCCGGTGACGCCAGAGCTGCTGTCAGCCCCCTAGAAAATATGGTATCTGATGCTAAGCGAGCTGAAGCCCTGCAGCTTCACGTTCCATCCCAGCAGACAGCCGTTTCTCAGATTGTCCGCTGGTGTGTGTACATGTGTGTGACGTGCCTGATCGCTCTCAGGACCCATCTTCATGTATGCGTTTCCACAGCTGTGTCCCTTAGTCCCCAGTGAGGTCAGCACGTGCGCAAACCTGCTGTGCTGCAGCACTGAAGCGGGAAGTTCTGTGGGTCTGGGGGCGAGCAGCTCAGATGCTGCCTCGAGCTACGGAAGCTGTAGCGAAAGTGTGTGAGGAGATCTCTTCAGGGAGTAAAGGTCATAATGGCAGCTGTGTTTGTCTGTGATGTAACCCTGCTTGACTTCTGTCGCTCCTCAAGGTACGACGACTCTTCCCCAGAATCGGAGGCGGCAGCCAAGGAAGAGGAGGAGGGATCAGAGAAGAAGGAGAACTGAAGGCATCTCACTCTGCTGTCTCATCTTGTTTGCACCAGACGGTGGCGCTGCTGCCCTCTGCTTGTTGCGCTGTATGTGAGAATGATGAATATATGAAGTAACTGTGTTGCATTAGAGGTTTTGTTAAATGTGAGCTTTTTTTTCCAAGAAACAGAGTTTAACATATTATTTGGTCCTTATGTTACTTTTTTAACCACAGTATCTTTTTAAAGGCCAGAATTTTTAAACGTAATATTTGCGCCTACAGGATTCGTTTGTGGAATTAAATGAAACATTGGTGACTCTTTCTTACGGACCAACCAAAGATGGCGAGGAAGTGATTTTGGCTAATACTGGTGCAACACCATTGAGTTTTGGTTTAAATTTAGCTGAGAAATTGAAATTAATGTTTTTGTATCTGCCGTACTGTTGTAGCCCTTTCCCGAGTGAGGGCCAGCTATTCACAGCGCATCCATGTACGTGAACAGTAGGTATTTTGGATTTTACATTATAAACCTATTTTACGTTTGCTTTGTAACATTTTTAGCGGTCCAAACTCTCCCTCCAGATCCAGAGCCTGGTCGTGTTTTACCACCAAACAGACGTGTTGCCCAAAACAATGGCAGGATTCTAGAGAAGGTTTCATGCCAAACTGACTCTCACTTTGTAAATAGTTGATTTTTATGTATGAAAATGACTGTTTGTTTCCCAACTGTGCTGCTCTGAGGAACCAAGGACCAAAACCGTGCCCACAGCGATGTGCAGTTTTATAGCAGAATTTTAACAGAGTGGTGCCACATATATGACCTCACTGACCCAGGCCTTCGTGTTTACTTCAGTATGGTGTGTGTGTGTGTGTGTGTGTGTGTGTGTTTCCTAAGCAGTTACAGTTAATGATCTCTCTCGGATTGGAACAATTCCTGCTTTTTGAGGTCTCGCGTTATTGATTCTGGCCTTTGGGAGACCGTGGTGGGTGAGGCTGAGCTTGAGTGACAGTCCACCCAAGTGGGGCACGTTTCATTTTCAGCAGCTCTTTGTTATTGGTGTGTATGAGCTTCGCATAGTCAGCTTTCCAAGTATCCCAATATTTGCAGTTTGTTTTTCCCCGGTTAAGACGCCAGTGCAAGTTTAGGCCAGCTTCTTTGTTGAGGAGCGCTTTGTTTGTTAAATGGTGGTAGAGGTGAGCCGTGTCGGCGCGAGCGAGTGCGGCCGGGTCGCTACTTCGTACACCCTCGAAAAAGTTTGTGGAAATCGTGGAATAATTTTGCCATTAATTAAAATAGGAAAAAGTGTGATCCAGAGATTTTACAAAAATCACGTGTTTCCTCACACGTGTCATATTTTCACCTGGTTTTATTTAAAAAAAAAAAGAGCTTTTATTGCTGTGTTGTGGCAACCAGCATTAATGAGGCTGTCTGACAATTTTAAGAACGTTTTCAAGCACATATCCCAGTTACTGCGCAATTTCCTGAAGATTTATGAGAATGAAGTTATAATAACTGCAGGCATCTGCAGATGATCAAATGAAATGTTTAGTAAAAAAGTGTAACTTGTAAAATAAAATGACGGAGGATCACAGAGGATGTTGCTCGCCCGGCGTCTGGTGTCACTCACCCTTCAGCACAGTTTTCATCCCCCATCAGGTGCGCTTGATCGCAGCGGTCCACTTCTCATCCTGAAAGCAGGGGGCGGGAGGCGAGGTGCCCCCCGGGAGGGACGCCAGCGCGTCACAGGAACAGTCACACCCTGCGGTGATTTATAGTCACCAGTCCACCTGAAACACATCTTTGGACACCGAACGAAGGAGAAAGTGCAAAGCAGATGTACTGAACTGGTCGCATTGCTGCGCTGCCTGTGCTTGGATTTAACGCGATCTTTTTAACATGATCTTTCTCCCCCCAAAACATCTTGCGCAAAAGAAACTTGAACTCCTCCAAACATCTACATTTGTGTCAGAAGCTTCTGTCCAAAGCGGCTTACTGTACATATGCTTTCATATAGATAATTCAGGGTTAGTTCCTCTCTCAGGGGGGCTCCGGAGGAGGTGGGATTCAATCCCAGGTCTTAAAGGCAGCAGCTCTGACCTCTGCACCCCTGACTGCCTCTCGTTTAATCCAAAAGCAACTTTTTCCCCCCATCTTACACACTGTATTTATTGTAGCACTGCATTCTTTTTTTTTTTTTTTTTACAACAGGACCTCACCTGGGCTTTGAATAACAAACCTTCAAGTTATAACCTGGTGACCTTAACTGTTATCCAAGAGGGACCTTTTTCGGGGAAAGTAGAGAGCAGAGCAGCGCAGGCCGGCAGGCAGGAACACACACGACACAGCTTTGGAAACGAGAAGAAATGGCCAGAGGAATCTTAACCTAGAAACACAGGAAAGGGAGTCTGGAGAGGAATAGAGTTCCTCTCACAAAGGGAAGGAAGGGATCTGAACAAACAACCTGGCCGACTTCTCAAACTTGCATCCAGTGAGAACTGAGATGATAGATTGTAGTGGTGTGAATGAGAGTGGAGTGACTCTGAGGCCCCTGTTGCCGCCACCTCCGTCCCGCCCAGCCACGGGTGCAGCTGCGCCATGGCTGGAAGGATGCTGGAAATACCTCTGAGTCCTGTGATGCAGGTTCTCACCGGCCCCGTGTGTGTGTGTGTGTGTCAGGGGATTGGGAATTACCTCAACTTCACCAGATTATGCACATTTTTCATACAGGTCAGGATGCGAACGTACCATTTTCTTTCATTTTATAGTTGTCAGGAAACTGAACCAGAGGTTTTCTGTCCCTTTTGGACGCGTTTTAATTCTCAGCTTTCCCCGCACCCGAGCTGTCAGCAGCGGCCACTAGATGGCGCTCTCTGAAAGTGCCGGCCTGTCCTGTGTGTGTGTGTGTGTTTGATTGGTCTGGACATGAACATCCACTTAATGCATAAAAGTGAAGATGTGCTGAGTTTCTTCCCCATTTAAAGCTTCTGCAAACATCTGCAAACACTCACGCCTTTGAGTCAGTCGGTAAGATGGAAGATGTGCTGCAGGGGAGGCAACTGAGCATCACAAGCATGGTGTCTTCAGCATGTTTACCACACCTGGGTAAAAGTTTTGCAACCTGCTTGTCAGCCAGGCTTCTCTCCGTTCCCGGTGACTGGCGGGATGAATGCCAGCACAGCGCTGGGTGTGCTCTCGAATGCACATCGAGAGTTGTCCCTAGGGGGCGCAATGGCCGGTGCGAGTAGCGGCTGACAGCGTCGCCTCCGTATGGCCTGCTCTGCCTCGTTTGTTTATTTATGGTCAGTCTTGTTCATTTTTGCTATGAGATGTGTGCACCCGGCATCCTGTTGTCGGTCGGCCTTGTCGCTTTGCGCCGATTTAAATAGGTGGCACAGCGGCTGCAGGTGTTTTTCACCCAGCTGTCACCTTGGTGCTCTGCACTCCCGCCCCAAACTTTGACCAACACGTGGTAACTTGCAGGAAGTCCTTCCTTTCCGTCAAAGCCACAGGTGCAGGTTAATGTTTCTGTTTATGGGGCTTGTTCCGAGGCCCTGGCTGTCGCCACGATGGCGAGAAAGGCAAACAAAACTGGAAGGCGAGAGAGGGAGCAGAAAAATTCAAAGTGAAACCTCAAGTTGATCCCCGCGCACATTTTTGCTTTAACGTTACACAATCCCACCTGCATCTCTTGCACCATCAACGTCTGAAACGTATCAAAACTATCTGAGGAATGTGCACTGTGGTTCTGGCCTTCAGGCTTGTAAGAGACTACAAGCAGCTACGTTAAAAAAAAACATCTAGATAGATGTTCAGATGTCAGTGACGTTTATTTGAAGGAGTTTGTATTTTAGGTATTTATACAGTTGGCAGCTGAGGCCGTTCAAATTAAAACGTCCTTCCAACTGGAAAGGTTTGCGCACGACCATTTGGGTCTGAACCTATGGCAATATTTCCTCGACATTCCACCTCCCGAGCATCCATCTCAAGTGGGACTGTGGGCTTCGGTTTGCTTCGCCGGCGCCTCTATGGTGGCTCCATTATGGGGAGGCCGGTGTGGTGGAAACGGCCATTGTTCCCCTCCTTCCATGGTGGTCGCTCGATAATAAAACATGACAAGTACCCCTGACATTCGGCAGCGCCACGTCTGCTCAGAAGAGTGCCCCCCCCCAGGGGCAATGGGAACAGAGACGAGGACATACAGCGTCGGTCATACTGACATGAGCAAACAAGTCTGAGGGACCCCCCCCCCCACGTTCCCAACAGACAGCTTTCTGTACTGGTCTGTTTTCCAAGAAGCACTTCTGAGAGTAAAGAATAACAACCATGGAAATTCAACAAACATTGTATGTCATCTATCATCAACTCCTTTATCTTGCTGAGGGTTGCAGTGGTCCAGAGACCATCCTAGAATCATGGGCTGTGAAACTACACAGTCACGTGCTGTAGCCAATTTATGTCGATCGTTGAACCTAAAACGCAGGTTTTTGAACTGCGGATGGAAACCGGAGCCCCGAGAAGCCCACGCAGACACAGGCAGAACATGCAAACTCTGCACGGACCAAGCCAGATTTCAACCCACACAGTCCAGATGTCCTGAGGCGCTAGCATCACTCTTTCGGAAGAGCAGTAGCGAACATGAAGGTCAGCGGTCTGCCAGGTCCCTCAAGAAGAGGCCCGCTGTACCTGTCCAATGAAACGTGAAATCGAACTCCTCTGGTGTGGCTTTGCAGGCGCCTCGGTGAGGACGGCGGTCGGTCCTTCTGCGATTCCCCACCCACCCGGTGTGAAGATGCGCTCGAAAGGACTCGCTGCTCCGAGTGTCCGAGCCACGGAGAAGTTTAGCCGGATTTCGCCCGTGCAACGTCCAGCGAACCCGTCGTGATTGTTAGGCTGCCGTTCACCGGGGCCCCCCGCGCGGCCCGTTTGTGGAGGCGCCCTGGGCTGTGGCGCCGAGGGTCTGACACTGGGATTCATTACCAGCATTCGCTAGGCCTCAGTCAGCAAAACCATGACAACAGCGTAACAACAAGAGAGAAAATGCGACACGGATGGCGCCACCTGCGGTTGTGATGCGGCATACCATGGGAACGTATCTCCACGTGCACACACACACACACACACACACACACACACGCACACACACACTGTATCCGTGAACCACGTGCCTTTGAATCTAAGCTTTTGAGATGTAACTCAAGCCAGAAGTGCAGCAGGACTTTATCTGATAAAGCATATTGAAGCGTTTCAAGTGGGGAATCTCATATGGGAATCGTTTTTTTGCAAACACTGCCAACCGCGGCACAAGCCCACGACCGTGAAGGTGGTTCTCTGTGCCGTGTGAGATCTGGACCCCCCTTGGCTCCGGGCCGCGCGGCATTCTGCAGTGGCCCTTAAATCGACCATAGCAATAGACACAATTATCCTTTTTCCTCAAAAGATAAGTTTGTGCCCTCAAGGTAGTCGAGATGCTCGACCCGTCAAACGGGGAAGCAAAGTCACCTGCTTCAGTTCCTATTTAACCACGTGCCGTTTCATGCGAGAAGAAAGCGGCGTGAAGTGAGCAGTAAAGCTGTGAAACTCCTGGCCTGGAAACACAAGAGCAGCTTCCTGCTTTCAAAGTGCACGACTTTGCTGAGCAGACTGACAGCAGTGAGGTAATGAGAACGATCCCTCCAGGGCGGGAGGAACTGGGTGTTTATGGGAGGTCTATTTCAGCGCTGACACCCCCCCCAATCCCCAACGCAGCAGCTCTTTCGACACGGATCCCTCTCTGTTTCCGGGTATTCTTCACAATGTGTGTCCGCGTGCAGGTGTTTCTCAGAAATCCCAGTTGTGGGAATGGGTGGTGGGGGGGGGTTGTTCCTTCTGGCCATGTCGTGACCCCAAACAAGCCTGACCCTGAGTGTTAGGCCCGTTACCAGGGTGTTGCCAAGCAACTTTCCCTGGCTCCCCAGCAACCCTAAGCCAGGCTGCGCTGACCCTTCTCGCTGACCACTGGCCTGTGATGTATGGATGGAGGACTTTGTAAGGAGCCAGCGGAGGCCTGACCTGTTGCTAATATGCGCTTTTGTTTTCGAGGAATGAAAAAAGATTTGGTTTACATCCCATTCATAAACCTGGGCCTTTGTTCCCCAGTTACAGGAGGTTATTGTGCGGGTCTCTCGGGAACCACGTTAAGTTGAAAGGTGGGCGCCGGCACCACTGGACAGTCACTCTTTCTCTTTCTTTCTTTTGGTTGTCGAAAGTTTCTACTTTTCTCGACACGGGAAAAGCAAAAAGTTGGTCTTTGAGAGTGAAACCTGAGACTTTTTGTTTCAAGGCCGTGGGAGCAAACGGAGAAACGGACAGGCGAACTGGGGCCGGGGGGGCGGGGACGCTGCGATTGTTGCAGGAAACAAAAACATGGATCCGGCTGGGAAAATGAGAAAATTGGTCGCGTTATGAATTACGTGACCAATAAAAACGGATCCGTCCTCTGCCGTTCCCGAGGCGAGACGGAATTACGATCGCTTTGGGCTCGGATGGCCTTCTGCTCGATCAGAGACGCTTTAAACGGTGCCCATCATGCCGTGCGTCTGGATTTATTGCCAGTGACTCAGAGCCGGCGACAGGAGACGCGGGGGGACACCTATTGGGTGCGAGTTAATGAAGTCCTCCGCCCCACGTTGAAATCACGTGGCGAGCGTTAATTCCTGGTGGTGACGGTCACGTGTCGCGGAGATCTCCATACGGTGAAAAAAGACGGCCTGAGAGGAAGCGCTGTTGCACACATGGGTCAGGGGGGCTCCCTGTGTGGCAGCTTTAGCACAAAACGTCACTTGTCCACCGGGTTTAAGGTAGCGCGAAACCTTTCAGGCCCGAAAAAGAGTGGAAGAGAGCGGAGAAAAGGACGGGGATGCAGCACTGGATCTGTCTTCTGCAAACAGCGAAGGATCTCATTAAAAACTTCCAGGGCAGCTTTTCAAAGGCAGTCACCACAGAAACGGAAGCAGCAGCCAAACAACTCCTGCTGCTCCGCTCTTCTATTCTCGCCCCCTTTTCCCCCCTCGCTGAAGGGCTGTGATGTAATCTGCGAGCATTCATGTCCTCTTTTTGTCTGACGATCCAGTGCAGTCGACTAGAATTTGCCCTGCTGAGGCAGCGGATGAGGCCAGCGAGGACCCGCGTCGGAGCAGAAATAAAACACGGTAAAGCCAGTGTTCTGTTAAAACCGTCAAACCGGGACTTTTTTTTGCTCTCATTATTGATACCAACTTGAACAAAAAGTCCATTTACATTTCCACTTTCCCGCTCTTTTGTACTGCATTCATGTGACACGAGACCAGAGGGCCTCTCCTGTGACATTACAAATCCTGGGCCACCACTTTCTTGTGGCACTTAAGCAATGCACAGGCCACATCTTTCTACATACACACCTACGTAAACATAAATACATATCTGTGCGTGTCCATAAACACACTTCTGTCCTGCTGCGTTTCAGTCTAAAAATGAAAAAGTCTAGTTACACCCAATGCGGTGCCGTGCAGCTCTCTGGGCCACCCTGCAGGGGAGAGGAATTGGCGGAATAACGCCACTGCTTCTTCTCGTTTCCCCTGCGGGGGGCCTAGTGGGACAGGGCAGGGCACATTATGGCAGGAATTGGGCTTAAGAGGTTTGCTGTGCGAACGAGAGAGATAGTTTTCACAGTACGAAGCACTGCGATTTCCAACACCCCACCCCCCTCCCCGCCCTCCCATCCCTGCCCCAGTAATGGTTTCCAGGGTGGAACAACAGAGCCGGTGTCCCTCCGACGGACTCATGTGAACCATATCTGGAACTTCTGACCAAAGGTGACCGTGTCAACGTCAGCGCTGGCTTGAGACGTCTTTGGCGCTGAAGCAGCGGCACCAGGCGAAGGAGGAGCGGCCCGTCGAGCGATCTGTACGGCAAACCCGAGCGAACCGGACGCGGTTCATAAGTACAACTCTGCACTGGTTTTTTCACAGCCCTGTTGGAAACTGGTACTTGTCGCTGTCTGTGAAAACTTTGAGTCTTGTGGGAGGGGGTAGAAAACGAAGTCCGCCGAGCACCATCGCTCATCGCAACTTCCGCAAAAGAGTGTCCCGCCATTTTATCCAAAATAGCGATCGCATCTTTTTTTAATAACTGACGCGGCCAGATTCCCGGCGGGAAGCAGCAGGTGGGATGGTGTTTAACGTTCTGCATTTGAAGCCGCTGTCGTGAGTAGATGAAGCAGGTTCAGATGACCCCGCGGGCTTTGAACCGTCCAAAACGGACAACCGTGAAACATCCGTACTGTCGTGGAAACGGGAGTACAGTATAAATCAGAGAAACCGGCTTCGCCTCAAATGGGTCGACCCGGAGCACGAGGGTCGGGCCTCAATGAGCACAGGGGGCCAGAAGTGGCGCAGCTTGACGCGTCGTGGGTGTGCAGCTGTGTGTGTCGCTTCGCTAATGATCCACTGGGGTGACGCTTTTCTCCAAAGCAACTTGTTGTGTTTGTGTGCTAAGCTGCTTACGATGATTTATCCGTTTTCGCAGCTGGGTGCTTCTTACTGTGTCCGCGGTGGGGAAGTAAGGGTGTGCTCAAGGCCACTGCAGCAGGGGGTGGGTTTCAGACCCCCGCCCTTGGCGCGGAAGGGACTACCTCTAAGAACGCGACACCTGCTGACCCCCCCATAGCAGCGGATCATTTATTAGCGGTAAGAGGAATGGAAAGGTAAAGAAGCCCCTTGGAAGCCCCGCGGGGGGTGTTTTTCCACAGTGCACGGGGGTGACGTTTGGCTGAGAACTAAGAAAATCGCTTCTGTGACATCTTGCGGTGTGGCCCTGACACCCCCCCCCCCCCCCCCCCCCCCCCCCCCCCCCCCCCCCCCCCCCCCCCCCCTCCCCCCCCCCCCCCCNGGCCCTCCCACCCCCCCCCCCCCCCGCGCGCACATGGGAAAGATTATCAAAGTATTTATTTTCATTCCCACTATTTTGCATCTCGCTCTCAGGGGCGATCGATCAGGGCCGCCGTCCTCCCCTCGGCCCCGTGGCCGGCGATCCCCGTCCGGCGCCCGGCAGGAACGGGGCTGTGGGAACACCCGCGGGGGGCCACGGGCGCTCTGTAAACATCGCGTTTCAGGTCGCGTAAATGTTTACTTGGAATCTTCCACGGAGACGCAGGGACGGGTTCGAGGCGTCGCTCCGGGACCACGCGGAGTCTGCAGCGGCGCCCGGACCGAACCCGTGTCGCCTCCGGAAACACATATTAACCCACACTGACCCAACGCAGTTTGAACCCATCGTGTGTTTGCAGGATCTGGTGGAATTTACCCCCCCCCCCCCCCCCCCCCCCCCCCCCCCCCCCCCCCCCCCCCCCNGAACCCATCGGGTGTTTGCAGGATCTGGGGGAAATTTCCCCCCCCCCCCCCCTCCGCCGCCGCCTTCCAGCCCACTGTCACACCTTTCTCCTGACCAGGGGAGGATCCAGTCAGTGTTGCCCGGCAGGAACCGCCTACAACGGATAATGAGTCAATTAAGGAAAACAAACGAAACCGCAGAAAGGATCTGCTTGTCTGGGCTCACCTTCCGGAGCCAGAACCTCGTTCCTCCTCCACCTGAACCTGGCTGCGGTTCTCTCCACAGCCAGGGGGGAAAAAAGTGATCGTACCCTTTTGCAATATTCTATCTCTGGAGATAAACGAAAGTCGCCAGTAGAGCTGAAGGTGCTTCTTAAACCCACATTGCAGTTTATAATGTCCCACTGGAGGAATTCAAGATAGGGAAGGACTGGATACCCTTGTGGTCTTTAAGCCACAAGTTCACCGCGTCCTTCCGGGCATTTGTGGCGTTTTCGAAACGGTCGGGTTACGTTTTGCCGGAGAAACGTCACTTGGGTCGCGCGACTGAGGCCGAAGCCACGGGACCCGGGTCCGGTCCTCTAACGCGGTGTGTGTCGGAGACGTGGGTGACCCGAACGAGCCGCCTTTGCTGAACTTTTCTGTTTTCCCTCAACCGCAGGAGATACCATCCCTTTGTCAAAACACGGGTGAAGGGGGATGAAGTTCGGCTCTTGCCGGCAAAAGCTGCCAAAGGAAACACAAACAGCCGGACCGCGCGTCTCTTTCTCCCTGGGCTTCCACTCCTCAGGACTCAGAAAGGACTTTATATAGAGCTGTTCTTCGGAGATTATTTTACAGTCTACTGTGGACACTAACGCTGGCGCCAGACTTTTTTTGGAAGAATAATTACCCCAAAATGTCCGCCACATGTTTTCTATGACTTGTAGTCCTTTTACCAGTTAGCTTGTCCTCGGCTGAAGGCAACAGGAGAGAGAGAGGAGAGGGGGCGAGTAAGAGGCACTTTAATTTCAATTAAACACAACCAGCTATGCAAACACTGGACAACGGGGACTGGGCACCAGCGAACAGCGGAGGCCTACCATAGAGCCAGTAAGTCTAGACTCCAGATGTGCGCTGCCGGCCTCTACGGTCCTCTGGAAATATCGCAAGCAGATGTCATGGATGCAGTAGTAAATTACAAGGGGAGGATCGCAGCGGCGGAGTGGCCACAAAAATCCCCCGGCTGGGACCGAGAGCGCTGGCTGTCGACAGTCGGACGCCGGCTTGTCCGCAGCGGAACGGGGAACCGAGAACTTCAATTACAGGGCAGAGGAGGGAGAGCAGAAGCCGGAGAAATGCTGGCTGAGGTCGGGGCGGTTAATGAGCGTCACCCCCGCTGTCATCATGGGACGGGGGGGACGGGGGGGACGGGGGGGACGGGGGAGGGGGGGTGTTCCTACCGGAGTGCTATCGGAGAAGGCTATCTGTCGGAGCAAGGCGGTCGCACGACACTGCAGTTAGTCTGGCCCCAATACGCTGTCCCTGTCCCTGGGATGACAGCTGTCTCCTCTGCCTGCTGTGCGTTACTCGGGCCCCTCGGGACCCCACCGCAGAACCGCCCGAGCCGGTCTGCAGAACCAAAATACACGACAGGGGTGGGTCGCTGGTCACAACCGAGCACATCACTGTGCGCCAATATGTCTGACTACTAGTAAAGCGCCTGCTAAGGAAGTAGGAGGTAACTGTTTTTTTTTTCACATCTCGTAGCTGTTCTGCTCTGTGCCACTCCGACAGCCTGAGGTCTTCCTCCTCGCCGAAGTACCACCGTGGTGTCCAGGTAGAGAGATCAGAGTCTGCAGCACCAGGACCGGCTGATCTCTCAACCTCGTTCTCCTCAACCTAGTTTCCATGCCCGCTTTGGTACCTGCAGAGTCCGCAACTGCTTCTCAACATCAGACCTCCTCAACTTGGTCCTTAGACCCCTGACTGAATAGTCCTTATCCAGGGAACTGGGTCTCAGCCTTTCCCAAAGGGCCTTTTGCTACCATAGAGATGTCCAGCACAGTTCCTTACGCATTTGAACTTGGCCGAGGCCCAGCACGTGTGATCTGGATCACTGCGCTCGTGTCACCATCGCTGTCGGGTTCCATGTTCGCCTTGTTGAGGTGCAGCAACTCTCAGGAGGTCCAGTCCATTCTAGTTCACTCCATGAATCGGTGACGGTGTTCAGATCTGAACGGAATCTCGGCATCTACCTCCACCCCAGTTCAAGGCCGACTCGTCGAACGATTTTTTTTGTTTTCCTCTCCAAGAAGGCCGAGCAGGAGCTCCCCTGCAGGTCGCTCCGGGACCCGTCGCAAGATGTCTGACTTGAGTAGCTCCCGGTTGGAGTTCGTGTGACGGGACAGCGGGGCTCAGGTGTCGTTGAAGCATAAGCACCGACCGATGAAGCCGTTTCGGAAATGTTTAGACGGAATCCAGACGAGTACGTCCGGTGGCGAAGTAGGAGCGGTGATTCACCACCCACAACTCTGCGCGTGGTCACGGTGAAGCAAACAGGCGGTTCACCTCTGGTGTGAAGAGGGGAGGTGGTGCCACAGGGTGTAACCGTGCGAGGAGGCTGGAGGACATTTGTGCGGAAAGCTGCCGTCAGAGAACGGAGGGCGGGAGGCGAAGGCGCGATAGATACGGAGCGGAAAGACAGGCACGGGAGTGACACTCGGGGCGGCCGTGCTCAGACGGTTGTCGGTGCGATCCAAATGCCCCCGCTTGCACAACACCGAGATGCGTCACATGGCACCTGCAGGTGCCGCGCTCACGCAACGCTCGAGCGGTAGTCACGCAAACGGCGGCGCCCTCCCCGCAGCTGAAGCCCCCTACGGTGTCGAGCTTGTCTCCGCGAACCGGCCGACCGGCTGTTAAATCCCGGCGCGTCGACGGCCCGGTGGGGAATCCTGTCGGGGCAGCTGCGGCGGCCACGTGGAGGGCCACAAAGGAAGGGGACGGAGCCGGGTGAGGCCTGCAGATTGTAGAGTGGGAATTTGTCAGCAGGAGGGATTTCACACCTCCTGCCCACACCCCCCCACCCACACCCTCCGCCTTCCCTCTCTCTGCAGGACTCTGCCCCTCCACTGGAGGGCCTCACACCCGCTGGCACCCGCTGTGTCCAGCTGGGCCGGAGGTGCAGGACAGAGCTATCATTCATCAGGTTAGTTAGGAGCCTCCATTGTGTCCAGACGTCCACCCTGCGGGACGGAAACCGCATCCCGTGACTGGAGAGCAGCAACAGAACCGCTTCAGTTTGCTGCCTGTCTGTCCACATCTGTGCACATCGGCCAGACGCAGGGACCCCGTGACGTGACTCTGCGGCCGAATTTAACATCACGTTACAGACTGCAGCGTGATATAAAGCAGGCAGTATTTCATTGACAGTTTATTTTTGCACTCGCAGATAACGGAATTCGGAAACGTGTGTATCCAGTCGTTCTATTACCGGGCAGTTTGTCGGCGACCGGATGTGGGCGCGAAAATAAATCACTGGAGAAAAATACAGTTGGGACTTTTTTGGGAAAGAAGGGGTGTTATAAGTACCTTGTGTTTAGTTATGATATCTAAGGATCATCTCAAATAAACAGTGGAGCCCTCGAGCCGAGGCTGATACGATTTTAGCAAAACCGGGGAGTCGAGTGAATACGTGGGCCGACGTGCGGCGGGGTGCTGAGAGAACGGGACCTGTGTTCTCCCCCCCTCACACACACACACACACACACACACACACACACCCGCCTGCCCCCCGCACTGGCGTACGGTAGCTTCAGCCGGAGCTGCTGGCTGTGTCGCTTTTACAATAAAGCGGTAATTGTTGTTAACTGTCTCCCTCTGGGGTGTCCCCTGCTTTCGGTGTTGACACAGCTTCACCCCCACCCCCGGATGGCTGTACATCAGAAGCGCGAGGGCCCCCACACCTGGGCATGTTTGCATAGGAAGGCAGGGCGGGTATTGCTTCATTCTCCTGACGACTGGCTCCAGAAAGTCTGGCCAGCTGTGCTGTGGGGATGTGAGCCTGGTCCGCGTCTGGCTCGGGGGCCACGCAGCTGGGGAAGGCATGTTCCCAAAGACTGAGCAAGGGGGGGGGGGGGTGAGGGGGAGGGAGAGAAAAAAGAAAGAAAAAACGGCCCAAGCTCAACTATTTCAAGACTAGATGCATTTCTCACTGTGTCTCTCCCTCTTTCTGCTGCTCCTTCCAGCCATGTTGTTCCGCTCGGCGGCCTTGTTTTCCGCTCATTTCTGCAGGACTGTTTTATAGACACTGCAGCCTCCCTCTCATTTTCCTCATAATTATTTTTCCGCTTTTTTGGGTACGTTTTGTTGGTTCACGTGATGCGTTTGAACATCCACATTTTTTAAATCAAAAGTCAAAAATCCCTCTGCTTAGGCGGCCCGTACTCGCCGCCGGGGAAAGATGCCCCGACACCTGTGTCTAGATCAAGACGCGCGGAGCCGGCCCCTGAAAAGCTGCGTCGTGGACTGCGGCGTTCCCGTGCGGATCCTTCCCTCCGCTTCCTCCCACGGCAGTTTCCGGAAAGAGGGCAGCGATTCGACCACGTCGGCGTGTTTTCACGCCCGCTCCTCCTGGCGCCCGGCTTCGCCTTTCTTCTCCCCGCCTCCTTTCAGGTTTTGCTCGTTCCTTTGTGACCAGTTGCATCAAGCAGAACGTCCTAAAGAGGCCGTGAAGGTTCGCAGTAAACATACAGCGGGCCAGCGGTGGTTAGAAAAAAATAAATAAATAAGAAGAAGCGCTGAAATAATTGTACAGTTTAAATGAAAACAGCTCCGCGCTCGCAGTGAGCCCGGGAGACATTCAGCTGGTGGATTTTGGTTCAGGGCCACCAGAAACGTGGCGGCCCGCAGGACGTGAAGCCGGTTTGCGATGGGCCCGTGTGCAGTATCAGCTGCCCCGGGGAAGAGGTCTCCCGGGACCCCCGCGCCCGGCTGCCCCGTGATACGGCTCGGTCCAGGGGTGTGAATGAAAGGAGCCGCAAACAAAGAGCTTGTCAGCTTCCTGCAGAGCTGCTGTCGGAATGCGGGCGCATCCTGGTCCGCACCAGGCGCCCGGTGGCACAGGAAGCCGCGCGCGTCGCCCGGCCCATCTGCCCCGGCCCCGGCCGCTCGTCTGCGTGACCCCGCGGGGCGGGAAGCCGCCCCGTGACGTCATCGCGACCAGGGCAGGTGTGCGGGGGGCCTGCCGTGGCCGGCCTCTTCAGATCCTGCGCGGGGTGGCGGTTCAAACCCTGGGACCAGCGCGGACACCAACAGCAGGGGGACCCGAACCGCTGCCCAAACGTCAGGCTCGGCATAACCGAGCTTTATAAGTCACCACGATGCTCATGAGTAACGGTAAACTGCGCAGCTCTGGATGGGCGAGATGAGATGGTAGCTGCGGCGTATAAGTGACTGTAAAATAATGCCGCAGCCTCTGTCATCGGTGTATTTAAAGATCAGTCAGAGAGTCAGTTTCCATTTGGTTGTGGGTTTAGCCTCAGGTGACGTCCGGCCAGCGCCAGGTGCGCTTCTGAGCCCGGAAACCCGACCTTTTGGCTTTCGGCTCCAACGAGAAGCCGAGACGTTTGGCGGAAAAAGCTCGCAACGTTTCCCTCGTCTCTTTTCGATCCACGGCCACCTCGCCTCCGCCGCATCTCGTGCGCCGCCGTGATAAACCGATTGTCGGCTTCGGAGGCGACGAATTCCGACTTTGAAAAGTTTGAGCCGAGGTTCGCCGCCGTATGCAGTTTTTTTTCCCTCCTACAGTAGCGCCATCGGCGAAAACGAAACCGTCACGCGAACGTTCGAATGCGATGTGGCCTCGGCGGCTGTGTGCGTGTGCTGACGTGCCCCCCCACGCGCGAAAGACGACCCTTCCGGGTGAAATCTGCTCACCTCCTTATCCACGGCTGCCCCACGTGGACCTCCTGACAAAAGGAGAGGAGATTATGAGATAAACATGAGGCCTGTGAGCTTTGGGGGGGGGGGGGGGGAAAAGTTGGGGCCGGTGACAGAAAACAGTTAAACNGTGGGGGGGGGGGGGGGGGGTAAAGCTGAGGCCTGTGACAGAAAACAGTTGAACTGGTGCCTCAGTGGGAGCAGTCGACAGCCTCCTCCTTCCACACACACTCCCACACATCTGGACAGGCACCAGCCCGGCTCCTGCTCCCCAGGAGCTGGGATAACACGTCCACCCACATGGTGGAATTCAGCAACCACCACATGGCCAGCTGGAGCAAAGATCTACCTCTGCAGGCCCTGGAATTACATGCGGCCCTCCAGTGGAACGTTCTGTGTTTTCCAACTGCCTGTGTGCGTGTTTGCATGTACACGAACACGCTTTTGTGTGTGTGTGTGTGTGTGTGTGTGTGCGCACGTATCCCACTGTTACATCTCTGCCGCCTAGTGCTGTGATCCTCTCTCACACGCAACCCGGGCTCTACATCCGGATCCCAGACGCTGCGAGTGTGACCCGGGCCTGGCGTTCCTCGGCAGAGCGCCGTAGCCGCCTTGCCGACGTGTAGCGCGGCTGTCCGTGATGTCCGCGGCACCGCTCCGCTTCCGAGGAAGAGGGCGACCCCGGCGGACTCCCGCTTTCCCTCCGCACGGCGGCGCGTCGCACGACCGGCCCCGTCCGCGGCGTTTGATTTATCGACTGCCTGTTCGCCCGAGCCGAAAGGAGCCACAGGGACATGTGAGCCGCGGCGTTGAGAATGTAGTAAACAAAACCGAGCTCCGCGGGACGCCCGCGACTCGGAGAGCGGCTCCGCTCGCACTGCCTGCCTTAAACACACGGCGTATTTTTATCCGGTTGGGGAAAAACGGGTAATTTGCAGCCGGGCTGGTTAAAAAAAGATCAGGGGAAAAAGAAGAAAGAAGAAGTTGGGAAAAAAAAAAAATCTCCTGACAAAAGCGTAAAGTGGATATTATCTCGCCGCAGCTGTCCCCAGCGCCGGCAGGAGCGGCTGCCCACAGGAAGAAGGACCGAGAGGAGACTCTTGAAGGCCTAATCGGAGAGGCGCGGCAGGATGTCGCACAGAATGGGAGGAAGCGCGCGGCGGCTCCAGCGGGTCTGGACCCCGGGCAGCGCCAAGCTGGTGAGGAGAGGGCCGGACCGTGGCGCACCGGAGCTCCCGGCCGGCCGCCGGGCCGGCACCCTGGGAAACAGGCTCGGCCGCTTCCAGGCGCTGTCCGGCGCTGCCCGAGACCCCGGCGCTGCCCACCCCCACCCCCGACGTATGCGCACAGAACATGCACGCGCCACGCAATAAGAGCCGAACACGGTAAAAAGGGCGGCGCTTCAGAACAAATATTCCAATAATAATATTCCAGTTCTGATAATTATACTTAAAAAAAATGAAGGGAATGCCCATCCCAGGGGGCAGCCCGCCTCGCACCCCGTGCACAGGCTCCGGATCGCACGCAAAAAAAAAACAAAAAGAAAGTAAAATAAGATCCGAACGCATCGGAGGACACCGGGGGGGAGCAAACGGATGTTTAATGCGGGATTGATGACGGGACCTGACGGTTTGCCCCAGCGCGACCTCTGCCCCCTCGGGAAAGGGGGGGGGGTGATCCGGAGGGGCTGTACAGCTGTTCGCCGTCACCAGGAAGTCATCTTTCAACAGAGCTTTTTGTATGTATGATTCTATGCATCTCCCTCACACACAGATACTAATGATTGTCTTTCGTGAGATAGCGCGGGTGTGTTGGGGGGGCAGGCAGAGGCGGTGTCAACAAAGGGACAGACCGGTCAGCTGTTAGCCACTTAAGAACTATTTGCTGAGGTGACAAGGGACTCGGCCTCACCTGTGCTTGTTTGGCTATGATTTGCATATTTAAGGAGATACGCACCGGGAGGAAACCAGGGGCTGCGGCTTCACGCTTACACCTCCTCTTCTCACTTTGGTGACTCGTGTTACCGCCGCGTGACGGACATCACCTGCTTTGACCTACCCCTTCACTCGGCTTTAGAGCAGCTCTGCCCCCAGGGGGCGCCCTCCCCTCTGTCCTCCCACCGGTACGTCGTACGTCTTTTGGGAGCACTTTTCACCTCAACCGCAGGCGAAGCCCACCCAGCGCCACAGAAGCACGAGCCTTCCCGTGTGTGTCGTCGCGAGGGCCGTCTAAAAGGGTCGATCAGAGAAGCCTCGCTGGCGGGCCGCACACCTTGTCTGAAAGGCCATCCAACCAACGTGCCTGGTTACTGCCTTCAAGCTAATCTGCCCCGATGAAAGGGTGGAGAAAGGTCCGGCCGGGGCCTCCAGCCTCCTCCAAGGGCCTCAGAATGCTTTCACTGGGCGCACAATGAGGGGAGTTTAGATCCACAACTTTCCCAGCATTGTCATGCTAAGAAAGACAGAAGAAAACTGCCCCATTAGCATTTGAAGGAGTCCCAACATCTGAAGGAAACAGGCTTGAGGGCTGACAAAAAAAAAAAAAAAAAAAAAAAAAAGGAAGGAGTGAAGCTCTCCCGCTCATTCAGACACACTCTTACTCACTCGGTCACCCACTCGCTCCGTCCCCATCCACTTCTTTCTCCTCTCCTCTCTTTGTTTTCCAGCGCTCTGCCATCTGTTGAGGGGGGGGTCCTAGCCTGGTTTTAAGAGAAATAAAACAACAGCGCGGAGAGGGAAAATAGCGGGGTTACTGAGCACAATGCTTTTTCCCCCCCTTTTTTTTCGAGAAAGGAAATAATAGCCTGGAAGAACCGACGAATTCATAAAAGAAGTCTTCATTTAAAACGGATTATTGCTCACTTCAGATTTAATGATCGCAAGCATTTCCATCATTTCGTATTTATCATTTTTAGCCCCCCCCCCACCCCCCCCCACCGAGTTCAATGAAATGAAGTTACAGAACAGAGTAAACAATTTCAGAACAGACGGCTAATCCTGCACGAGGAAAGCGAAGGCGAACGCGAAAGCCGACATGAGTGCTGTGTGCGTCGATCGAGCAAAAGACCGGGAGAAACGGACGAATTCTGGGGCACGGCCGTCCCGTCCTGTCCGGCAGCTGCCGGAGAGCTTCTCACACGCTGCGTAGCTCCTGGTCAGGACCGTGGTAATATCCCGCCCGGACTATGGTAATGCCGCAGATGTTTGGTGTTCTCACATCTGCCTCGGAACATCTCTAGCCGCTGCGAAATGCTGCAGCGCAAAGTTGTGTTTGACTTGTCCGAGTGTTCCCGTCCATCTGCCCGTCGTCTCCGGTTACGGCCTTCGAGGCGCTCAAAGAAACTGCACCCTGATACCTAAAGGACCCGATTCCTCCCAACACCAAAGCAAGAGCGCTGTGCTCTCCACCTCTGGTCACCGGGTGGTCCAACTCATTACCGTTCCAAAATCAAAGGTGCAAAAATTCTCGGTTTTGGCTGCGGTGCAGCGGAACGAACTCCTTCTGTCGCGATCACGCCGGAGGGTTCTACAGCCAGATATGTGCGTGATGTCAAACACGGCCGCGGCAAGTGTCTGAATCCGTAATCCTCCGCTTGTTATGAGATAAACTTTTGTTGACCGAGTTGCAGTTTGTTTTGGAGGGAAAGCGTCCGCCAGATCGGTTAACGTGAAACGCGGCCGACGCACCAGGGAAGAGGCGTAACGTGACATGTTAAGTTGTGCGGCAGGCGTCTCCTGTTTTTAGCTGTGCTAAAAACTGTGGCACATCATCTGTGTCCTGATGACATGTGTGTGTGTGTGTGTGTGTGTGTGTGTGTGTCTTGAGGGGATGGTACCAGCTACAAACCAGGAAGGCCCCTGTTTGCATTGTGGTCAGGTGATGCGTCCCTGCGGCGCACGCCTGGCTGAGCCTGCAGCCTGGAAACCGTGACAGAACCGGTGCGCGGAGACCTCGCGGCGGAAGATCCTCCCTTTGTGGGGGGCATGTGAGCGGTCGCCATTTTATGGCTCCCCCTGGTTGCGGTTAACAAGGCCAGGACCCTCTTTGATGCCACTAAACAGCTCTTTCCGGCATGGTACGCACCACAGCACACCTGGAGCTTCTCCGCCGACAGGGCGGACGATCCAGCTGAGATCCACCCGGCTGTTTAGGGCTCGGGTCACGGATTACATAACAAGGCCGCTTGTCACACGGCTGTGACGCCTGTGTTACGACTCCCGTAGCGGCGTGCAGAGCAGCGAGAGCAGCGGGCCGGAGCGTCGCCTCCCGTCGCGCAGCCCATCCTCGGCCGTCAGGCAGCAGCGCGCAACTTCCAGGTGGATCCGGCTTGGATGAGAGCGCCGCTGTGACGTGTGCTCTGCCTTCTGGAAATGAGGTAAGAGGGAGGTTCTCCTCAGCAGGCCCAGTTAGCGCCGACTTTCTGATGACTAACACCCCCCTCCGCAGGCTGCGTCACAGAGCGCAGCGATGACTAACTCCTGCACCTGCTTTACAGTCAGGGCGTTGCGACAGAGTAAGGCCAGGGTGAGCGGGGGTGCACTCAAGGACAAATGGAAAGATATTGCAAAACAATGACAGCAGAAGCAGTTGTACATGTGGGCCTGCAGCTGTGGGGAGTGTTGCAGTCACGTGAGACAAGGCACTACACACACACACACACACACACACACACACACACACACACACACACACACACACACTGGGGAGGTAGTGTAGAGGTTGGTGTCACTATCTCGACCTTGAGGGACCCAGGTTTGAGTGAAGGTAGTTACCCTGAATTGCTGCAGTGAAAATTCCCACTTCTGCTCACGCTTTCCCGCGCTGACACTGTGCTCCTACGGCTCTCCGTACGATGACTGTCGCTGTTACCCCGGCGACGGAAGCTGTTCTCCTGACCGTCGGTGCAGAAGACTCGAACCCCGGGTACCTGTTTCGGACAGCCCAGGCGCTCCCATTGCGGAGACCCGCGGCCCTCGGCCTGCAGGTGTGTCCAGTATTTCTGCCATCTTCTTATCCAAAACAGTTAATGTGCTTCTTCTGGATTTGACACATCGCTGGGGTCAATCGTGAAACCAACCAACTAACGTCGCGTGGAGTCTTCTGTGTCCTTCTGGCGTCTTCCGACAGCAGCCGATGGAGAGGAGAGCTTGAGAGGCTGACTGACGTGCGAACGAACGTGTGAACAAGGCCCGCTTCCCCCCGGCCCAAGGCGGAAGGAGATGAACTTTGGTTGAGAACTTTTTCATTCTCTCTCGGAGAACGAAAGAGGTTTCAGACGTCTAGGGTGGAGGCCCGGCTGTTTTGCTCGATTCAGCTTCTGGGATGTGGTTGAGGGCACGACAATGGCTGCTGTTTAAAACTCGGGCGACTGACGCCGATGCGCCGAGCTGCAAAAGTGCCACCAGGGCACCACATCAAAACTCAGCTGAGACGTGTGCGTCACTGATCAGAAGGTGGCCGGGACGGATGGAGCCGCAGTGAGAGCGGCGCCGTTTTTCTCACATTGTTAATATAGCACGCGGTAAAATTGGCAGCGGTAAACCGTCCCGGAGACAGACTCATGTGAACAGTCAGGAGGCGAGAAGATCCGCTGTGGACCTCAAGCCTGAAACTGCTGCCAGAGCTCTCTTTGCCTCTCCCCTGTGACAGTAGTTCACTCTATCTTTTTAAAATATCATATATTATTATCACAGACTTTCTGTTTTATAAAGTCTTCTGAATATGTATCTTAAAGGCCATAATGTTCTAATATAACTGACATCCCCCAAACCTTGTAGTATATCTACTTTGTCACAATGTTCTAATATATCTAATATACACCCAGACTTGGTAGTATATCTACTTTGTCACAATGTTCTAATATGTCTAATATACACCCAGACTTTCTAATATACCTAATATACACCCAGACTTTGTAGTATATCTACTTTGTCACAATGTTCTAATATATCTAAGACTCTGTAACTGCAGCTTTTAATTCGAGTTGCATTAGATCCTGTTTGCACCCTGAGCTACTCGCAGTTGTTTCCCACCACATGCAGCTCGGTGGGAAGTTTTTTTAATTCGTTTTAAGATAATACATTGATCCACCGGCCGCAGTGAACTTATTGCAATATATTTCCTCTGAATCACTGCCTTGTAATTAAATGTTATTGTAGTTTCCGGGGCCGTAGCACACACCCTCCTTGTCAGCCATCTGTAAATAAATCTGGGCGACCGCGTTCGTACCAAAATGCACAATAGCTCTTGAACGTGGGCCACCCTCGCCCAAGCGGAGTCGGCAAAACTGCCGCTCCGACTTCTGGTGGGGGGTGGCGTTTGCCCCGGCGTGAGATCTTGCCCGTCGGCTCCGAGCCGCTCGGCCTCCACGGGACCCGGTGAGACGGGCCGCTGTTCGGAGGGTCACCGTTTGCCCGGGGAGGGACGAGGACCCGCCGCCGCCCGGCTGTGCTGCCGCCGTACGTTACGGAGACACACGTGCGAGCCGCTGCACCCCGAGGGCCTTATTAACAGCAGCAGAACCGCCGTGCGCTAAATTGTTATTTGTGCTATTCTGGGTGATGTGCAACTTGGGATTCTATCCTTGGACTTCAAGCACCTCTGACTTCCTTTGTTGAAACTCCGTCAAAGCATGGAACTGGTCTCCAAGCGGCCGCTTGTTATCATCACATCCCCTGAGGGAAACGGCATTCTTCTCGACAGCAGCGGCTTTTTCCAGCTTTATGCCCCGGTTATTATTTCATACTAAATAACGGCCGCGCAGCGACTTTATTTCACGCAACCCGTTCATTTTCTGCTAAAAAATAATTACTAGGGTGGTTATTAAAAATGCAGGCGTGTTCCGGGGGCAACGGTCGCAATGTCAACAAGTTGCTGCCGTAGTTTCCCATACAAACGTAGCGCTGTGAAGGAATTTCAGTGTGTGTGTGTGTGTGTGTGTGTGTGTGTGTAGCAGCTGGCAGCTGCAGTTCTGTTTGCCCCTGCTGAGCTCAGTGCCCCCCGTGTAGAGACATCTTGCGGGCAGCTGGTGTGTGTGTGTGGGGGGGGGGGGGGGATCTCATCGACGCCACCAAATCCACGAGAAGATGTGCTTTAGTCCCACCGAGAGCGAAACGCTGGAGTTTACAGCCCCGTTTGATAAATAAAACCAACGGTCCGGTCAGCGAATACGACCGGGAGGGGATCCGGCNGCCCAGCCGTCATCCGCTCACACACGCCCGGGCACACAGACAGGTGTGACACGGGCTCTGGGTGGCACATCTTTGACAAAAAAAAGTCCTGCCGGGGTCGGTTAAGGTGACGTTCGCTGTCCAGGGACGAGGCGGAGGCGGTAGGGACAACGGGGGACGGCAGCGTTGCTGCGAGGACGCCGGGACAGAAGGGCGGGAACTGGGGCTGCACGGAATGGCCGCCGGTCTTTCCTGTGTGGTCTGGCCCCTGGGAGGACCGCGGGGAGACTTAGAGGATCCACTGCGCTCGACCCCTTTGATATCAATGGCGTGGAGGCGACCCCTTTGCTCTGGAAGTGTCCGTGATCCTTGATGGTGGCGGGGTGCTGGCCATATGGGCCGGCCGCTGGCTGTTAGCGGGGGACACGCCGCTGTTCCCAGAATTCACATGATAATGAAGCCATTAGTCTTTCACTCTGCACTAGTCTAAAGCTCGGATGAGGTGCTTTTGATGGGCCCAGCAACCTTTGGTCCTTCCCACCACTGGCTGCAGCAGCTTGCCAGCCAGGCCTCAACCACCTGTTTGATTTTCCCAGGCCTGCTGGGGAGGGTCTGCCTGCTTAGCGGGATTCAGGAATTCTTTCTCTTCTCTTCTCTTTCTCTCCCTCTCCCTCTCTCTCTCCTTCTATTTCGCTCTCTTTTTGTCTGCTGCTGGCTGTACTTCCCATTAATTCCCGGAACCCCCCCCCCCCCACACACACACACAGACCCATCTACACCCACCACCCCATCTCTCCCACATACACACTCACAAACACATTCCCATCCCCATTGAGGCCTGGGGGAAACTTTCTCTGGGAAAATAGAAGAGGAAAAAAAAGAAACTAGGGCACCTTTTGTTGCATTAAGGTTTCCCTCTTGAACACGGCCTGCGCGTGGAAGCCGGGCTTTGCTGAAAGGAGGGCGACGTGAGGGAAAAAAAAAAATAAATAAAACAAAACAAAACCAAACCGAACAAGAAAACGTACGCACCCGGAGCCAGACAGATAATGGGATCGCTGTGGCATGACTATGTAAGCTATGCCAGAGGAAAAACAGCCACCTTTAAACTAAATGGAGGACGGGGGGGGGGGTTATTGGTGATGTGAGGAACTACGGGGGGAGCAGATGGGCCGTCGTACGGTTGGCGAACTGCGCGGCTTGCGTCTGGCCGATGTTAGTTTGCCTATTTAAATGGTCGGTGTTCTGGGTTCCAGAGGTGACTATAGTTCCGTCACGCTTTGCTTCGCATGTAAAAATTCTGCGACGGCAATAAAGAGAAGAGGAAGCCGATCAGCTTTGCGGCGCCCGGAACGGTTGCCGTAGGTGCGATCGGGAGGACTGTTTGCCGTTGTTCGGCCATCAGCTCAAACCTGCCCCCCCCTCGCTCTCTCTCTCTCTCTCTCTCTCTCTCTCTCTGTACTGTGCACCCACACAGCTCCTGGCCAGAAGAGAACACCTGTTCTCCTTTCCCAGGGTTTGTGTGGAGGGCGGGGGCTGGTGTGCATTGTTGTGGGCTGGCTGCTTCACAAAGCCGCCCGTGGTGCGCTGGACAGGTGGTCTACACGGGGCTCGAAAGGCACACTTTTTTTTTTTCCACATGGGTGGATCAGCTCTGCCTTTTCTTTATTTGGATTGGTGGTGGCTTTCACGCTTTGTTCAAGGTGGTGGTGTGTGTGTGTGGGGGGGGGGGGTAAAGAGACACACAGAAAACAATAAGGCCACTATAAACAGACAAAATGCGGAGTCATTACAGTATGTCCCCCCCCCCCTCCACCCTTCGTGCTGCTCACTCACCCTCCCTGCCGGCCTCTCACACCTGTGCCGTTTCCTCCCGCGACACACCTACTGTATCTGCTGCTATCAGAGCCGCGGGACCCGGACCACACCCGGCCAGGTGCGCCGGGGACAGGAAGGTCACAGTGAATGACAGAGGTACTTTGTGCCGGCCGGCCCACAGAGGCCCCCTCCACGATATGTCAGTAAGTCTTTCAGACAAGCTGACGCCCCAGCGGTGCAGGTGATAACGGGAAAAACGCCGCGGTCGGCTGTTTGTTTGGTTTACTGAGAAAGAGACTCGACGTGCGTCTCGGTTCAACTCGGTGCTTCCAGGAAGACGCACGAGGCTTTGCGGGTAAAAAAAAAAAAGGCTGACAGTACAAAAGAGAGAGAAACAAAAAAGGCGAAGAAGAAACTGGTTATCTGTGGCCAAGGTTACGGACCGTGTGGACCGCGGGGACAGTGGGCCTTTCGGACTCGGTGCTGCTCCGTGTCCATTTGGCCTGTTTGTCAAGTTCTCAGGGTTTCCTTCCACTGGGACCCCCCCCCCCCCCCCCCCCCCCCCCCCCCCCAAAAAACAACCCCCCCCCCCCCCGGNTTCACTGGGGCCCCCCCCCCCCCCCTCCCACCAGCCCCCTCAAAACAAACTGACAAAGCAGGGGGGACAAAAGCCCACTCGGGCTTTATCATTGTTCCAATCGACCCCCCTGAAAGGAACGCCGTGGGTGCCAACACCCTGGGTTGTGCGTTTGTTCCCGAGAAGGAGCCCTAAGGCGTGGAAATGGCTTTGCCAACGCTGCAGCGGTCGTAGAAGAACACGCTCAGATACGCGCGGCCGAGGACGAGCACCTTCCGGCCGGGTGGAATCGGAGAAATTGCCGGCGAAAGGCACTCGACCGGCCGCTTGGTGAGCAACCAGGCGCCGGCACAGCGCAGGGAGTCACTGAGGACGCACGAGACCCCGCGAGGCGGACCGTGCGCGAATGACGTCTTCTCCCCGCCGTCCCACGCCGCTCACGCGCAGCCCTACGGTCCGAGCGGGGATTTACGCCGTACGTACGATACGTAAAACACAGTAGGCAGCAGTCAGCGAGGTGACTTGAGTTGCTGCCTTTGACCTCGGAGGGAACAGATTTGAACACCACCTCCTGTTTTAATACCCTTGAGTGAGCTTCTTACCCTAAACTGCCCAAGGAAAAAATTCCCCAGCTGTCTAAACGCGTGAATAAGGGTAAAGCAGCTTAACACGGCAGGTCGCTCTGGTGACAAGTCAAATGAATAAATGCAAAATACCGAGCGAGCGGCTGTTTTCAATTCACGCAGCTGACAATATTTTACACTCGAAAAGCTGTAAATTTACGTTGACGCAATTAAGGTTTCGCACCTTTCGGTTCCCCTCCAGGAACATAAACCTACAGGTGTTTGGTCCCCAGTCCAGGTGTGTATTGAGCTGCTTTAGCACCACTGGATCCGCAGCGAAAGCCCGTCCGCCGTCGTTTCAGGGAAAACGCGTTTCAGCAGGGGGTGGGATTCGAACCCGGGCTGCCTGTATCCGTCAAACTACCTGCTGTCGGTGTTACAAAGGGGGTAACTCTCCGCAGAAAAAGCGCAAGGCGAGCGACTTGAAAGGGCCTATTTCTTTTTTTTTTTTTATTGCTGGCGCAAAGCAACAAACTCGCTGGATGCAGGCGCCACAGTCACTCCTCAAAAGGAAAGCAGGCCAACCCCAAACTTATACATGAAAGAGCTGCATTCTGCTCTGCTGTCCAGATGGGCCCTGCTCTTGTCCCGGTGGTCTGAGGAAGCTGTGTGGAGGAAGAGGCCTGAGCGGGTCCTGCAGACACTGTGGGGCCATTTATTTACGCTCGCTTTTCCGTTGAGGGTGACAGCTGGCCGGTGCCTATAAATCTTTGCCTTGCCCAAAGACGCCTTGCCGCTGCCCAGCTGTGAACAGCTGGTCCTTCTAAAGAGCCCTTTCTGCCCCCCGAGAGTTTGTAAAGGTGCAGAGGAGAACGCAGGGGGCATTGTTCGGCTAATCTCAGCTGCCGGGTGCGCGACCGTTAAAAAGGCTTGTTAAGAGAGATTCATTGTCCGCACATCAGCTCGTAAATATATTTTCCGATGCTTCTCGACGCCGTCTCCACGGGCAAACCCCTGACTGCCGATGCGGAGCCTCTCGTCCGAAGTGCCAACCCAGCCGGGGTCATTTTTACAATTTTTTTTGAAAAAACGCTCCTTGTCATTGCCAAACATTTTGAAAGCAAAGAAGCAGGAGCGAGCGGTAACTTTCCCGGCCTGTTTGTGTAATCTCGCGCCGTAACCTTGAACGACGCTTTTAACGGCGAAAATTGATTCGTAAACCTACATCTGCCCCCCCCCCCCCCCCCCCCCCCCCCCCCCCCCCCCCCCCCCCCCCCCCCCCCNAAATTGATTCGTAAACCTACATCTGCCCCCCCCCCCCCCACCTTCAAACTACTGGTACTGAACATGAAAAGAATGCTTTAATTTCAAAAGGGCTTTGAGGAACGAATGGATCGGGTCCTGAAAAGGAGAATTAAAAAAAAAAAAAACGGAGGAATTTTTCCCTCCCTTTTCTTTGCCCCAGATGGCAGGAGGAATTAGCATTTTCCGCAGCTCCGGTCGAGGGCAGCCAGCTTCTTGAATCAGGCACATCAATGGGACCAACGCGATGGAGGGCCGACCTGCCCCAACACCTTGGGCTTTCACGATACCTGCTCTCGAGGAGCCCTGTTTTGGAATTCCCAGCGACCGGTGAGCCTCCCCCCACCACAGCAGTGTCTTCTGGGACCTTCCCAGAGCCGGCCCATTCTGACCGGAGAGGAGCACAGCGCAGCCCTTCTGATGGGTCCTGCGGCACAATGGAGGGATTGACTGTGTTTATTACCTTAACATGCAGACGCCAGCCTGGAGGAAGCGGATCCTTTCAGGGATGTGATGCTCTGGGAGATGAGTTAAATCTTTCATGTGTAATGGAGGAAGAATTATAGTCGGCAAGGGTGGGGAGGGGTGGGGGGGGGCGAGGTAGGGAGTCGGAGGATGGGGTGGGGTGGGGCGGGGGGGGGGCATGCCGGGCCAGGCATGAAAAGGACTCCAGCATTATCAGATTTGCTACAAGATATAACAGTGTCTCCCTTTGTGTCTCCAGAGCCCCTGACCGTGTGTAGCCCCCACAGCCAGCTTCTCCAAGCAATTGCAACTGGAGTGGAAAGTATTCCACAGCACAATGTCCACGCTGTCAATAGATCTTTGCGTGCCATTGCTGGACTGTCACTAGCAGATGGCGAGCTAATTAGAAGCTATTAAGGTCTTTGATAATGTGTGTGGGAACCAGGCTGACAGAGAGTCGGTGCTCAGGCCCTGAATGGGCCGCGAGGGTCCGCGAAGCATCTCCCCCTGGACGCGAGGACCGAGAGCAGGCCGAGCAGGAACCCAGACCGAAGGTCTGAGCTCTACCGCTATCTCCTGCTACCGGCCGCATCTCCGGACTCACTAGGTATCCTGGGATGAGAATCAGCTGTTGAAACAAATGGTTCTGTTTTCACCCCCCCCCCCCCCCCCCCCCCANCCGGCCGCATCTCCGGACTCACTAGGTATCCTGGGATGAGAATCAGCTGTTGAAACAAATGGTTCTGTTTTCCCCCCCCCCCCCCCCACACCCCCACACACACGCACACAGTTTACGAACGCGTGACCCGGCCCTTCTTGTCGCTTTAGATGCTTCACTGGGTCCTGGTGCCAGCGAGGCTTTGGAAATGAGACACGAGTGTTGAGCAAAGAAGATTTCTTCAAGGTCTCCTGCAGAGGGTGAACGAGAACTTTGTCGCTCCGTCGCGTGGCTCAGACCTGCTCCGGGTCAGCGGCGGGTTCAAGCTGAGCTTGACCTGCTAGTGACACGCCGCTGAAGCAGCCGCCGGTGTCAACGGGCACGACGTCGGTGAATGGAGGTGCTCATTAGCCGCCTGTCACCGGAGAGCCGAAGCGGGGCCCACACGGAAAAACGCCGGAACGTGCGGTTTTCCACGTGCTGCGCCGTGTCACACACCGTAGGGCCTGCAGGGTCCTTCCATCTGGGCCCTAAAGGTGTAGCTGCATCTGCTGATAAAAAGCCTCCGGTGACCGAGACTCAGTTTCAGCCACTTGGCACATTAACGTCACGTCGGCGAAGCTGTAAACGCAGCAAAAAAACACGATGTGGGCCTCCGTGACACAAAGAAGTCAGAGAACATCTACGCCGTCGTGGGCTATTTTAGAAACGCGCGTTTTTCACACGCCCCCCCGTGTTTGCGCTCACTGGGCCGCCCCGTCTGCTCCGGCACGTTGAATCCCGACCGAACGAGGGGCTTCTCGCTTTCCAGTCACCGAGCGCTCGCTCCTTTTAATTAATTCAATTTCCCACAGCTTTGTCTCCGTTCTTCAACGTCGGCGCCCTCGCCACGGCGCTGGCACAGCGGCCCTCCGAGCGAGAGCCAGCGGACGCGGCGCGAGAGAAGACGCAAAGCGGGGCCGGCGACTGGTTTGCGGCGCGGGACCGTGAGCGTAATTCCGACGTTTTGAGGGTTAAATCCGAAAAAAGAACTCGGGAGTTCCGCTCCTAATTCTAGCCCTAAACAGGAAAAAAAAAAAAAAAAAAGGCCGGTTACTCAAGGTCTCATAACTCCAAAGCCAAAACAATCAAGTATTACAGCTTGTGAAGTCCAAAGCTCAAAATGTCAGTGGGGAAAAGGACGCTGAACTCGAGTCTTAAATCACGGAGCCTGCAAAGCAAATTCAAAGCGTTTAAGATCTTTTTTCCTTATTCATCACAATCCGCTGGCCCTGATATAACTCACAGCAGAGTGCAGAGCCCAAAATACTGGAGCACCAGGCCAAGCTTGAGCGCTGAAAGCCCAAGTGGGCCCCGTCCAGGGGTTGCAGCTCCTCGCTGTTGCAAATGGGCCAGAGTGGAGTCGCTGTGCACAGATGTCATTTCCACAGCATCTAACGTCTAACGTAAAACAGGTAGCGTCGTGGCCGAGGTCGAGGAGGGTCAGCGTTAAGGCGGCCGGTTCCGCTCTAAAAATG
Organism: Arapaima gigas; assembly: GCA_900497675.1. Lineage (NCBI taxonomy): Eukaryota > Metazoa > Chordata > Actinopteri > Osteoglossiformes > Osteoglossidae > Arapaima > Arapaima gigas. Next base: position 372,144 of record UFQX01000318.1, read on the forward strand.
TTCTGTTTTCTCCGGCGTTCGCCAAGGTACTCGGACTGAAAATATCCAGACGCACAATCCCTGAAGCGTTGCCTCGTGCACCTATCGAGGTGTCGCTTTCAACCGACGCGGTTTACAGTATCTGAGCTGTTTACACAGCTGGGCTTTTTTGCCGAAGCTGTCCAGATTAAGCACCCTGCTCAGGGGCGCGGAGCTGGAGCTAACAGCCTACAGGTTACAAGGTCGTGTCCTTAACTGCGACACCTACCTGCGTTTGCGCGTCTCATCAGGTCAGTACATCGTGTGCAACTTCACATCTAAAACGTACGGGTTCGACGTGAACTGCAGACGTGCTCGGAACGCACGGATATAAGCGCACGCCCGCGTTTTTCGGTGCCTTCGGCACAGGCACGTTTTCGAAAGTAACAAACGTATCTCCACCTGCAGATCGCTGCACCTGCTCGCTCTCTCTGAGACGACAGACGTAATTCCTGAGCCGTTCAGACACCATATAACAATAAATCAACACCATCTCCCACGTGGAGCGCTGCAGCCGGCTGATAAAAAACACAGCAACAGTCTCACTCCCTCGTTCCCACGTCGCGTGTGTGCGGGCCGCACCCCCCCCCCCCCCCCCCCCCCCCCCCCCCCCCCCCCCCCCCCCCCNAGCTGGGCTCCCCCCCCCCCCCCCCCCACACACACACACACACCCCCCTCTGTGCCACACACCTGCGCACAGGTGATGGTTATCACTCAAGCAGGAATGGTGAGATCCAGAGGCTCGGACATATCCTGCAGCTGAGAGAGACGTGTGAGGAACTGTCGGGGGTTGTTGACTGACGCCTTAAAGCCTCAGAACACGTTTTCAAGCGTGTCAGCTGGAAACATAACAGCGCGGCAGGAAGCAAGTGACGTTTGTCTCGGAGCTCAGAAGAAGGAAAGCGACGAATGAAACGGAGGAGAAGCAATATATCACATTTTAAAATCGCTGGCTTTTAAAGTTTATTTAGTCGAGGACTTTCTTCGGCACCGGGCGAAATGCTAGCTTTCTGTACAAAGGTGTTCGGTATTATTTCTACAGCGGGGAAATTTCCACTGGAGTAAATCACTGTCAAGGGTACTACAGCAAGGGCTGGGAGATGGTTCATCTGATGGCTTTAACTTCTTTGACGCCTGCTGCCCCTGACAGTTCTGTACTTGCCATTAAAAAATAAACATTTTAAAATAATGACAGAATAGAATAATGTCTCTGTTGGCCCGGTTGCCCTCTCACGCTCTATTTCCAGTGATTCTGCACGTCACAATTTGCCACCTCACTGAAAGTTCTACTGACACTTGTAATAATCGGTGCCGCAGCACAAACCCCAACTCCGCGAGTGTAAAGTACCCCAGAGAGAGACGTTTTAACTGCGCCCTCGCAGGCAGGTCCTGCCAACTTCCAAGCCATAAATGTGTCCACCAGTGCAAATTTCATAAAGTACAAATCTTTATTGCCTCTCGGCCTCAACAATAATGTTTTTTGCACATTTAGTGCTTAATTCAGTTGTCAAAGGACGACTCTGGCAGTTATTGTTACAATAAGAACAGCAGCAGTAATTTAAAAGAAAGAAAAAAAAAAAAACAAGTTTAAACATCCCAGGAATGTTCTCTTTCCTTATCGTAAATGTGTCACCCGACTTCTTCTCACTTGTGGCTTCCGGTTCACAGTCTTTGAAAATCCATTTTTCTTTGAGATAAGGAGGCGGTCCACGGCGATGCACTTCCTCTTTCTAAAAAGGAAAGTCTATATTAAAAAGGAAGAGGCGCAGCGCTGGTGGAGACTTGTGAAAACAAATCTATGCAATGTTCCCTGTCCCTGCGGGCCAGCGTTTGGCAGCTGGATTAACACTGGCTGCAAAACCTTATCCTTACTTCCAACGGCCCTCGATAAGGACACCGCGAGGGGGCCACGCTAATGGCCGCAGAGGTAAAACGGACGCTACAAAGGTATTTTTACACATCGGTTAATTGCTCATTTCGGTATAAGCTACCCCTTTTTTTTCTAATTAACCATTGTAGGACCCTCTGTCCGTAGGGGGTCCGCTCCTCTCTGTCAGTTAAAATCAGGAGCTAATATGTTTCACTTTTCTTTTTTTCCCCCCTCCCCCCCCTCGCCTTGATGTGCTGTAAACAAGATTAAAAGGGCCCAGCTGTGTGGAGTTATTGTTGGTGTCAGTAGGAAGTGCTGATAGCTTTTGCAGCTGAACAAAAGCTGGATGAGAGAGCAAAGGGGAGCTCCAGACAGAGTGGCTCCAGCCTAGATTTCTCCCACAATCCTTGCTCTGCACTGCCATTGTTCTGGCGCCCCTGGCTCCCTCAGCCATGACCCGAGACAACGAACAGCCAGGACAACAGGATGTTAAAAAAATATGCTGCTCGCAGAGAGGTGTCACACTACCACTGAAAAAGTAGGGGGGGGGGGCAGAGAGACAGGACAGAATGGCAGGGATGACAAAGCGTCCCAACACCTTCGGGCCCCTCGGTGCAATAATCCAAATCAGAGTCTCCGGTACCCCCAGCAGAGATTTTTTTTTTTTTTTTTTTTTTACATTTGCATTTCTGAATGATTTAATGAAGCTGCATAACTACAAATGTAACATTTAGCTTAAAAAACTCAGTTTTAAAATATGAACAAGAGTAATAATTTAAAATAATGTCCCACTTAATCGTGTTGGTCTGGAAATACTTTTAAAGTACAGACTACATGCACGATATTTTAGAGAAACTGACAAACTGATCGCATGAAATGTGATACTTTCTCACATACATGGATTTTACTCTGCAACCAAACCAGACGCACAGCTGACAAATAAACTACCAAATTACTTCAAATAGCAATTTTTACAGCATTTTATTATTGTTATGCCGTATCCTCGCGAACTGCTTTGTGGAATTAATTCGGGAAAGTAAAGGAATTTCGTTTCCAAACGAAGGCATCCCGAGAACCATCACCATACAATGCAGGCGCTTTGCTTTTTTCGCCGTTTTCCCCTCCTTTCTTCGGCCCTTTGGAGGCGGCGGACGGACAATGGCCGCTCGCAGGTGCGCGGCCCGGTAATCTCCCCTCACTGCGCCTTTTTACGTGACAAATGAATGACGGCGTCTTTCGGCCATTTTGTTCTCAGGGTTTTTTTTTTTTTTTCTTCTTCTTTTTTTTTTCCGGGCCGCGCAGGTGAATGAGGAGGAGGGGGGGCCGGGTGGGTGGGTGGGGGGGGGGGGGGGGGGCGGNGGGGGGGGGGGGGGGGGGGGGGGGGGGGGGGGGGGGGGGGGGGCAGCGCGGGCTCGTTGTTTGCGGTCTCCATGGAGACCGCCCGCGCGGCGCCAGGCTGACAGGCGTCGGGAGGCGAATGAATGGGTGACGTCACGGGGCTGGCGCCTGCCTGTCTGCGAGGGCTTGTTTGGACAATCTGGGCTGCAGCGCTCGGCGCGCAGTGGAAACATGTGCAGGAATTCGGGGAGCCGCACACTGGAAACCTTTATTTTTTAATACGCCACGGCGGGGGCGCTCGGCGTAAAAATAAGCACGGCAAACATTCTAACACGCTGTACGGTTTCGATGATTCAGTCCAAATTATAACGTTGCACGTTATTCATCGTGTAACGCATTCGCCTGCTCCGCCGATGCCTTTTGTTGCACATTCCGTATTCTTCTTTAACCCCCGAGATTGCTAGACAAAAATTAAAATAGGGGACTAAATTACAAGGACCACCAGACCGCATTGTTTTTGGCAGCCGGTTCCGTAAATACAGCGCAAAAATGATGGGGAAAAGCGCTGCAGTATTTCGGCGCTTCTCGAGATTCAAAACTCATTTAGTTAATATATAATTAGAACATTCTTGTGGAAGTGTCACCCGGCCCACACCTGCGGGGTCCTGGAGCGGCGGACAGCTGAGCTCCCGCACTTCGCCCATAAAACACACATTTGTTTCCATTTGTAGCGCCGTCACTAAACAGATTGTAAATTTCGATAGCCGACGCGGCGCCGCGATTGGTGGAGAGCGCAGGGACGCGCCAGCCTTCCTTCGCACATCCCGGGCTCTGATTGGCCAGAGCGCACACCCCTCACCTCGCCGAGCCACGCCCCCGGAGCTCACTGAGGGATAAATAGTGGGCGGCGAGGGACCACCGTCGCAAACTGTCAAAGTTTGGAGAAGCCGCTGCTTCCGGGACTCGGATCGAAACGCGCGGGCTCGTGGTCGCAACTGCCGGTGTCGAGGGGTTCTGATTTGAGGAGAAAAAATAAAAAAAAAAAAAAAAACAATCCCAAGAACTCGCGTTCGCTTGCAGATCACGAGAGGAGCCAAAATGAAGGTTGTGGGACCTACGTGCGCGATGAAGAGCAAGGTGGGCGGCGAGGACGTGGTGCGCTGCCTGTCCGACCAGAGCCTCACCATCTCCAAGTGCAAGATCCCTCTGCTGGACGAGCAGATGAGCGTCTTCCTGCACGACATGAACAGCTGCTACAGCAAGCTGAAGGAACTGGTCCCCACGCTGCCTCCCAACAAGAAGGCCAGCAAGGTGGAGATCCTGCAGCACGTCATCGACTACATCTGGGACCTTCAGGTGGAGCTCGACTCGCCGGGGATGAGCCGCCCGCAGGCGCCCAGCGGCTCGCCGCTCCCCCGCACGCCCCTGACGACCCTGAACGCGGAGCTGAGCAGCATCTCTGTCGAGGTAACCGTCTTCGTGGTCTACACCAGAATAGCTTCTCCCGGAGCAGCATGCTTAGCTTAGCAGATGTACAGTGAGCGAAAGAAGGTGCATCTCCTGGTACCTGATCAGTCGTGGATCGGCTGTTTATGGTGAGAAGTTGCTGGCACTTGAAACCAGACCCTCATGTTTCTCTCCTTGCTTTTCTCCTCAGAATGGGTGTTCAGATGACCGAATCCTGTGCCGCTGATGTGGGCAGTGGCAGAGTTCCGCCCGGCCGAGGAGACGGAGACACGAGGAAGCGAAGCATCAACCCCCCCCCCCCCTCGGCTCTTGACCGAAAAGAGGGCCTGAGGAACATGTTTGAGCAGAAAGAACAAGCAGTTGCAGCTGGAAGAGAAGGAACTGTGTAGATAGAGCTGCTCTGGTGCTGAGAGGAACCCGGATTCAGGAGGACAGTGTACATCCCATAAGTTTCTTATACTGGACTCTGCAAGAAAGACTTGTAAATCTTTCACTTCTCATTTCTCTTTTTGTACTTTGTCAAATTTACACGTAGAAGAGATTTTTTTATATTTTGTAAAAAATGTCAACTTCTCAGATTGCTGAGTTAATTTGTATTGTATATTACAATGCTTTAAGATGTGAAGATTTGTTTTTATTAAAATGTACCTAAATGGTGTTTTTATTAAAACAGAAGTATTTTGGAAACAATGCAGTTCTGGAAGTTATTAGAGGTGGTGGTGGGGGGGGGGTCACAGCCCACAGCCATTTATGTACATGACTCACAATGCCTTAATATTTTGAAACATCCACCTTACTTTTCAAACAGTGTTACGTTCTGAAGTTGACAAACTAGTTGTACTAACTAGTCTGCTGGTTTACGTGTCCCGAACAGACCAGTATCCTAGTTAACCCTACAGGGTTCCGTCACGGGCCGAATCAACTCGGCCACTTCTCGTACTCCCACCGCTTCCGAGTTTTACTCGATTACGGAAAATGCTGAAAATAACTCCCAGGTGGGCTATAAATAATTTCAAAACCAGGTACACGTATCCGACTTGTGGAGACATGAATATATACATATGTACATTTCCATCTTTTGGAGACCTTTGCATTTTGTGTAATACTCAAGTCTGCCTCCTCTCTCTCTCTCTCTCTCTCTCTCACACACACACACTCGGGCTGCTGGCTCTGGTCCCGGCCCATCTGCAGCCTGGCTCACGGACCCCTGTTTGTTAATGTTTCAATCAGCTGTGTTCTCTGGAATGTGCAGCTATTTAACCTGAACTTCCCCAGGTGTGGAGAGGCGCCACTCGGTCTGGGGCCGCCTGCCCTCCCCTCCCCTCCTTTCCGAGGCCTTCCCTGCCCCCCCCAACCTTGGCATGGTGCTGCCGTGCAAACACAGCCCCACACAGGCTTTGCTGTACAGCACTAGCACCGCAGCTGTGTGCGCTGCACTGCAGGCGAATTGGAACAACATTGCACCGAGGGGGAAAAATAAATCTTACAATGAACTGCTGTTGCTTTCAGCAAACGGTTTAACCCTCGCGAGTCCGAAAGATAATGCCTCCCACGGCGTTTCCTGACTAAAGTAATTTTACTGCGATAAATGCACAAATGTGTCACGGTCATATCAACGTTACATGCATACGCGTCTTACACAGTTGTAAAACCACTGTTCAAAATAGCTATCTGCATTTGCATAATATGTGAAACATACACACATATAAAATCTTAAAAAAATAAAGGCAGTATTGAAAAAATACTGTATTAATCTCATCACTGTGCTGAAACCACAATTACTACCCACAAGAACTACATAGAAAATGCTACACCTAAGTTTCATTTCCTAATTTAAAATAGCCAGACTTCATATTGTAATATAAAAATAACTGTATTACCTCGCAGCCCATCTATAGTTAATTTGCTCCAAAAATGTCCAGTAATGAATGTTTATGATCGTCAGTTGCTGAACTCCATTAACATTTGAGGTTGTTGCGCCCTCTTGCGGCAAATGTGAAAACGAGCGTTCCGCGCCGCCGCATTTTAAGCGCAGTTTTCTTACTCATTTTAAAAGCGCTTTTCCTGTAAGAAAACATATGGAAAAAAATCCATTTCGGCGCGTAAATAATGGCCCAGAGCTGCTAGTTCTTACATAAACCCCACGACGCCCCAGAACCCCCCTTTGGCGTCTCAGATGGCGTTGGGTACAGAAGGGTCACCGTATTGCTGTTTCGTACAGAAGAAAAAGTGTTTTTATTGGTCCTTGTTGAGAAACAACAGCATAATTTTAATAAACAAGTATTTTAATTGTTTTGTGCAAGTGGAGGCCATACGGCAAACCTGTTAGAGCATCTGGGCTGTAAGCGCTGCAGACAACATCTATACCTCTGAAAGTCGACACCTCTAACCGGCTGAACACGTCTTATTTGTCCAGTGCTTTTGCACTTTGTCGGACGCAAGTTCTTAATCCAGCCAGACGGACCCAGAACGACCAGTGTCCAGTAAGACATCACAACAGTTCAGTTGAAGTTCTTACAGTCAAGTCCAGGGTAAAAGTACCTTCTCCCTCTAAATCACTGCAGGAGATCCCTCACGGGACGAAAGCCCAAAAAAGAACCGCCGTCGTCGACAGCTCCTTTTATCCTCTTTACCCGCAACCTTAACCAGTCTATGATGAGTTGTTTTCACCCTATTCCAGATCAGGTTAAGACCCTGAACTCAAGGCTTGTGAAACAGGGAGTTTGGGGAAGAGAACCTAGAACCTTCAGGCTCCAAGCCCACATGCATGATGGTGAACTTTCTTCCTTTTTCTCTGTGGGCTTAAACTGCACCACTGTTGCAGTTAAAATGTAAGTACTGCAAATCCACGTGCAGCAGTACACACCCAACCGCCACCCATCATAGATAAACACGTCAGCAATACACACACACACACACACCTCTCAGAGAGCTCAATTCCCCTCAAACATGTCTTTGGACTGTGTGAGGGTACCAGGGCACCCTGTGGAATCCCACACAGACATGGGGAGAACACGCAAACCCCTCAAAGCCTGACCGGGCATCAAACCTGCATCCATCTGTAGAGCTCAGGTGCTGAAAGGGACCAGCACCACCTGCACGCAGTCAAACCCGATGCAGCTGAAAAGCACCTTTAACTTGTCAAAATATGAAACCACAAAACAAAACGGTTCGAATCAATGTGAAAAATTTATTTTAAGTCAGTTTGTGTAAATGTCAAACAGGGCAGTGCAACACAGAAAATATCACGACATCGATTTCTTCAACACGGCGATCAACTGGTACAAAGACAAACCAGCCGTCATTTTCACAAATACATTCAAGAGAAAAACCACGAGCACCAGTGCTCGGTGTCCCGTTTCCACACGCCTCCCCAGCCTCCTCCGAACAGCGAAACGCGGCGAGGAAAGAGAACAGAACTAAGCGCCACGACAGAAACTACGCTTTCAGCTGCACTGCTAGTCCTTTTCACTCTGAGATTTAGGGGAGAAAGTCTCACTTTTCAGAGACGCGCGTTGGCCGTCTCCCGACAACAGACGTGTCGAGCCTCGGTAGAAAACCCTGCAAATCTCAGCCTTTACCTCGCTGTTCCGAGTCTAAACTTTCTCCAGGCGACCGCAGCGCAAAACTACGGCTGCCTCCCGTGCAAAGCAAACTACTCGTTTATGTTTGTTTCTTCAAAGGACCAGTTTATTTTTGAAAACAATCCCTGCAAACCGTCCCCTGCGACCCGGTTGCCCGCCAGGCTGCACTTTTGACACAACCCGGCCGTCTGACACCAGTTTCCTGCAGCCTAGTTGACAAGAACCCCTTCGCAGTTTGCTATTACACCCCACCAAACGTAAACACGTCCCAGGCACCCCCTGGATTGTACGAGGCTGTCTGGTTTACCGACGTCTGCCAAGATGACCTCTGCAGGCGCCTGTTTTCCCCGTGATGGGATGTGCAAGACAGCTGTGTGCCTCTGGCCCCGCTTTGCCACCCATCCCACTACTCCCTGCCTTCCTGCTTTGTTTTGCGTAGCTTTGCGCTGTCGCCTTCAATCCCCTCCCCCCGCCTCACACAGCAGTACCAAACACAGATCTTCTGTCTGCTTTTGCTCATGTTGGTGGTGCCAGCTCCAGGTCAAAGCCCCTCCCCCGCTGGCTACGTCCTGCGGCGCTTGGTCCCGCCGGGGCTGGCAGGGTTACTGCTGGAACTGAGCACCTTCTCAGTCGCCCGGTTCCTCTTCCGCTTGTCGGCCGCGTCCTTCGCCGAACTCTCACCTGAAGCCCTCTCTCTGTCTTTCTCCTTGTCTTTGCTGCTGCCCTTTTCGGTTGTCTTCGCCGAGCTGCTGCCTGCGAGCGACAGATGGGGAGAGTCGACAGTTAAAGCCAGTCGGCCGCCAGGCGAGACTTTGCAAAGGGGCGTCACCCCACCGTGTGTACAGAACCAGATCTCGGCTTCGTTTTGGTGGAATGGGGTCACGTCACACGTGGAAAGGCTATGATAGTCTTACTCAAAATGTCAAATTTTTGCAATAACACCCAAGGAAATAACCCTACGGGCGCTTTAATCACATTGGGGGGGCAGGGGACGGGCCGGGGAGAGCTGCCGAGTTCTTCTCTTCCTACGCAACAAAATCAAAAAAAAAAAAAAAAAAAAAAAAAAAAAACGGGAACGGCTGTGTGGGGAGCCGCAAATGAAGAGCAACAATCCTGCGGGTCAGAACTGCACACACCTGCTGCCTGAGGCCCATTGTAGGTAAATATTAAAAACACAGAGCTGCNGGTACACTGGGTGTGTCACTACTGAGAGGACAAACAGGCTCTAATTCAGCCGATAAGCTACCCTGCAGACGACATAAACACCTGGAAAGTAAAACGTGACTGACTTCCTGCAGCTGCGTCCCCCGGCTGTGAATTTGGGTCAACAGAGAACAATTAAGACAACAGCAACATAAAAGAAGCGTTAAAAACAAAACCTGGTGTAAAAGTCACTCGTTTGGCTTTCGGGAACAAAACCGAGGGAACCCACTCGCCGGGAGCAAGAGCTGGACACACACAGCTAAGCAGCATCCAATTCAAACTCAGCAGTTCATGGACAAGGAAGAGGGGAGAAGGAGAAGAAGAAGAAGAAAAAAAAAAACTATTTTGACAAGCAAAAGTTCTAAACGTGCAAAAAAAATAAATAAATTAAAAAAAAGAGAGAGGGAGGTGGAAAACTCAAACACGGGCCACGCAGCAGTCCGGTAATTCTGCGCGCAAGCGAAGGCCACAGAGGGACGTGGGGCGAGCTCGAAAGGTAAAATGGCGCACGGAAGCGTGGAGCTCAACAAAACTTACTCGACGAGGTCTTTATACCGAAGCTGGTATCTCCCATCACCAAACCATCTGAGACCATTTTGCCTTTCGAACTCACCCTCACCTACGGAAACAATACGCAACCACACGTACGACTGAGCATGCCATGCTTCCCTTGTGCTTCCCCAACACACAGCAAAACCGAACAGCCTTGTCAATTGAAGAGGAAAACAGGGGACAGGAGGGAGGGAAGGAGGGAGGGAGGGAGGGAGGGAGAAGAAAAACACTCATGATCTGTGTGCTGTGCAGGCTCTTAAAAGGGGGCCACTGCCTATGAGCTGGTCTGTACTGCGGTCATGTTGGAGTTTTGGAACAGAGTGAAAGTGCTCTTCTGTCCATACCTCTCAAACTCCTGGCCAGCCAAACTGGGACCCAGACCTTAAAAATGAGACAAACGACCAGAGTGAGGGACACCGGTTGGGGTCAGAAGAGTGAGCTAAAGTGCTGCACTTTTACTCACTTCAACAAACAGGGACAGGAAGAGAATGTATACAGGAAATACGGAACGGAACAAAAGGCACGAGAACCTTCTTCTTGCACAGCCGAAGTGTCCCTCTCCTCCTTGGCGTCTTCTTTGGCCTCCTCCTCCGTCCCCACCTTGCCTGTCAGGAGGGAACACGTGTTCACGTCCGCCAAAGTGACCACCGGACAGAAGGGACACGTCACGTAGAAGACGGCGCTTTTCTTACCTTCTTTTACTTCTTGGATTATTTCCTCCGGAAGAACAAAAGTCTTTTCCGAGTTGGGAAAGGGCAGTATCTCCGATTCGTGCTGCGGTGGAGGAAAGACGAGACAGATGACGGCACGTGTAGAAATTTGCAACGCCGGCGTCGGACGCGAGTCACAATCGGGACGTACCAGAGCCTGCATGTCATACATGGTCCCCAGGTGGTCCCATATCACCTTGGAGGAGACCTGTCTGCCGATGTTCTGGCTGAATTTGTCCCTGATGCAGATCATGTGGAAGTGGCGATTCACACCTACAAAGCAGCGAAACAAGACGACACACGGAGGTGAAAAGCCTGTTCCGCAGCGGCGTCGCGTTCATCTCCACGCAACGCACAGCTCTGGCCCTGGCGACTGTTGGTTCGAGTCCCTCTCCTGCAGCTCCACTACTGCTCCTGGTTAAGGTACTTAGCCAGAAGTGGCACAGTGGACCCACCCTGCTGTGCAAACAGATAAGTCACTGGAAGTCTCATGTTAAAAAGGGTCGGTTACGTTAGTACAGAAACGGCGCTGTGTTTAGGGCCTGTTTTCTGAAGGCTGTGGGTTTGAAACCCACTGCGGCCCGAATCGCCCCCGATCGAGTTCCTCCAGTAAAACACCCGTGTGTGTAAATGGGTCATCTCTGTAAATCACTGTGATTTATGCGTCATCCAGACAAAGAAACGACAGGTAAAAAAAAAAACAAAACAACAACACGAAAGGCCTGTGCTGCTCCCCGCCAGACCGCTAGCTTTAGCATTAGCTTGCCGCCCAGCAGTGCTCTACAGTCACCATTTACTTCAAACACCCCTGACGACGTCGACACGAGATAGAGTTTATAAATAAATATATCATATATATTTCTTCAATATTTTACAGAAAACAGTCGTCGAACTGGGAGGAAACTCCTCGAGTTGTGGGCTCGGTAGCTAACCTGCCCTTCCCGTCCGGCCCCGCACACAGATCAACGACTCACCGACGGGTTTGTGGCCCAGCATGGCGTGGAAGAGACAGACCTCCACCTCCTGGCTCCACACCACCGAGTCCTCCGCCGGACTGATACCCGAATCCGAATGTTTCTCGTCCGTTTGAACCGCTTCTGCTTCTCCCATTTTTTCCTGCTCACAGCTCGGACGGAGACCGACGGGACGAGCGCGCAGCCGCCGGGAAACAGCGCCTCCTGCCGGGCGGGGGCTCAATGGCCCCTTCGAGCCGTGGCGCTTAGGAGGCGCAATAGGGGGTCAAACGCGGTTATAAACGCACCTGCGGCGTCCAAACGGCCCCTCAGAAACAAAATAAAACACCGAAACGAGAAGCAGCAATTTCCAGTCTTGTTATTTAATCTAACACTGACATTTTTTAAATTGGATTATAAGCAGGTGTAGTACCGGCTTGGGTTTGAATCCCACTCAAGTTGTGCCATCTTTCAAAATATTTACCTGAATATTTGCTATAAAACGGTTGCGTAAAAACGGACAAATCATCGTGAAGTTATGTAACACTGCAAGGTCAAGGCTTAAGGACTGTATTTCATATAAACTAAGATTCACTTTTATTAATGATAGTTTTTAAATACAAACTGAATTCAGTCCATTAGATGTTGAGGAGCTTCTCAACTGCTCCTTGGACGGATTATTTCCTTTCAGCGGAAAATAAATATATAAAGCGGCAGATTTGCGAACGATCCCCGGTCGATTGGCGCAAATACTACGGACACGAGACAAAAACGTTGGCAAATTCGTTATTTACGAAACTTTATTGACGTGTCTAACGGACGTTTGGCGGCGCGTGACGAACGGGTCCACGGGAGCGGTTAACGGATGAGGCCACGAGAACCCAGACACGCGTGGAAATGGACCGTTTCTCGGTGCATCAGTCAGAAAATCCCGACTTTTACTGTAACATAACGCTCTCAGCATGTTTCATCTTACGTTAGCAACCGTCGGCTTGCAGCAGCTCTTCTCCTAGTAAAAGCCATATAATTTAGAAATCTCACGTGCAATGATCCGATTTACCCAACACGGTAACTCGACCCCCATCCCCACCGCAACCCCCTTCTTGCGACCACCAGTCCAGCTGAGGGTCACAGAGGCCCAGACGTACGAGAGAACGTCACGCAAAAATCGCCGAGTCACATGACGGCAATGACAACATTTTCCACTGAGGTCCAACTTAATTTTTTGATTTACAGGAAAGAGTAACAAAGAAAACCACGTTTTCGGGGTTCTAAATGTTCCGGTGCTGATGCTCTGGAACAAAGGAAAACGCCTCACGAGCATCGGGACGGTTGTGTTTGCGGTTCAGGTTCTGCCCCCCCCCCCAGGCACCGTGACACCCCCGGGTGACATAGAAGATGCATTTTTCTTGACACGCTCGGCATTCGTGTTTTTCGAGAAGCTTCACTGCCGGGTATCACCGGCCGAACCACAGCGCTGGATCTGTTCCTCTGCCCCCCCGCCCCCCACTCGGCGCGACCCACGCGCCGCTGCTGCAGTCGTTCTCACTGCAGTCTCTGCCTCTTCATCTCTGCTACCGCATTGCTGTATCACGGGGGGGGGGGGGGGGGCCCCCATTGCGCAGGCAAAGCCAATACCCCCCCCCCCCCCCCCCCCCCCCCCCC
>UFQX01000318.1:385517-449484 GCA_900497675.1 Arapaima gigas
GGGGGGGGGGGGGGGTGCCCGCATTGCGCAGGCAAAGCCAATACCTCCACCCCCCCCCCCCTCACCAGAACATAAAACTGCCTGGGTCACATCGAATAGCCGGTGCTGTCTGAGGTCGCAGCCACAGGTAAGAGGCGATACGCGTATCTGCTGCGGTTTCTAACCCCTCTAGGGCGGGAAGGTGGTCGCGCTTCACCACGTTCTGCCAGGCGTTTCCACGAAGCACCAGAGCGGTTTACCGACGAACGTTCCTTCGATGGCCGTGAAAGGACAAACCTAAATGGTACCGAAATACTCGTGTGTCGGACCGGGACAGAACGCACGGAATTCGCCGTCGCTGAAAGCCGAAACTTCCAGAAACACGTGAAGCGCGTCAGCAGGCGCCGTCATGTTTACCTGCTTCGCCGTGCGTTTCTAACCGGCCAGGTTAACTGCGTGTTTCGGGATTTAGGAATAAGGAAGGAATGAGGTTGTGATGCACCGGGATTTACACCCAGGGTTTTATTCTTACTTTATTCTCACCAGAGACGCAGTCGGATTTGATGCACCTGTACAAGCAAATGATCAATAAGAAGTTCAGTATTAAAATTAAATTCATGACAAAAATGAGATTTATAGTTGTTTCCATGTGGGAAGAGAGTGCGGGATGCTAACAGCTTTTTTAACGTTCATGATATTGTTCACCAGCCACAAACTTGTGTAACTTTTACTTTTGATATCTGATCAACTACGAGGCACGAATCTGGAATATATATATATATATACACACACACACACACACACACACACACACACACACACAAGAGCAGGACAGATGTCATGGAAGAAGAAGAGTTGACTTTCTGCTGCCGGTTCCTGATGTTGTCCCGGCAGGAGCCGCACCAGAAGATTATTAAGAATTATGAGAAAATCAAGATTTTTTTTAAAAATGAAGAGATTGAATAGCTTCTTTTAAATAGTTGCGTAGGATTACCTCTGTAGGTGCGTTTCACCATCTTTAAGTGCAGTGTTTTAACACGTGTGGTCCATTTGTTTTGAATCGTATTTCAGCTTTACATTTGATGCACGTGGAGCTACGATGAAGGCTGGACCTGTTTATTTTGACATATTCCTTTGGCATGAGAATAAATACAAACCTTTATATCTACAGCTGATGTTAGCAGGGTAGACCAGATTGTATTTATGAAGCGGTGTCTTGCTTGTAGCATCTTGATGCGCGACAAAATGAAACGCCTTGTCGGTTCCCACTTAGTGCTTGGATTGCCCCCCACCCCGGCCTGTCCCCGGCGCCACACCATGGGGAAGGAGAAGATCCACATCAACATCGTGGTCATAGGCCACGTGGACTCTGGCAAGTCCACCACCACCGGACACCTGATCTACAAGTGCGGGGGTATCGACAAGAGAACCATTGAGAAGTTCGAGAAGGAAGCTGCAGAGGTAGGACGTTTGGTTCAAAAAGTCTCAGCCGAAAGTTTGCCGTCCTTTCGCTCTGGGACGCGCTTTCTTTGCTGGTCTGTGTGGACCGTGAGGTTACATGTAGTCGCAGCCTCAGAGCTATTAAGCAGGGGTTATAAATTTCCTAGCTCTGAGAAAACAGAAAGTTCCGGGCGCGGTTTCCTGCTGTTGGAACCCACCCGTGACTGTGGTGGTTAAAGAGATGAGCAGCACTGGAGCTGAAACGCAGCTTCTTTTCTGCCTCCTGCAGTCAGATAGATGGGTTTTCTGTATCCAGTAAGACCGGCTACCGAATTCTGCACATATTCAAACGGAACAAGTCGACATTTTGTCCGTTATTCGACTCTTCCTCGCGGCAAGATTTACATTTTATACCCGACGTCTCGCCCGAAGTGACTTACCATACAGGTACCTGGTAACCAGGTGTTGTAAGAAGTCTGCTGAAGGTGCAGATGTTGCTTAAATGTTTGAAAAAAAAGACAGCATCTCATCAAAATTCACTTCACAACGGCGTCGTAAAAGGCAAACCTTCCAGTTCACCGCACACTGAAATACAGGGCAAACATGACATAAAATACACATCCAGACTGAAACTCCGCTCTCTCAGAGCAGCCAAACAAATCCTGCAGCATATTTACGTCATTCCCGTACGGTTTACCAGAAGTTCTCCACCACCGAGGTGCCGAAGGAGACCCCCGATAAATAAACAGCTCCTCCTTTGAGAAATGTTTAGGGATAAATTACACTGAATGTCAGAGACCCCTTCGTCCTCCTTTGGGAGGAATTTGCAAAGTCAACACCTTTTTATAGGCATCTCAAGAGATTTTTGTCACGGGTGGGAGCTTGCAAGTCACTGACACCGAGAAATGGATTTGTAAATAACAGCCGTAGCAGACAAATGGTCGAAGGCGTGTATCTGTACACCGGAGTGCGGCCACCCCGGCCATTAAAAACTGTATAAATAATGAACTGATATTGATTCAGAAGGACAGAGGTTGAGAACACGGTGAATCATACTGTTTCTGGACTCCATCAGTGCCTTCAGTACTACAGTTAAAATCAATCATTCTTTAAGTAAAACTCCATTCCAGTGACCGTTTCGTACCCTTTCTGCTTCCTTTCCGACATAAGCAGTCATGCTTCTTTTATTATAGTACATTTTGTTGGCTATCATTATGAGAAATATTTGAAAGCTGGGTTTTTGGCCCCTTTTCTAACATTTTTTAAAAAAACTTATGTTAAAGAATCCAAGTGATATTCATTTGACTGTAATTCGAGGTATATATCTTGCTAATGTATTTAGAAATTGAAATAAGAAATCGAAATACTTTAGAAAGCTACGCAGCATGTTTTGGGTTTTGGGGTCTGAGGTTAGAACCGTTTGGCCACAAATCCCGTTCCCGAACCACAGTGACGGGAAAAGCGGTGTAAGACACGGGCCCCGCGGACGCGTGTAACAGTACCAGTGAGCTGAACTGATTTTTACACACGAACACACTGGGCCCACGTCGGTATCCTTTAGGCCTCTTCGGGGCGTCTGCGACGAGTTTTGGCTTGTCGATGAAGAACGCGTCTCATCGAGGCTGTGATTTTGGTCGTATTTCCTTTAGGCAAATGATTGTAAACTTTGAATATCAAAAACAAAAACGTATTAAAAGTTCCCCGAAGAAAGAACACGGGGCTCTTGCTCAGGCGGCGCCGAATTGTGGTCCTTAATCGGATCCAACGCGATGAGTAACTTTTCGTTTTATGTTGGAATTCAGTGCCATTTAACAGTAATATATTCTACACGCGAGAGGAATATAATTTGCTGGCATCAGCAAAGTCGCTTTTTAATAGAAACGCTGACCGATTCTGAGCAGCAACAGAAATGTTAGTTTTGCTCAGAGTAACACCCAGCAGATTAATGGACACCTTCTGGACACCATCGATTTTCCTCTCGCCGCTTTATTCCGTCTATCCTGTCATTTGTAGATCCAGGGTCACACTTATTTCTTCTGACTCGTACCCGATTCCTATTCGTCACAGCGCCTCCTTTTTTAGTATTACGCTGCTCATTGTCAGCATGTGAACAAAAAAAAAACACTTTGTTTCAATAGTTTTTATCTTCTATTCATTTGTTATCAATAATTTCAATTTTCAAGTTGTTATACCCCACATAGGGGCAAGCTACTGTACAAACTGCAGGTTTGTGTGCCGTATCCACAGGAGGCAACCTGCATGTTGCTGAGAGGTGCTGCCCACCACCGCGGTCACGGTTTGGTTGGGAAATTGGCAAGAAAGAGAAAATGTTCTGAAATTTAACAACAGATGTGGCTGGTTTAGGTCACTAGCAGAGCCTTTAGGTGAAAAATTGCTCGACGAAGTGAAGTGGTTCTCATTCTGGCAAAGCTAGCACTCGGTGTCGTCTCAGTCGACCCCCCGCACAGTGGGCTGCGCACAGATGAGGCCAGAAGAGGATCAGGGGACTGACCTTCCCTCTCTTCTTCACCACAGGTTCTCACTAGGTCTTCACAGCCATGATTTGATTTTGTTTGGGCTACGTGTGAACTAGCGTGAGGATCTGCTCGAAGGGTTTTGCAGAGCATCCTTTCGAGAGCCACCGACCTCATTTGTTCTGCAACCGATTCAAATTCTCATCGCTTCAGAGAAGCACCAATTCCACAGCGTCCTCCTGGTATTCACTGTACGCCACGGATTCCTTAACAATACTGAGTGGTTCTGGGTGGTACAGGTGGTGATGTTCACTACAGATCTAATCGAAGAGAAATTGGGAAGTTGGGCTTCTGGTGGGTTGGGTTTATTTCGGTGGAAAAAAACTGCCCAAGTCCATATATCAAAGCAGCGTCTTCTGCCTTTACACCACGGTCAACTATTCAGTGCTACGAAAGTGTGGAAAGTTCATTCCAATCCTGTGGAATGAAGATGTAAACGTTAGGCTCTGTACTGTATGGTTAGTGGGTTAGTGGTTTGGGTTTGGGTTAGCGATAGAGATTAGTGGTTCAGGTTAGTAGTTAGGGATTAGGGTGAGGAGATAGGGTTAGGTGTTGGGGGTTAGGGTGCACTCTCTGAAGACAGTTGGCCTGGAGTGAACTAATATCCATGATGATGACCAACAATCTGAAGACCTGCCTGATAACAGCTGCCAGAAACTCACTTCATCTGTCAAGAAAGACAATACACACCAGCTTAAGTGGAGACATTAATACTGGAAGCATCTGGGTTTTCAACTGACAAAATTTTTTCAGCACAACAGGCATCACAGCATGTGAATATATAAATAGATCTGAGGACTTTTCAAGGTCATGTTGTGGCTTTCAGCTAATGCCCAGATTTAAAAAAATATCCTCAGAAGCTTACCCCACTAAACCTTCAACTTCACACTTGAAGCACGATGACATCTACACACCTAAACCGGCGACGAGATACGCTTTGTGAATATTTCAAACTAGCATCTGGACACTCGAAGCAATGAAAGAAAATTCCAGTAGTGCAAATTGAAAGAGCACGTCTGATTTGCATTTGCTGATCCCACATATCTTTTACACACCATAAACTGGAACCCCTCTCCAGTCTCACGTACAGGTCTTGGGGTCAGTGAGTATAAGATCTGTAGCTACAAAGCAAGACATTTCAACTGCAGTCTCTCCAAGAGCAGGGAAGAGGTGGCAACCGGTGGTATTCAGTTGTATCTGCTTAACAACCAAACCGGGTTGTAGAGCACAGAAACCGCCAATACTGTACGTACAGGTACGTAATACCACTCGGAGGTAAAGGCCCACGGTATCTTAGAAGATCCGAGAAGGTGACCAACCCGAAGGTTGAGTGTTCCATTTTTACGTAAACATTTTTTTTCTGATTATTTTCTAGTCAGGGTGTCATTTCATCTACTGCCCGCTACAGAC
Source organism: Arapaima gigas (assembly GCA_900497675.1). Taxonomy (NCBI): domain Eukaryota; kingdom Metazoa; phylum Chordata; class Actinopteri; order Osteoglossiformes; family Osteoglossidae; genus Arapaima; species Arapaima gigas. Next base: position 390,881 of record UFQX01000318.1, read on the forward strand.
ATGAAAGATCACTGGTATGATACGTGATGAAAAGGAAGATTCTACACATCATCGAACATGTACCTGCAATATTGTTAGTCTTTGTACAACAGTAACAGATTGTACTGGAGTACAGTGTTAAAATGAAGAGTAGTAATAATGTGGTAACAAATGACTTACTGGTCTTGCAAGCGGTTGGTGTATCACTGACCGGAGGGAAAAACTATGCTTGTCTCCTTATGCACCCAGATGGGCAAGGGGTCCTTCAAGTACGCCTGGGTCCTGGACAAGCTGAAGGCTGAGCGAGAGCGGGGCATCACCATCGACATCTCCCTGTGGAAGTTTGAGACCACCAAGTACTACATCACCATCATTGACGCACCAGGGCACAGAGACTTCATCAAGAACATGATCACTGGTACCTCGCAGGTAGGGGAGCGGCTCTCTCCCTCGGTCACCTCCTGTCACCTCACACACTCATGTAAACCTCTTTGTGTGCTCAGGGTTCTGTACTGGTCAACCAGTGAGATATTTGCAGAAGTCGACTGAGCCGATGTGATGCATTAATAATGCAGTAATGGTGCATTAACCCGGTGCAATAACTTTGTTGTCAAGAATACGTGAAGAGCGTAAAGGAGGTGTGTTTGTGAGAACGTACACCTTCTCCCTCACCTGCAGGCCGATTGTGCGGTGCTCATCGTGGCCGCTGGCGTCGGCGAGTTCGAGGCGGGGATCTCCAAAAACGGGCAGACCAGGGAGCACGCCCTGCTGGCCTACACGCTGGGTGTGAAGCAGCTCATTGTTGGGGTCAACAAGATGGACTCCACCGAGCCGTCCTACAGCGAGAAGCGCTATGATGAGATCGTGAAGGAGGTCAGCGCCTACATCAAGAAGATTGGCTACAACCCATCCACCGTACCCTTTGTGCCCATCTCAGGCTGGCATGGTGACAACATGCTGGAGCCCTCCCCTAACGTAGGTACCACTTCTCTCACCCAAAATTCTGTGCTCTTGTTCAGTGTAGCAGACACTGTCAATCATACATACCTTTGTGGGTTGAAATTTGCTCATCGTACTGAGAAGCTGTTGTCCGATGTTAGAGCAGGAGGATGTGAAATGCTTCATTCTTGTTGGGACCGCTGACTGACCTGAAGGCTACTGAGCTGTAGGGGAGTTCCAGCTCAAGGTGCAGAGATTTGTATGAGGGGCTGTAGCCTTGTCTGAAGGGGGTGGTCATTTCCCGGGTATAGGAAAATTACGTACGAAATGTTAAGAACAGGGAAATGGTTTTTACAGGTGTTCTGAACGTGATGACGGAATTCTAGCATTTTAGCAGTAATATTTGTTTGTTGTCTGCAAAAAGGCCTGAATGAATAGTTCTGGTCACCATTATTGAAACCCTTGCATTTTTGGTATGTCACGTGCGATATCTATTGGGGAAAAGCAGGCAGTGAAACAGCTTTAGTCTATAAACCCTCATTTGTTTGATACAGAACAGTGCAGGACAAATCAATAATAATTAAAAACGGACAAGTGTGGAAAAGTTGCCTGGACACATTTATTGAAAAATTCAGATGTGTTTGTTTAGAAGAATCAGATTCTCACTGCAGTGATATTAGAGCCACATGCGATAAACTGCCAGAACTCACTTGACGTGAATTAACCAAAGATTAACCAGTGAATGATGGCTTAAAAAAGGTCACTTTTATTCCCTGTTCCTTTTTGATGATGTTGAAGACAAGCCAGCAGTCTGAGATGACCAGAAGAACTATTATCACCAAACATAAACATTCAAAGGGGTACAAGACCATTCCAGAGCCCTTGCAATTCCTGTTTACACAGTTCACAATGTTATTAAAAGGTTTACTGCTTATGGAGCTGTCAAGAACCTCCCAGGGTGTGGCGGGAAGATGAAAACTGATCAAAAATATATTTGAAGTTGGTGTGAACTGTTGAAAAAGCGGCAGGTAAAACATCCAAAGAGCTTAAAGCTGACCTGGAGCGATGGTTTAAACCTGTACTGTATGCTGCTCGCTAAACCGAGAAGGGAGTTATGGGTGAAGGACTAGAAGGATCCCACTGACAAACATAAAAAGGCAAACCTGATATTTGTCCACACCCACCTAGAGAAACCATTGTCCTTCTGGCAGAATATTCTGAGGACCGATGAAACGAAAAGAGTCGCAATGCAGACCAGCAATTTGTTTGTAGGCGACGGCACGACGCTTATAAGGGAAAGAGCCCCCCACGTACAGTTAAATATGGTGGAGGTTCCATAATGCTGTGGGCTGCTTTGTTGCCTCTGACACTGGAAGCCTTGAACATATTAAGGGACTCATGAAATCAGAGGATTAACAGGGCGTTTTAGAGTGAAATGTGGTACCCAGTGTCAGAAAACTAGGAATGGGTCGAAGGTCGTGGGTCCTCCAGTAGCACAATGACCCAAAACACACATCCCGAAAGCAGAAAATAATGGCTCAAAATGAAAAAAGGATGATGCTAAAACTGGCCACCAATGAGTCCTGATCTCAGTGTGATGGAAAACCTTCGGGAAGAGCTGAAAGCTGCTGTTGGCAAAGGGAATCCTGCAAACATTCAAAATGTTCCAACAAGTTGCAACTGAATAACAGGAGAAGCTACCAGCAGAGAAGCTGCAAGAAACATCTAGATGTGTTAGAAATGTTTGGAAGTGTCACCATTACCAAGGATATTTTTTGTTGTGTAACTCCTGACATCCTATTAAAATACTCTGATGATCAAAATTAGGTCAATTCCCAGTTATAACTGAAGATATTGTACGTGATGTAGGAGATTTGTTGTGATGGAAACTCTGCACTGACCTTTGCTTCCAGATGCCCTGGTTTAAGGGCTGGAAGCTGGACAGGAAGGAGCATCATGTCAACGGGGTGACCCTGCTGGAGGCACTGGACACCATCATGCCCCCGACACGGCCCACCGATAAACCCCTGCGCCTCCCCCTGCAGGACGTCTACAAGATCGGAGGTGGAATTTTGGCCGCCGGCCGTTCCTGCTTGGGTTCAGCGACAATCCGTGCGAATATTTTGTCTCGGCCGGGTGCCGCAGTCGAACGTAACGCCCGTTTTCTCCGACAGGTATCGGGACCGTCCCAGTTGGACGGGTGGAGACGGGGATTTTGCGGCCCAGCATGGTGGTGACTTTCGCCCCCGTGAACATCACTACAGAAGTGAAGTCAGTGGAGATGCACCACGAGGCGCTTAGCGAGGCCCTTCCGGGCGACAATGTGGGATTCAACGTGAAGAACGTGTCGGTGAAGGACATCCGCCGAGGGAACGTGTGCGGGGACAGCAAGTCGGACCCCCCCCAGGAGGCCTCCGGGTTCACAGCCCAGGTCAGGGTCACTGCGTGTGCACCAGTACAGACACACTTTTCCTACTGCACACTGAACTGCTGTCTGGGGAAGTAATGTGTGTGATACATCACTTTTGTGCGGTATATTTATTACTCTCACAAACAAGCGCTTCCTTGTGTTCAGTAGCATCTTCTTAACTAAAGGCAATAAAACATCAGAAACTTCAGAGTTTCCCTTTCCATCATTTTCGCTGTAGTCATCTTACAAAGTAGCCGATATTCATTTGTTGTCTGGCTGACTTATTTTTGGCTTTTATATTTTAACGCGAGCGATTCAGAAGAATCTTGTTGCTCCAAGAATAATAGTTGTAACAGCGGTGGTTGAACTAACAACCTGCAGGTGACAAGTGCTGTACGTGTCTTCAGCGCTGCCATACTTAGTGCACAGAGAAGTATCATTTTATGTATAGATTAAATAGCACAAATAAGGCAAATGTGAGGTGGAAACTGGCTCAAGGTGGGACTGTGGAGTAAAAGATCGGTGGCTCATCCATTTTAGGTGGCGACGGATCCCTCCACGCATCCCACCCCGGTCTTTTCTTCTCTAAAGCCTCTGTCCTCCCCACCTCCACCCAGGTGATCATCCTGAACCATCCCGGTCAGATCAGCGCGGGCTACTCTCCTGTCATCGACTGCCACACGGCCCACATCGCCTGCAAGTTTGCGGAACTCAAAGAGAAGATTGACCGTCGCTCCGGCAAAAAACTGGAGGACAACCCCAAAACCCTGAAGTCTGGAGATGCTGCCATTGTGGATATGGTTCCAGGAAAGCCCATGTGTGTGGAGAGCTTTTCCCAGTACCCCCCTCTAGGTGAGTCTTCAGCACCTTACATTGCCAGGGTGCCCCTGTTCCTCACCGTTGTCGATGAGCATCGCTGCGGTTCTGGTCCTCACAGATGGTCTCCATTCGACCAAACCGCATTGTACATAATAACTGGTACCAGTCCATTTGTACCCGTCACAGATGTTTCTTGCATTTGGAACCCATCTGTATTTCCAAGTTTTATTTTTTTTCGTTTTATTATTTTTATGGGTAATTACAATATTTTTTCTTTACATTTGGTTGCTCAGTCCGTCCACGATCGACTTACAGAGGTTACACTCTGGACAGGATGGCAGTCCAGCACAGTGCAACAACACAACACGCACACACACACACACACACAGAAAAACATGCAAACACACACGTACGAAACACATAAACAAACACTATTTTCGAGAAACACCAGTCCAACTGCAACATATGTCTTTGGACTGTGGGAGGAAACCAGAGCACCTGGAACAAATCCACGCACTCGTGGATCATTATTTAAATCATTTTCTAGTTAACTTTAATCTTGCCATCAGCTGAAGGTCTGCTATCAAACTCTTTGTTTACATAATAAACAGCTGTGAGCCGAATGATCCAAATGTCGTTGTTCAGGATGTGCAGATTTATTTTGTAGTGTCGTGTCAGGCTTCACGTTTAGTCCTGAAACTGCACTTGTTCAGTCAGCAAGTGTCGAAAGTAAATTTTTAGCCCAGTGAGGAGTCATATTGTTTCCTACCCACAACCCGAAACACTTAAAATCTCCTTCTCAGTAAATGAAAGAATGATTATTTATCGCTTCCGTTAATCGTGTATCTGCTGCAGTTTAAGCCCATATTTCGTCATATGTGGATTCATACACTGCAAAATACGGGAAGAAACACACCGGCATTTTTAGTGTTTTTTTCTCTGTATGTCATTTCCCCCCGTGACAGTATTCACATCTCTCCATTTTATTTACAGAGCCTTGCAAAAGTATTCAGACTCTTGACAAAATCACATTTTACTGGAGAACCAAATGCTGCCCCAATATTTCTTTTCCTGTGATATTTTTATTCAAAATAATAATGCAGCAGTTCCTCGGTATCCTAACTCTCTACATCCAAATTTTTGCTGTAAGAAATCTGGAAAATCAATATATCGGGATCCGAATGGAAACTTTTTTATGAGTTTCTATCCAAAGCTTATTCGTAATAAAAAAATCAGAACACGAATAAAAATCAAAATAAATGAATCCACAAAAACACCGTACAGTGTACTATAATAAAATAATACTGCATGTACACTAGCAAACTGTACTGTGTTCCGTTAGGAATTTATCAGAAGTCAGATGCGCTGCACCGCTGTTATCAGCTGTTTCCTCCTGTTTCGCTTTGTCTGAACACGTTTGTGCCACATCACCACATTTACTGCACATTTAATTTTTTAGATAAACCTATTTATTCAAATTCCGTTTGTTGTGTGAAACAAAGAGGCGGACGGTGGGTGGTTTTGACTCACATCTTCATTCCCTTTATTCAACATGTCATAAGACTGAAGTGGGGCTGCGAACCACGCATGCGCCGCCTCACCCCCTGTGTGTAACGCAGTGACTGACGTGAACACCTGTATCTGTGAGTTTATTCAGTCAGGTAATGAAATCTGAAGCAAAAAAAAATTTTGAAGTTGAAGGAGCTGTCAGAGCAGTTCAGAGATGAACTTATCAGGGTAGAAGGGCACAAAAATCTGAATCTGGGTGGAAGAAGAATCGTACCACCCAGACAATGAGTAGAGGAGACTGTCCCTCAAAACCGATCTCTTGGGCAAGAAGGAAACTGATCAGAAATGTTGAGTGAAATTAGGGGTTGACTACAGGGTCAGGGACGCTTAACAGTTGTTCTTGTACGTCTCTGACTTATGAGATTTCACCTTACGAGCCGATTAACAGGTAAGGAGATACCTGAGATCCAATGAGCTCTTCAGTCATTTTTAAATGAATAAACCCTTAAAAAACAGTTTAAAGTTAGACATGAAAGCACAGATGTGCTTTTTAACGTGGTTTTTGAAACACACCTGCTTAATGAAGACTGAATATTGATCTTGCATTTAAGGTGCCCTTGTTGGTGTGATTCAGATGCTGTTCTGTGTTTTCTTTGTGTGTGTGTGTGTGTGTGTGTGTGTGTGTGTGTGTGTGTGTGTGACGGACAGGTCGTTTTGCGGTTAGGGACATGAGGCAGACGGTGGCTGTGGGTGTCATTAAGAACGTGGAGAAGAAGTCTGGCGGCGCTGGCAAGGTCACCAAGTCGGCTCAGAAGGCCCAGAAAGCCAACAAGTGAACCGTTTCCAGCAGAACCAGAACCTGAGCACCTAGTGCCGTGCCCTTCCTCCCCTCCACCCCTAGGCCCACCGAACTGCAGCACCACCCTCTGGGCATGCTTGCACATGCGCTTGCAACACACTTGTCAACAGCTGGACGGTACCCATCGAAGCTCCGCGGACGCTCTTCCAGGGGAAAGCATGCCCCAGGACTTGTACAATTACCATTAAATCTGGTACAGTTGCTGAACTGCTGTCCTTTCTCTTATTTTAACACACACACACACACACACACACACACAGACACATGCATTAAAATACAAACATAGGTGTCAATAACAAGGACTACGGTTCACCAGTGACGAATAAATTCTTCTGTACGGTGGATGAAAACCGAGGGGCCTGGAAAATAAATGGACTTCCCAGTCCGATGAGGTGTGTATATTAACACCGGTCGCCGTACTCGAGGCGACAAGCGCTGTCCGAACGAAGCCCAGTCGCGTCCGAGAAATGGGAACGAAGTTGCGTGGGACCACTGTGTCCGGCGTGTGTGTTCTCGGTCTTTGCCACGCGTGGCCCGGGTTTGAACGCAGTTCCCGCTTTTCCAATTCCCTTCTGTTCAGTTGGTAAGTCGCCCAGTAACAGTTCACTACACCGACAGCCCTTTACAGGCGCTATGTTTAATAGTTTTTTTCTGTTCATACTGTTTTTCACTTCACTTTTAAACATAAGTTTGACTAAAATATCCGCTGCTGTTACTGCTTATGATAAAGAATGAAACATAATATGATGCTAAGATCAAAAGTAACTGCATACAAACGCACAGATGCATTTAATGGTTCATGGCCTGTTTGGTGGTTAAGCGGTTTGTGTTTTGATTGTTTTTTTATCACAGTGAAATCGGTATTTTTGAGTATTTGGGATTTTTTTTGTAAATTAATTGGGGTTTTTTTTATCAATCCTGATCAAATCACAATTTTCCACATAAGAAATAATGGGAATCGCCTCCCGACATCTCGGTTTGCGTTATTCGAACCGTTTCTATGAACCGATTACCAGGATACAGGTGTACAGGTGTACAGGTGTACAGGTGCAGTTCTACTATGAGGTGCAGCGCGCTGCATGTGATCCACCACCAGGTGTCGCTGTTCACCCAAATTACGTGCAAACTGAATGGAAGCACGTTTTCTTGACCAACATTTACTCCCCACGACACCGAACCTTCAGTTCTGTCAGTCGAACTTTACAGTCATCCCATGTTGTATAAAAATAGCAGTTTACAGATATTCAGTTGCCAGAAATATTCTGTAACTGTTGATGTTGCAGCTGACAAGTGAATTACACTGGCGATGGCCGGCAAACCACGTTTTTTACCGCCCTCCTGCTACCCCTGATGTTTGGGTTTGGTCTCGATCGCGTCGTTTCATTTTTCTTTATGCGTTTGTCTTTTTTCCCCCCTTTGAGTTTGTCATTGCCACATGCTTTACGGCGGTGAAGTTTTATTTTGCTCACTTGGAGGCCTTTGCTGATTGGCCAGTTTTTTGGAAGAATTTACAGCGAATAACGTTACAGTTTGGCATCAGATGAAAACCCCGTAGAGTCTCGGAGGCGGTTCTGGTCGGCTGCTTTTTTGCTTTACCCCAAATAAACTAGCGGCGCTGAGAAGAGGAATCTTTTCCCGCTGGTTCAGAAAACCTGCCGACACAAGTCGTGCTAAACGTCATTAGGCTCCATCGCTTTTGATCCGGCGAAGCGGGTAAAACACGAACCTGCGCGGTTCGCAAGTCTGGGGACCAGTTTGCCTCCATCCTTAGACAACAGAGGTCTGTCCCTCCCGTGTGAACAATGGATTCTATGCCATTAGAATCTATGTCTTTAGCTCCTGGAAACCGACGCCTTGTTTTCCATTCAGCGCAGAGATTTGTTTGGTCTGACGTTCTTATTTTTAAAGCTCGCCACCCCCCCCAATAGCTTATTCCGAGGGCCAAAAGGTGGAGGGTATTTAGGAAATGCAGCGTATCGATAAATCGCGAGAGGCCCGGCCTTTCCACCGGGATCCGACACCTTGCGGCGGCTCCGATCCTCACTGGCTGCTCTGCAGACAGCTGCGCATGTGGAGTCCAGCTGTGCGCTGCCAGCTGCTCAAACCAGGGGATTCTAAATGGGCTCTATGAAGCATAAAGGCAAGAATGTTTGCAGATCAAAACCGCGCAAACGTAGCAGGAAATATTTTTATAAACCCCCTGCACTGTGTTCCCGGCCCCTCTTAGCCGTCCCCTGGAAGATTTCTGGAAAAACAACCGATGCTGACAGGTATATTTATCATGTGCCGTTTTTCTTTTTTCTTTTTAAAAAAAGGGGGGAAATAAAACATTCTTCCGCAAACGAAATGGGCCGATTTTTCAAATTATGTGGGAAGAGCGTGTTGGAACAATTCATATGTGCCTCGTAGCGCTGCTGGTTAATGTTACTTCAAATGTGTTTCCAAGGAAATGAATGTCCCTTAATGATAGGTGAGATAATAACATAGGTGGTGGGTCCAAAGAGACGGGGTGGGTGGGTGGGTGGGGGGGGGGTGTCATTTTGTTTCTTCACTGTCAGCCAGCAGGCAAAAAGTTCCTCACGTGGGGAGAGAATCATAATGTGGTCACAGTAGCCATGTGATGCTCCGCTGGGGGTCCGACCCAGGGAGACGCTTGAGACATCAGGGTTGTCTTGGGAAATCCAGTGGATCAACACAACTCCGGAGGATGAAAGGGACGATTTGAGAGCATCATCTGCCCGATGGGGGGGGGGTGTCCTCCATCCCCACAGCCATTTACTTCCAAAGCCAGAAGCCCACCCAGGTGTGTTTGTTCCCTCTCCACCCATTTTGTCTTTGGAGAGCAGCAGCAACCAGGGCCACTAAGAGCAAAGCGAGCAGAAGTGCCAAGAGGTCAGAACGGAGTGAACGTGTCGCATCCGTCCTTTTTCCTCCCCTTGCACTTCACCTCGCACTTCTGCTCGGCTGCGCCAGTGGTCGGTTTAAACATGGCAGCTCTTGGCTTTGATTTTCTTCTGCGCTTCTTCATAAGATGCACAGTCATAGGGGAAATGACGCCGTTTCGCAGGCCGCGCTCTGGCAGGGTGCCGGCAGAGCTCCGGTTGTCGGTTCCCGACGAACGCCGGGCTCCCGTGCTGCAAACAGCTGTTCCTCGGTTTGCATTTATTAATTATCTACACTTCTTACCTTAATTTATGTAATAAATATTTTACTATCAGACATTTTTGTCGTCCTCTTAACTTCTCCTTCCCCCCCATCCACCCCGAGGATCTTCGCTTTCTGTTCCCTTGTACACCTGCTGCGCTCGACAGCGAACGGTTTCCCATCGGCTGGTTTGCTTGTCGATGTTGAACACAAAAAAAAGGGAAAAATGATGCAAATAAACAAACAGCGCAAAAAAACGACAGGGTTGGGGTCTACCGGCCTCCTGTTTGGGGGTGTAACGGACCGCCGGGTGATATAACTGGCGAATCGTTCCCCGGTTCACCCAGCACTGCGAGAATTAAGCGCAAAAACAGCCCCGGGGGGTTGGAAAGTGACAAAAGAGGATTGGAAAAAAAAAACCCCTCAAACCAGGTTTTTAAAACGGCTTCACCCTCCCGGCCTCCTCGTTCCCAGCAGAGCCGCCGGGGGGCTGAAAGGGCAATCGCCCGCGTTTGGGGGGCTCACATGCTAATACTTGGTTTGCAGGCCGTCGACACGCGTCCGCCTTCCAGCTATTTAGCATGTCACTCGGGACCCCTGGACTTACCCTCGCCTTGTTTTACGAGGGAATTCGGGCGCCTTTCTAGAGTCCTCCTGCGGAGGTTATGAGCACGTCACCCTGTCCAGCAGGAGCCCGTAGGTGGTTCATTTGGAATTTTGAAAATGACATAAAGGTTTGATCCAAACAAAACAACCCCCACCCACCCAGCCCCTTACAGTAACCGTGTGCCAGTGGGGGGCATGTGATTTGTTATGATGACACAGGGAATATGGTCGTAGCCCAGCTGAGCTAACAGTAACAGATCGGCGTGCTGGAAGATCCCTTGAGGATCGAAATGAAAACAAAGGGGACGTTTAAAAATACACACCGATATACGTGCATATTTATGTTTTTCTTTTGCTGATCTAGTCACGTTTGGGTCGTCGCTGCAGAATCAAAGGCTTAATTTAAAGTTTAAAAAGGGTGAAGGCAGCTGCGCTTTCCCAAAGTTGCTCTCATCCAGAAGGAGACGTCTGAAATTCAAACGCATGAAGTAAAAAAATCCAACGTGTTGGGACTTTATGCTAAAATACTGGGCTGAAAGTTAAAAGTTTAATGGAAATATGAGTAATTCGATAAAGGTAAGTCAGTGAATGTTAGTAACTAAAGCGGCCTGTGTGACGTTATTAACCCCACCAGTAGAGGGCGCCGCAGGTCGGCTGTAAGACACACTTCTGCTTTTTGGAATAATAATAATAATAATAATAATAATAATAATAATAATAATAATAATAATAATAATAATGTAAGCACAGCTGTTCATTTTAAAGAATTGATGTTTTGATCTGCAATGGACCCCCCCCCCCCCCCCCCCGCCCGGGGGGGGGGCCCCCCGGACNCCGTCCAGGGGGTGTTTCATAGCGTTGCGAGCTTTGATTCCGACATCCAGATGAGCACGTCCCTGACCAGGACACAGCGGTTACTGAAGGATGGATGGATGGATGGGTGGAAAGAAGGATGGATGGACGGACAGACAGACAGATAGATGGATGGAAGGGAAGATGAAGGGCTGGATGGAAGGAAGGCAGGATGGACAGACAGCTGGATGGATGGATGAGTGGAAAGGTGGATGGGTGGAAGGAAGGACGGATGGCTGGATGGGTGGAAAGAAGGATGGACAGACAGCTGGATGGATGGATGAGTGGAAAGGTGGATGGCCGGAAGGAAGGACGGATGAACTGACAGATGGACCGATGGATGGATGGAAGGGAAGATGGACGAATGGATGGATGAAGAGTCAGATGGAAGGGAAGACGGATGGCTGGATGGGTGGAAAGAAGGATGGACAGACAGCTGGATGGATGGATGGATGGACGAAGGGTGGATGGATGCAATTGTGCTGAATATAATAATAACTGAGCAAGACGGTGGTTCGTGTAACAAGGGAAACGGTTAGAAGAGGATTAGGCAACGGTGCCGTAAATATCTGGCACATTTTTTCCGCGTGTGTCCACACCTGTGTTTTATTACTTGTCACACATAAGCTCGTGTGGGGTCTGCTGGCGGTGGGAGTGTTGAGTGGCACAAGCATGCGTTGCCCCTGTGTGCGCAGAGAGCAGCTCAAAGGAAGCTGTGATTTAAATAAGAATAATTGAAATACACCTTCTCTACGCAGTGCCTGGCCTGGAAGGGTGGATGGATGGACAGAAGGAAGTTTGTTCGTTCTCCTCGTGTCCTCTAGGTTCTCTGCTTTCCCTCCACAGTCCAAAGGCACATGTCTCCAGTCAATTGGTCTCTGTAAATTGCCCATGGTGTGCTGTCCCATCCAGGGTTTCGTAGCCCAGTGCTCAGCGATTCCAGGCTAGGTTCTGGACCCCCGGAGAGGTGGAGGAGGATTGGGGAATAACATATAATAGAAGCAGACCTTCCAAAGCTGATACAAGCAGATGTGTCCATATAAAGAACAAATCACCCCATGTTTGACGTTACAAACAATGTGAGAAACCGCTCCACCTCTGGACCGTTTCTCGACGCTGAAACGGACATTTGGCAGAGTCACGTCATCAGCTGGTGAAAGTGCTGAGAACGTCATTCACTGCTGCTCCTTCTCCAGGTATCTGCTTCCATCCTAAGCAGTTGCTGAGTCAAAGCCTTCATTTAATTCGTACTCTTGCCATCACAGTGGCTGTTCTTACATCAGATTTTTTTTATTTCCATGAATAATTTTCAGGAAATTGTGCCTGAAATTTAATTTCTTCGCCGCTAGGCGGAAGATCCACGCCTCCGAAGGCCTCGGCAGCGTGTTTTGCAGCTCGTCGCCGTGGTTCTTCACCGGAAGGGACTGGAGACGCCGTCCGGGCGGCCGGTGACGCGGCAGCAAAACCGCGTCTTCTGGGCCGCAGCCGGGCAACAGTTTGCGATCCGGTCGGTGCGGCTCAAATGCGGCCCGGTTTTTCCAAACCCTTGCTCACGTAGGGTATATTTTCCACATTTCTCCAGACTGACTTAACGGTCAAAAACAAAAAACTTTATTTTTACGTAGCGACAAGCGGAGGTGCGGGAACATTAGCTGTGAACTCAAGGGCAGTCAGCGTGAACAATGGCTTAGCTTAGCAAGACGCTCATCCTCAAGTGGTTCATTATCTACTTTTTGGCAAAAATAACATAACAGCCGAAAGGAAGGTAATCTCTAGTGACAAGTACCAGCTGTAGTTTCCTCACAAGGACCTTAGGATTAGTGTAAAGTGCTCGAGCGGACACGGAGCGTCTTTTGTACAAGTGCGTCAGCGAGCTCAGTCGGCTCACGGGGGTCAAACGGTCACAAAAGTGGGGTTGCGGGACAGCCAGAAGGGTTTCAGTTCAGACCGCGGGTGACTGTTCCATTATTCAGGGTCTAGAACCTAAAAGAGGTTCGACTGTGATTTGCTTAACTGTCTATTTTCTTTGAAGAGATTTATAGGTTTTTAATGAGTGCAAAGCGGCTCCTGGAACTTTGATATTCGTACGAGTTTATTGGAAGGAGGTTCTCTTCACAGTTCAAACGCTTTCAATATAAAGTTTGTTCTGTCGCCTTCAGTTTTGCTGCTAGACCACAACCCAAACGCTCTTTTTCGTGAGGTCAGAGAACGTCGGCGGTTCGCTCCAACACATTTGCCAAAGAAAAGTATTTTAAAGCTCTGGTCTGCAGTTGAAGTTCCTTCTGTAAATATGTGGATGTCTGAAGTGTTTAACTTCCTCCAGGTTGAAAATTGACCTTTGACCTGCACTACGATTCAAAACAATTTTGGTGCATCTGGACTCTGTTCTGGAATTTATTTTAGATGATGCTGTATGACCCTGTGGACCTCTGTAACCATCTGAACCTCACCTCTCACTGTTTGTAGATGGAGGTGCAACATCTCGGTGCCTGTGTATATTGTTGTGACCAATAAAAGTTATACTAGTGAGAATGATGCTGGAGCTATTCGGGCTATATACCTCTCTGGAGAAATACTATCTCTGGACCCTTTCTGGCACTCTCTAAATTGGTAACTTTCAGGTTACAAGTCTGTACCTGTTCAGTCTCAGTATCGTTCAACCACGATCTTAACACTAATCCTAACCCTAACCCTGCAAGATGCAATTTTCCAGGTTTGGTCTCTGTGTAAGAGCTGCTACAGTAATCTCTCAGCATCCTTTTTCGTCCCTGGCAGACACTAAATTTTCCTGATACCGAGTGTTATTTCAAATGGGGGAAAAAAAATAAATGATGAGCTCCCAGCTCATCGGAAAACACCTGCATAACTACCAACCCATGATGTCAGCGTGATAAACTCTGTAAACACCAGTTACCTCCTTAGAAAAGACTTAATGTGGTCATGAACGGTCACATTTCACATTAGTCACTGTGTTACACACGGGAGGTGAGAGTTTCACAGACCCACTTCAGTCTTATGTCGTGTTGAATAAAGGGAGTAAAAATGTGTGTCAAAGTGTGTCAAAAACTCGCCCCTCCACCTCTGTTTGATGCAATAATGGGCATTTAAATAAATAGGTTTATTAAAAAAAAAGAAATATGTAATAAATGCGGTGATGCGTTGCAAATGTGTTCAGACAAAGTAAAACAGGCAGAAACAGCTGATAACACCTGTGCGTCAGCCTCTGGATTCCAGTAAATCCCTAACAGAACATAATAGAGTTTGTTACAATACATGCAGGATTATTTTATTATAGTACACAGTACTGATTTGTAGATTTTTCACATTTATTTTGATTTTTATTCGCGTTTTCATTTTTTTTTTATCGTGGATGAGCTTTGGATAAGAATTCATTATGGCAAAAGTTTGCATTCAGGTACCAATATATAGGTATTCCCTTTCAGGAGCTGTTATAGTGAAAATGGGGACACAGAGAGTTCGGAAACTGAAGGATTTCTGTAGTTAGATGATGCCTGATTTACAAACCCACGTCACTCACACCCCCGGTGAGGGAGGCTTATTTGGAAGCAACGGCCTGTGTGTGAACATGTGGCAGGATTTGCCGACACTGGAAAGGAAACACTGAGCATCAACAAAGCATTCAATGGCTTTGGTCCACCATTTTAATAAGAGTGGAAAGCTCAGGTGATGTCGTCTTTAATAACCTTTTAAAAACACGTCTCAGAAACCAAGGCAGCCCCAACAAAACTGTCTTCCGGGTCTCGGTACTCATGTAGAACATTTCTTGGTCTTGACAATGGGATTCTTCTCTCTTCAGACTGACAGCTGTTTAACAGTATGCGAACAAACCAGCTACTGAGAGGACATGTGTTTCCAAATGGGATTTACCCTTGAGAGAAATAAACTTGCAAAGTGGCATGGAAGCGAGACAAAGCTGTGTCCGCCGGCGAGATGCTAATTGCTGAAACGTCGGCACATGTTATGCATCTATAAGTTCTCTCATTTGTATGCCTGGAGTTTCTGAGGTCAAAATACTAAAACGGCACATTGATTAATTAACAAATATTTTCTGTGGGAGGGAAAAGGGAGAAAAAACCCGCAGGAACAGTTTCTTGTCGGAGTATTTCATTGGCGGCTAACGGTTTTCTGTCAGGTGTTTTTAGACATGAATTAAATACGGAGACTTATTACATTTTTGCAAGTGCTGGCGGCTCGAAACAAAAAGAATCATCACTTTCAGCGAGTATCCCGACCGCCTCTATCTATAGATAGATAGAGAAATACATAGATAGATAGATAGATAGATAGATAGATAGATAGATAGATAGATGGGTGGGTAGGTAGGCAGATAGATGGGTAGGTAGGTAGGTAGGTAGGTAGATAGATAGATATCTAGATAGATAGATAGATAGATAGATAGATAGATAGATAGATGGGTAGGTACGTAGGTAGATAGGTAGATAGACAGACAGACAGGTAGGTAGGTGGATAGATAGATAGATAGATGGGTAGGTACATAGGTAGATAGGTAGATAGACAGACAGACAGGTAGGTAGGTGGATAGATAGATAGATGGGTAGGTACATAGGTAGGTAGGTAGATAGACAGACAGACAGGTAGGTAGGTGGATAGATAGATAGATAGATAGATAGATAGGTACGTAGGTAGGTAGGTAGATAGACAGACAGACAGGTAGGTAGGTGGATAGATAGATAGATAGATGGGTAGGTACGTAGGTAGGTAGGCAGATAGACACATAGATGTCTTGCATAGTCAGTTGTGTTAGTGGCTGGAAAGCTTAGAGTCATCATTAAATAAGAAGAGGAATAATTGCTGCCTGTGTCTTATAATGCAAAACACAGCCCCTAGGAGTGAGCTTTGCTTTGTTTCATAAATTAAACCATCAGGCCTACTGTCAGAGAATTCCATTGTTAGACATGAATTATATTTTGTTTTGCCAGTCAAAAACAGCTTAATGGGTGCATGTGGAAGCAAACAAATGGCAAAAACATCAGCGTGGAGGAAGGGTGTGGGTTGGGGGAAGATGCACACAGAAGCAGAAAGGCCATGTTTGCCTCAGTGCACAGAAGGATTAATGGAAAACCACCCCCCGCCCCACCATTCCTTTTCAAAATCTCAAAAAAAAAAAAAAAATTCCCAGGAAACCACCAAATACCACCGCTTCAGCAAACGGACAAAATAATAAACCGAACGGAGACAGTTGTGTGGAAATGTCAGTGGTGGAATGAAGTCTCCTTTCTGTCTCTTCTTTACATTTGTAGAGGATGCCGACTTATCGGGGACCCCGGTCCCCTCTGCCGTTTGACATTTATAGGACGTAATTGCAGTGCAGGGACGAATACCGGGCTTTTCCGGAGACTGGAGGAACGGCCGTACGGCCGAACAGGAGCAAAACGGACACCCTGCATCCATCCCTCCGTCCGCCCGACGATCCGGAGTGTTGGAGCAAACGGAAAACTGCTTATTAACTCCCTGCAATGTTTATTATTTAAACACGAGTTTCTCAGGTGACCACTCTGTTAAGTCTTTCGCCGTTGGCCGATCGGCGTTGTAATGACCCACCGCGAGACCATTTCCCCCCCACGGTTTGTAACCACGCTGTTGCCGTTCTTCTTTACTGACGCTGTGCTCCATCTCTGAACGCCTCAAACCCTCGCAGCAGCTGCAGCAACAAAAAGACACGGTTTTGCAGCAGATGCTAATATTTGCGCCTCGGCGTGTATGCGTGAGGTTGGCCTTGTGCTGTTGACGGAGTCCCGTCTGGTTCCTAGGTGGGTCGTGTCGTTTTAGGGGGTCTCTACCAAGTAGGTGGTCACGAAGTACTGTGTATCGACCGAAACGCTGCAGCTGGGTTGAATTCCAAGAAGTGGAAGGCGGTGTTCAGCCGCTCAGTTGTTTCTTATTGAAAAGCCCTTGAGCCGCTAAAGCGGGTCTTTGTTTACGGACGAGGAGTGTCGGGACCGGCCGGGGAGGGCGCGAAACCGCACTGTTTAGGAGGAAAGCGCAAACGCAAACCCAGCCGCGACTTAAAGGTGCGCAGGGAAGTCTGGGAAAGTGCCCTTTCTGTTAACCAGGAGTGAAACTGTGTGTAAAAACCATTGGAACCGTCAATTTTGGCAATGACTTAGAAGGGTTCGGACTCGTGGCGCTCGTGGTCATGAGTCATTTGCCGTGTAGCTTGCTTTGCGAAACAATCCAAATATAACCGAGGCCGATAAATAATTTAGTGCAAGACATGAATAATTCAGGGAACATATTAAAAGTCTGGTAGCTGTGAACGTTTTGGCTGCCGAACGTAAGGAAGACGAATGCTTTCGGCGAGGATCACGGGTACGTTTTTTTCGAACGGCTGGCCATTCAGCCTGCTTCTCTGCACAGCTCCTCGGGATGAAAAGCACAAGGACACCTTTCTGACGGAAAAAGCCAACAACGGGAAATGAGTAGCGACAATATTTGCCATAATGGTAGCCCACAAATTTGCTTTGGTGACGGGAATTTACTGGGTGACTTGATGTGAGCTGCTGACGGGCGTTCCTGCAGGTTAGAGTCGACCTTCTCGAGCATCGCGCCCGGGAAGGAGATATTTGTCACGGTGCCGTCCTCTTTCAGAGGTCCGCTTCCCGCCCGCCATGGTGAACACCCTAAGAATAGCTACGCTTTGCCGTGGCTGAGGGTGCGGGAAAAAAATAACAATCGGTCATCGAGGCCTCGCCGCTGCTTCTGCTTCAGGTACCGGTGGTGGCCTTCTGTACCACTGCAGGACGAAGATTAAAATATTCAGAAAATTGCGCTGTCGTGTTCAACACCGAATGAACGTGGGCATCCGGTGACCCGGAATGAACCTCTCCCGGTTCCAGCCCACGCGTTTGAATTGATGCAGCCGCATGTACCGGTGGCAATTGTTTATTAACACGCCGGCATTGCAAACAACCCGACACGAGGATTACGTGAAGGCACGACCGGCCACAAGCCGGCTCTCCACAAGCCGCTCTTACGCTGGAATTAAAGCCGATCTCAAATGAGACGAAAACAAACCACGCTGTTATGAAAATTGTTGGGAAAACTAGTTGGTTTTGGCGCCATTAAATTAGATTTGCTTTAACCAGTATTTTTGCTTAAAGAAAAACGCCTCCTGGGGTAAATTTATGAAGAACAAAGGAAGGTGGGAATGAAAGCCTCAGCGGAGAATGTCGGAGGCAAACAGTTGCCTGCACCTACAGGACTGTGCAAAAGTGTGAGGCACCTGTGTGGGAAAAATGCTATAAAGCGAGGATGGTTCCAGAAATAATGCTATGAATACTTAGTAAACAATAAACCTTCTAAAAAAACCTCAATCTGATCAATATTTGGTGGGACCACCCTTTGCCTTTAAAACACCATCAATTCTCTTATGCAAACTTGCATGCAGTTTAAGGTGGAGGTTGGGAGGTTCTTCCAAACATCTTGAGGAACTGGCCACAGTTCTTCTGCAGACTTTGACTGTCTCTGCATGTCCTCCCAGACTGACTGGATCATGTTGAGATGAGGGCTCTGTGGGGACCAGACCGTCTGTTGCTGAAGATAGTTGTGTATGACTGAGATTGGGTGTTTGAGGTCATTCTCAGGCTGCACAATGAATTTGGGACCAACCAGAAACCCCCCTGATGGTGGATAAGAATCTACCTGTACTTCTCAACACACATTCAAGTTGCAGGGCTAAGACTTTTGCCCAGCACTGTACATGTTGTTGCTCCCGGAGTAAAGCCGGGTGTGTCCCGACATGCCGTAGATCCTAAATTGTGAAGAAATGTTTTTATAAAAATGTCACAACTCTCCGTGTGGTGAGAAGACATGCTGCACTCCCGCGGTTCTACATTCCTGCCAACTACCCTTTGGCTCAATTTATATAATTACCGAATTAACTGGATATATTTACTGGTAATACCTCTTCTGACCTAAAATCCCTGAGCTAGTAAAAGACTTCTTGTCGTTCAGAATGCTTAGAACTGCGAGAAAAAAATTATAATTAAGCCATAATGTAAAAGACGTTGTAACCTGTCATTTAGCTCGACACATATAGTCAAGATGATGTACGGTCGGGTGCGCAAACACACACACACACGCACACACACGCACACACACGCACACACACGCAACCTTACAGTTTCTGTCTGTGTAACATCCCAGCTGAATAATGGCCACCTGTCTAGGGCGCATCTGCATTAAATGAAAGGGATATAAGTCACTGCACAATGCAGTGTGAACATTTTCCATTTTCTCATCCAGAAAATAATTTACAGGTTTTATTATTGTTACTTTTTTTTAGATCAAGCCTTCAGAAAACAATAGGATTTTTTGCGCGGACTTCCGTGCAGCACCTCATTCAAAATTCACACAGCCGGTGTGAACTCAAGACAAAACATGTACACAGATGACAGCGAATACCATGGAACAAACAGGGACCTTATCTGATTTACCTGACAGCAGATTGTTTTGTGTGTGTGTGTGTGTGTGTGTGTGAGTGACAGCAGGAATGGAGGAAAGGCTGGGGGTGTGCAGCGGGACTGGCGGCAAGCCTTGAATGTTGATAGCGCCAGGAAGGTCGCCGGGGTCACAGACTGGATTCGGGCAGAGCTACAGCTTTGTGTGGAGATCTTGTCGCTCATCTGCATCGCTTCCTCTTGGTTTCGCCGGCTGGTGGCCACGTTCCGATTAAAAAGCCTAAAAAACAACCTAAGGGATTTTCACTTTTGGAACAGGACCTGAGGCGACCTCTTTATCCGGCCGCCCGTCATCTTTAACCGCCGGTTCTGGTCAGGGTCACGGAGGTTGGGAACCTATCCCGGAATCGCCAGGCGGTACCTGAGGTCTCTTGCCAGCGGGATGCGGCTGCTCACGCTCCCTCTTTGGCCGTCTTTTGCAGATCCGCAGAGAATAAACGCAAACAGAAAGTGGGAGCAGATAGAGGCTGCTATGCCGGATGCCGGTGGAATATGGGAGTGTAGCACGCAGCGCTGAGGAGATTCAGTCATTTCACTACAGAAAACCACGGTAAAACACCACACTCAACCACACAACCAGTAACAACATCACTTTTATTCCTAGAACCGGTCTGCAGAGTAAAAAGCAGATCCCATTACTTCTTTCATAGAACTTCTTATTGCTTTGAGAAAATGTCCGGCACCTTTCTCCTCCGTGAAATGGGTTGCCGTGAACCTCAACGCTCTCTCCACAGCGTGCGTGCGGGTGACACCGGGCGAGCAGAACCCAGAACTTGTTTCAAAACGTTTCCAGACGAATCGGCTCGATTTGCACATCTTCTCCGCGTTCGCGAGATCATTTTTGCTCACGCAGCTGATCTGCATCTCTGGCAAAATAAACGGCGGCTCAAAAATGATTTTGCCGACACCTCAAAGCGCTGCATTTCGAGGAACAGCTGAGATTTTTCTTCTCAGTATGCTGATGGTTATTTCTGCGTGCAGTTTGTTTTGTCCGAGGGGAATCTGCTGTTTTCTGCAAAAGCCCAAGATGTTCAGGAAAAAGTACCTCGGACACCCAAAGAAGAGGTCCCACTAGGCCTGCCGACGCCCCGCAGTAGTTTTTTCTAAGGAACAAAGAACTGAAAACAGGCGTTTTTCAGTAGAAAATGTGGTTGAAATCGAAACTCCAAAGAGCAGAAGCAGCAGCGACTTTAAAGCAGCTCCTTCTGGTAAATTGCAGAATGAAGATGTCCGAGTCACATGGAAGTGGTCCTTCAATTGGACAGACAGTTCCTTCAACAGAAACTTAAAAATGAAGAAGCAGTTCAGGCTGTGTTTTAGGGGTTGGATCTATTTCTTAGAATTGGCTACAGAATTCAGTTTCTGGTCCCTTTGACTGGGGTTTTGAAAGGCTCCTCCCTTGGAGACTTTCTTCTCACCTTCACCCATGTCAACCAGACAATAAGAACCCTGGAAACATCGGTTACATTGACAGCCAAGGCAAAAGCAAGGAGTTGCTTCCATGACTGACATTAAGGATCCTCCAGGGTGTCCACACCACAACGGGCATCACTTCCAAGGGTCACCCACCACGAACGAAGAAGGATTCGGTTGCCGGCCATTCAGCTTGTCTGGACTCCATGTCCAGCATCATCTGCCCTTTCTCTTTGGAGCCAAGGAAAGGGCCAGCGGGCAACTTTATAGGCTGTCGTGAACTTTTTATTGGTGCGGCTTAAGCATTGTGTCTTTTCTTTAAAGCGGCCTGTGATCTAATGAAAATAAAATACACGTCCGCATTGAAGAGGTCTAAGAAAGTCATCTCTAATGAGGTCATTTCTTTCGCTATTGATTTGCGTTTAAAGACGCTTCCCCGGCTCCCTGAACAGCAACAAAAGAAAGAAGACGCCGATAAATAAAAGAAAAGGAGAACTTCCTGAAATCACCTTGTATCAATACCCCGAGTTCCCAGTTGAGAATTGCGTTCGAATGACAAGACCGGTTTAAATTTAACCTCAGTTTAGTAGTGACGTGTAAAAAAGGACACCGCCTGAAGGTAAGACTCCCACCTGCGCGGAATAAAAATAAAGCGGTTTTGCGCAGCAGATGTAATGGTTTCGTGAAGATCGTGGTTGTTGTCTGAAGTGAATGAGTCCGTGCATTAGATCCTGTTTATTTTCCGCTCTGTTGCAGGTTCATTTTTATTATTACTACGTAAGTCGAACCGCCTGTTGTTTCTTCAACGCTAAACGCGTTTCGTCGGTTATATTAGTACGTCCCTGGTTTTAGTAACAACCTTCTCCTTGCCGGCCTTTAATCCGATTTTAATTCGGTTCCATTCAGTTCGGTTTATTTTTACGAAGGTTTAAGGGATGAACTGTAAGAAAACGGCACCAAATGGGAGGTCCGTTGCTTTAAATTAGTCCGATATTCAAGTTCGGACGCCTTGTGCTCGCAGGCCCAAGACACACAAAGTTAGAAACCGGAGAAAGAAGTGGAAGACAGAGCCTGTCAGAGGGACGTACGACAGACAGACGGACGGGCAACGATAGAGGAGAACAGTAAACATGTTAAGCAGCACGTTTCATTCCCGAAAGGGGGTGAAATAAAGTCTCATCATTTCATTTCGTCTCTCAGCCCTCGGCTTCCACGTTCTCCACGGCCGCGACCCCCCGGCGTCTTCCGTTCGGCAGCATCGCTATCTGAAAGCTCCCCCCTTTCCTTGTCCCGATATCCCCCGGAAACGGAACCGCGACAGACGAGAAGCTCACCACGCAACGTCTTCGGCCTCACGGGAAAAGAGGGAGTTATTTATGAATCACATCACGCTGTGTAATGTCTCCGTTTTTTTTTTTTGTGTGTGACAGTCCCTTAGGAGCCATTAAAGTATAAATCCAAGAGAGGAAAGATGTCAGACCTTTTAAAGACACATCGAGTATATCCGAGATGACCGGACAGACACAAGGAGCCCTTACATCATTTGGACGCCGTCATTCGTATTCAAGAGTCAAGGTGAGACTTGTTTAAAGGTAATTCGGAGGACGGTTTCGGGTGGCTGAAGGTGATTTTTTTTGGGCACAGTTTGACAGGTTTGAGAAAAATGCCTTAAATTCACTTCAGGCTTTTCGCAGAGCTCAAGATGCCTCGAGTTTTATTTCCCTGCGGCGGTCGGTCCAGAAAAGGCGTAAACGTGTGGAATTTACGTTATCCTCCCCGTTTACGTGATGTTAGCGTGTGGTTAAAAAAATCAGGTTAGTTCAAATTACACTTTGGGAAAACTGTTCAGTGAGCTGCACGGGTTACACGGCCAGATGAAGACGATACAGACGGAGCGGCAGAGGGAATGAATACGTTTCGAAACGTAAAACCAGGGAAAACATGTTAACCGAGGTGGACCGGCTTTGTTCAAACTTGCAGAGCGACAGCAGTCAGATGAACTCAGACAGGTGCCGACTGCAGGTTTAGACCTTGGTATTTAAGAGTATTTGGTCTGCTTCGGTCTTCAGCCAGAGTTACCTCAGTTGTTTTGGTTTTTCAGGATGCGGTTTGAGTCACAACAAATGAACGCTGGATGGAAATTTTCAAAATAAGGCTATTCTGGTAGTTTGCCGATCACGTCTTCACGGGATCATTCCCAGACTTTGCCGCCAACACCTTTCCACGCGAAGGTCGCGGGTCCCCCTGTTTCCTTCGGAGGTTCTCGCTTCAGCAAAAACGCACAGGATTCGGAAGGTGGACGCACGGGAAAATCTCAGCATGTGGACATCCACAGAGATACACAGAGGTGTGAAACAGAATCCCCCGATTTCTCTCACTACTGCGTGTTCATCGCACGACACGGTTTCAGATCTTTCGACAGACGGCAGTGTTAGACAAAGGGAACCTGAATAAACACACAGCGCAGTTATGAAATTATTACCTTGTTTATTTAAGGAACAAAGTTATCCAGCAGCCATATCACCCATGTGCAAAAGTCTTTGGCCCTTAAACTTCACTGGTTGCGCCACTTTTAGCAGCAATAACTGCAACCAAATACACTATTGTCATCACCGTTGAGGAATTTTAGTCCACTTTTCTTTGCAGAACTGCTGTTATTCAGACGTCCTGGAAGGTTTTTGATCACAAACTGCTCATTTCAGGTTCTGCTGCAGAAGGCCTATTGGGTTCAGCTCAGGACTTTGGCTAGGCCGCTCCAAAGCTTTAGTTTTGCTTCTTCAGGTGTAGACGTACCTGGGTGTTTTGGATCGTCGTCTTGCTGCATAACCCCGTTTCGTTTCAGTTTCAGCTTCAACTCGTGACCGACGACCGGACGTTCCCCTTAAGAATTTTCCCGTGCAGTTCAGAATTCCGGATTCCTTCGGTGATGGGAAGCCATCCAGGTCCGGAGGCAGCAAAGCATCCGAACACCATGTTTGACTGTTGGCGTGTCGTTCTTATTGAGGAACGCTGCACTCGCTGTTCCTCAGTAAGAACGACAACTCGTGTCATATAAACAATGCCATTTTATTTATTGTTCCATTTTTTCGAGGGTTCAGGTCTGTGAGAACAGGAGTGATAAAAAATTCCTAACTGTTTCAATCTCAAATTTTCCATTTTGGAGGGAAAAGACAAATTGGAATTTGGGGGGAAATGGGGGGAAATGACTTGGACAGATTTTACAAACTGAAAATTTGCTATGATCAGATATAGTCTTTAGAACTGCTGGGACTGACATTTCAGGGTTCCTCAGGTACAGAAGTACCTCATCAGCATACAGAGAAATACAGTGGTCCTCCCCTCCTACTCTTACACCGTGTATGTGCTTGTCATGGCTTCTGCTAATGGTTTCATCATGAGTCTGAAACATAGAGGGGAAAGAGGACGGCCTTGTCTGCAGCACCATCTTCAGTCTCCAATTGAAGGACCACTTCCATGTGCTGATGGATTTGAGTATAAGTGCCGAATTAGGTTGATGAAGTTGCTGCCCGTGTTAAATCTTTCCAGAACTGCAAATAAGAAACCGCTTTCCACTCTATCAAATGCCTTCTCCGCGCAACGTGAAATGGTCAGTGTGGGTTCTTGATTCCCTGCGGTAAGGATTGTGATATCTACGCCATGATGTATGTTATCAGGGTCAAGCCTGACCTTGGCGAAGCCAGTTTAGTCCGACTTAAGGAAGGACCGTTTCTGCTGTGGGTGCCAGTGTTTTGATCACAATTTTCACATCAACGTTCAGCAAGCTGATAGGTCGGTAGGAGGAACAACCTACAGCAACTTCTTTTCAGGCATTTGTTAATGTTTTTGACTTATTTTGGTTCTGGTCATAATGTAGACAATAGCATTATTAAATAATTTAGTGCTGCGTTCTTTAACATTTTTTTAAAGCACAGTACGGTCATAATATTGATGGGGCAGGAGCAAGAAGGGAGCTGCTGGGTGTGTTGCACACGGTCTCGTACGGCGTTCACCTCACATAATCGTTGTCCTATGACGTCACACACGCATACAGTACAGGTACTGTAGACGTGTGCGATGTTCTAATGCACTTCCACAACATTTCATCATCTACAGTATGAGGTATAAGTGCTCAGTCACGTAGCACTGAGTATGGTGTCCCCAATTTTGATCGGTTTTTTAAAAAATTATTTTATTAAAATCCTTCGTCCTACGCACGTGGAGCAAGTAGTACGTCGAGGGCGTTCTGTACAGTGAAGTTTAAGCCTGGCTACGTTCAGTCAGCCGAATCTCATTAGCAGTTAAATCTGGTCAATTGAGTAGCGATTACTTTTTCACATGGAGGTTGAATAAATAAACGAAATATTAATTAAGAACCATGGGCTGCATTTACTCAGGCTCCCTTTGTCCAGTGTCACATTTTGTGGAAAGATCTGGAACCATTCAGTTGGGACAAATGGGCAATAAAAGGGGGAGTCATGGAAGGGGGCAAATGTGTTTTCACAGCACTGCGTGTTGTAGAAACCATGAACTCAAACGGTAAAAAGTCATTTCTGACTACAGGGCTCTCGTCCTTAATCGGTAACATGGCAGGATTCCCTCGTGGAGCCATTTTATACTTTAGAATATCCATTATTCAGCCCTGACCTCCAGCAAAGAAAATGCTGCCCTGCCAGTATCTATATTTCAGCAGAAGAGGTTCGGTGCAATGAGGAACCGTCAGAAGTGTTCCGAAATATTTTTAGTTTTACTTTTTTTTTCCAATCGCGGGTTTCACTTTGAATGAGTTTTTGGGAGGGAGGTAGTGACCCGGGGATTAAATCTACATTTTTACGGCTGTTTTGGTTCATTTTTCCTTTTGATTGTAGCAGTAAGTGGGCTGCTCCTCGATCTTAAGACTTTCGGCCGCCTCGTGCCGAACCTGGCAGATCACTGAACCCTGTCAGTGTTCTTTAGATGCCGATTCCCGCTGCTTTTCTTACGCGGCACATCGGGGCCGAATTCGACGGCAGGATTTTGCTGCGTGTTCTTTGTCAACCACCAGCAATGTTGCTCCAACCAGCGGCATTAACAGCGATTCATACTGGAATCTGAGGTCTGTGGTCCTCTGTAAATTTCATTCGCTGTAAGTTGCAGGAGGTCCATTCAGGGTAAAAGGCACGACCGGTGTTGGCGTTAGTCAGAAACTGGAGAAAAGCCTACAGAGATGCGTGGGTCGACTCAAAGCCCGTTCATTCCGCTCGTGAACCTGGGGGTCACGCGTTTAGCTTTAACTTTAGTCAAACATGTTTGCACTCAGATTGTAAGAATATTTTTTTTAAATCCTGAAATTGACAGCAGATGGTGGGGGGTGAAATGCATGAGGGATCCAGTTTTTTTTTTCTAATCTGGACTTTTTGATCGTTCCAGCAAATTTATTATAGTAAATATTAAATTATTGAATGGGTTTTTTGTTTAGGGAAGCGAAAGAAAAACAAAGTAAAACTCAGTTCCCGACGTCTGTGTGTGTTGTCTCGTCGGGCGCCGCAGCGAGTCTCTGCGCTGTCTGGCTGTGGGTTCGAATCTCGTGCGGAGTTTCCGCGTTCCGTCCGTTATAGGTTTCCTCCCACAGTCCAAAGATGATGTTCAGGCGATTTTAAATTGCCCTTAA
Organism: Arapaima gigas; assembly: GCA_900497675.1. Lineage (NCBI taxonomy): Eukaryota > Metazoa > Chordata > Actinopteri > Osteoglossiformes > Osteoglossidae > Arapaima > Arapaima gigas. Next base: position 417,559 of record UFQX01000318.1, read on the forward strand.
TGTGTGTGGCTGCCCTGCAGTCCTTTCCAGGGTGTGACCACGGTGCCTTGGAGGAAAGAAGAAGAAATTTATATCCTGTAGATGGTTTAGAGTCAAATCCGTTTGGCAAACTTTTTAAAAGCTGTGGACAGGTGATGGTGAGAAAAGCCAACCTTTTTGTAGGTACATCTAACCGCACACCGTGTCTCCAAAGTATTTTTCGGTGGGGGTTCTATTGAGGTTATAATCATTAAACAAACCCGGCCGCTACTGTACAAGGGGGCTTGTTAGATGACAACATCTGAGATCATTGTCCTTCAGCATTTGGAAGTTCATTAAAATCATGCATGAATGAATTTAAATTGTTCGTGATACAGTTAGGAATGTAAGATCTGAGCCTGACCGCTGAGAAAGTCCTGCTCACGATCAAGCCTTCAAAGAAATGTTTTACAGGAGTGAGGGTCTTCACCACCTCGCGGGGCGTCGTGCTGCGCTCGGGCATCACGTGATACCTGCTACAGCCCGGACCGTGTGAGTCGTTCCTCACGGAGAGTCTGAGGTTTTGTTCCAGCTTCATGTTCCTCACTAGGAAATAAAAGCTGCCCTTGTATCCACACATCTCTCTTGTCATTTTCTTCGCAAGATACACTCAGCCCCCATACAACAACATCTTGTGCACCACAAAAACCAAGAAAACAGTTTATGAAAACGTCGGTCCTGGTTTTCGTACAGCAGACTTGTTTAGTGGAAAAGTGATTTTATGCCCACAGCACCTTATCTTTTATGCCTTACAGCATCCTACAGCATCTTACAGCATCTTACAGCATCTTACAACACCTTACAGCATCTTACAGCACCTTATAGAACCTTACAGCACCTTACAGCATCTTATAGCATCTTGCTGGGGAACCTTGGGGGGTGGGGGTCGGCTGCCTGGGCAGGAGGAGATGTGGAGATGTGCAGGGATGTGGGTGGTTCCTAGTTTACATGCTGCTCTGGGGCTCCGTATTGATACCTGTCCTCCCCCAGCCTGCCCACTCGGCCCTGTGACTCTTACAGCACCTTACAGCATCTTACATCTTACAGCAACTTACAATACCTTACAGCACCTTACAGCATCTTATAGCATCTTACATCTTACAGCAACTTACAGCATCTTACATCTTACAGCATCTTACATCTTACAGCACCTTACAGCATCTTACATCTTACAGCAACTTACAATACCTTACAGCACCTTACAGCACCTTACAGCATCTTACATCTTACAGCAACTTACAGCACCTTACAGCACCTTACAGCACCTTACAGCATCTTACATCTTACAGCAACTTACAGCACCTTACAGCACCTTACAGCATCTTACATCTTACAGCAACTTACAGCATCTTACAGCACCTTACAGCACCTTACAGCATCTTACAGCACCTTACAGCACCTTACAGCACCTTACAGCAACTTACAGCACCTTACAGCATCTTACAGCATCTTACAACACCTTACAGCACCTTACAGCATCTTACATCTTACAGCACCTTACAGCAACTTACAGCACCTTACAGCATCTTACAGCATCTTACAGCACCTTACAGCATCTTACAGCAACTTACAGCACCTTACAGAACCTTACAGCACCTTACAGCACCTTACAGCATCTTACAGCATCTTACAACACCTTACAGCATCTTACAGCACCTTATAGAACCTTACAGCACCTTACAGCATCTTATAGCATCTTGCTGGGGAACCTTGGGGGGTGGGGGTCGGCTGCCTGGGCAGGAGGAGATGTGGAGATGTGCAGGGATGTGGGTGGTTCCTAGTTTACATGCTGCTCTGGGGCTCCGTATTGATACCTGTCCTCCCCCAGCCTGCCCACTCGGCCCTGTGACTCCACGCAGGCTCTGAATCCCCTCATCTTTCACTGCTTTCATTCTCCTTCCTCCCATCACAACCCCCCCACCCCCGCGTCTTGTCATTTGGAGGCACAGGCATGTCCTAGTGATGGGTAACAGCAACGTCTGCAGTAATCCCTCTTCAGTTCTGCTCCGGTTGCTCACGGCTTGGGTCGCACGTGTCGTTTCTCTTTGAAATGAGACGAGATGTCTGACAGCAGACGCCGCGTGCCGTGACCATAATCTGCTTTCGCAAACTGCCCTTCCGAAGCCCAGCGGACGCTCTGTGTGTACAAGGATGTCGGCAAGGCCTGTGTTTGAGAACGGCTTAGACGTCGGCGTTTATTAGCACGGCGTTGGATCCCACGTGCAGACGGGACAGCGATGGCATGATGTAACCGAGGACCAATCGGGGCTCGGAAACGGCTGTGCGGAGAAATCCCGCTTCTTCTCAGATCTGTCCTAGCTGTGAGGACCTTCTAGCAGTAGACTGAGCTCTTGGCCCTCAGTCTGACCCTTCAGAAGCAAATGACCGACTAGTCAAAAAGCCCAGATGCCCTGAAGATGCTCAGCCTGAAGCTCACGGTTGCTGAAATTTAATTTTCGAACAAGATCTTATACCTCCAGCTTATTGCTTTATTTTCGTAAACTTTCTGTTGATCTTTCGCTGTAAGTTTCAGCGCACCACATTACCTGTGCGCAACTAAACATTTACCTCTTTACACCACTGGGTAACTTTTTCTTGAGCACCTTCCTCAAAGGTAGCTCAGCTGAAGGTGGGATCTGAACCTGCGTCCTCCACGTGTGAAGCATCAGCCCGACACGCCACACCGAAGGCTGCCCCCCCCCACCGCCTTGTCAGCCCTCCTTAAATGTGAGTTTCAAGAACATTTCCAGAACATTAAGCCAAATAACGTTCTGACAGATGCTACAAGGGTGTCTCACAGATTCCTGCGTTGCGGGTTCGAGCACAGCTTGGTCTACGTGCAGTTTGGATGCCCTCTCTGTGTTCTTGTGGGCGAATTTCCCTTGGTGTGTGTGCGTAGGAGAGAACGAGGTGTGTTTGGTTGCCCTGCGATGGACCGCTTCCCATCCACTTTGTCAGTTAATGGGGATGGTTGCTTTTGTAGAACATCAGAAGGTTCACCATCACCTCACACACTGTGCCTTCACACTAAGCTCTGGACCGGTGCCCTGCTTTGGAATGAACATTTTCTAATGATGAATGAATGAATAAATCATTTTATACGTCCCATTCTGCTTCTTCCACACCCCCCCGACTGCACGCAAACACCACGATGGTGCCTGAGATGTCCGAAGATACCGCTGCTTTCTGCAGTTCCGGTGAGGCCACTCTTCTTCTCACGCGACACTCCGAATGGCGACCTACAAGGTTCCACCGCGACGTTCTCGGCGTTACGGCCGCGGCCGATCCATTCGCACCTTTGGATGCGAAAAGAAACAGTCGGGCTGTTCAAGCCCCGTTTTTTTGCTCGAACCGGCAACCTGCCGACGTTCTACAAAAGCAGCGATCCCTGTTAATCGAGAGCGGAGATGTTGGGAAGTGTGTGTTTCTTCCGATGAGCTATGATTTTGGAACGTGTACATGAGCTCTGAGAGAACAAATGAATATTAATGACCTTCCTGAATAAAGAATGTTCTCGGCAGTCTGGGGACATCGGCAAAATGTTTATTCATTAAAGGATTATGTAAAATAGCACCCAGGCGTGTTCACACATCCTTTCATGCCTAATGGCGAGGAACCTAAATCCAGACCTTTCTTTTTTTTTCTAGAACATAGAAAATGACACTTGGTTTCTGGAAACATAAAGAGTGACTGATACTCCCTGCAGCAAGCGCTCCGCTGAGCTGACGTTTCTGTACGCCGTGCGAGACGTCTGCGGGCATAAAATGGGGCGTCCAGAAGCGCCGAACAGAGAGTTAGTGTGTGGGTCTGTGGGTTTTTTTTTTCCACCAGATGGTTTCACGTTACCGACCGGCCTCAAAACAAACAGCAGCACATGTTCCCTGCCAGTACATACCTTCTGTTGATGCTTTTTTCCCCCTTTAACCCCTGATGACCTCTTTATCAAAAGCTCAGCGATGACCTCTCTTCCACCTGCCCCCTCCTGTCAGCCTCCTTAGAAAGCTGCCCACCCCCCCCCTCGACAGATGGCTGGCTTTTAGGGACCCTGTTTGTGGCCATAAGGTCCCTGTGAGACGGACCGCCCTGGCTGGCAGGCCCCACCGTGCCCAAAATGCCCTTTTGTGAGGCGTCAGACGTTTTGGAGAACACCAGCATCTTTCCCGCTTTTAATGGCGTTGGGCCTTTTCCAGAACCTCTTCCTCACGGCCGCCGTGCGACGACCCGTCCTCGTTCTTCATCGGGAACGACGGCACGAGCCCGGACGTTTCCAAAGGTTGCGAAGCGGTTTAATCCGCTCCCGTTGCGTACCCCGCGCCAGACACAGACGGCATTCGTCCCGCTGTTCTTCTTCTTCCCCCCGTTTCTAACCTTCAGTCTTTTGGTCATTCCGATAATGAACACCTGTTTCGGCATCGTTGGAATTACTTCAGCATCCACGCCTCGCCCGAGAAGTGAATTGGACGGGAACTGTATCATCTCATTGTGCGAATGTAAGTAAGTTGTTGGACGGGGATTCGCCGAGACCTACGAGCGAAGATCACGGAGGGTGCCCGCGCGTCCTGGTTCGAAAGATTTCCCTCATCCGTCTGGATTTGTTGCCGGCGCCGTACTGTACAGTGTTTGTTTCTCTCTGGGTCACTCCGCCGCATACGAAGGTTTCCAGAATGTTCTCGGTGTACTCAGTTGGTCCACAGCTACTAACAGGAAAAAAAAAAACTGTAGTTGTCTTAGACCTCAAGGGTCTGCACAGTCTTTTTTAATAGTTGGTATGATGTCTGGGTCAGAAAAAGGTGACTTCAGGGTTAATTTTTGAGCGGAGGCCCGTACTTCTTTGCCCCACCGCAACCCTGGACTCAACCGCACATTTAAACATGATCTTCAAGCTGTGCAGGTCAGTTGCAGCTGAGAAATGTATGGATACTCTGTACCTCCTGCTGAAATGAGAACAGACGCCACCGTGGATTAAGGCAACGTCTGAATCATGGCCGCGGAACAGGGACTAACATGTCACAGCCAGGTGTTAAGTTTGTCACAACAAGCTGTTGGCTTCCTTGTTGGAGCTGCCTTTCAGCGTGTCAGGAAGAGTGAGGGCAATATGGGCCTTGGCCAGGGACCACGTTTGTTTGACAAGAAAAAAGAAAAGCTTTTTTGCAAACCAAGTGAAAATGTGTCACTTGTTTGGTTTGTATGTTATCAAAGGTGACCACTAACTAGAGGATGTCCTCCCAAAATTTTCAGTCAGTTCAGTTCAACTTATTTTTGTTAAAGGTTCTTCTCACAGCGGCTCAGAGCTGAGCAGCGGATGAGGATAACAGGTAACGGGTATATAGATGGAGGTTACAGGGTATAAATGCAATACGGTAAACCTGCTGGCATCTGAGGAGAGGAAAACAAAAAAAAAAACTCCTAACCAGGAGAGAGATAAACCTGCGGGGGTCCGAGTGCCAGCAGCTGGGCCCCCCTCCTGGGCTTCTACACATGTAAAATAGTGGGAGTAGCAGCAGGTAAGACAGGTTATACTGCTAAGGACAGCAGTCAGTAGGACAGGAAAAGCTGAATAAGGTGATGTTGAGGTTCGGGTGAGCTGATGACATCACTACAGCAGGGGGTCCTCGGCTCCTGACAACGTGGAGCGCTGGTCTCACCGCTGGTCTCGCCTGGCCTCATAAGGGGAGGGGGGGGTCAAAAATCTGCGCCTGCGGAACTCAAGCAGAACAAGGGGGGTTAGAACCTACTGAAATTAAAAGACACCATAATTGTACCTTGAAGACGAGAGGCAGAAGTGAAGCAGCAGGATTCAACGTTGCTTATGACAGAAATGGCAAGGAGATGATCTTTAAGCAGTGATTTAAAGGCCGACACAGAAGGGGTGTTTCTGACACCATCAGGCAGACTATCCCAAAGCTTAGGTGTTCTTGGCTTCTTCTTCGCTCAGATACTTCACAGATGTTCACTCGGGTCCCGTCACGCTGCCAGGTGTAGGACACCTGCTCAGAGAAGAGGAAGCTCGCCCAGTGTGGGCACAGATCTGGAGCTGCTGTCAGAGGCTGATGGAATTCCTATCAAGGCCTGCTAGTCTGAACAAGGCAAGAAGGCTGAAATCGGTGCTATGCCACCTTATGGGGAGACTTGTTTCAGTGGACAAACAGGCGACTTGAACGTGCAGGAGAAACAGTAGCGGCGCTCATTTCGCTCGGCTGAAATGCCGACGGGAGCCAACTCAAACAGTGGCGCCGGTGTGAGTTTTCTGAATTGCCTATTTGTTTTTTTAATATAATTTGAGTCGACCGCTGGAAATTTCAAACAAGCATGCAGGTAAGTCCTTCCTTGCTAAACGCATAAGTGCAAAGTTATGTTTCAAACCCAACCGAGGGAACCTGCTAGCAACGAAGGCTCTTTCACGCTGCCATACTGAGTTTTTTAGAATCCTTCACAGCGGCATACGTGTGTGTGTGTGTGTGTGTGTGTGTGTCTGAATTATATATAATCGTGATTTCTCCTGAGCAAATATAAAGCGAGAGGAAAGTTTTGTTGAGAACACGTTAATTGGACTTACATGCCGAAGTGTCTCAGAACGATATGTTTCTTTCTCTCCCATATTTTTCTTGTTCTCTCATCTCTTCAAATGGAATATGGTATTGGAGGTTGTTACTGCTTTGATGTTAGCTCATCTGCTCCCGGGTTCCCTCGTCTCCGACGAGCCTCCTCAGTAAACATCACGTCAAATATCTGCCCCTCTCAAGTGAAGAAGAAGCCAAACGCAACAAAATTCTTGAAAGGAGCAGTGCAGCCAACGCCCACGATAAGCTGCAGAAGGAGTCTGCGGCTTCTTGTTCGCCTTCCTCGCTATTCGCTCTGCCGCTGTCAGCCGTACGGGTAACTCTGCGTTTCGTCTGTTTTTTTGACAGTGATGGCCGAGGGTTGAGGAGCTGAAAGCCTGCATCTTCCGCTGGTGCCTTCTGGTAACTTTATCATTCTTTTGTCACTCGTTGGCTCAGATGAACAGCTGGAACACCACCGGACTAGTTGACACCTGAGGGCCTGTGGTATTTTGTCCGCTGGGAGGGATTTAAGGTTTTTGAACCCTTATGGCCTGACCTGTAATCATCTATCCTTCCATCCATTTTCATTAACCACGTAATGCTGAGAAAGGTTGCAACAGTCCGAAGCCTATCCCCAAATCCCCGGCTGCTGGGTGATGAAACCAGCCTGGGAGGCCAGTCTATTGCAGGGTTGCCACATTCACACATATGTTCACACACTATGGGCAACTTAAGGTGACTGTTTCACCTGAAAGGCCCATCTGTGGACAGAGGGAGGATGGAGCACCTAAAAGGAAACCCACACAGATACAGGGCGATTGTGAAAATTCACCACAGACGGAACTGGATTCGATCTCGCGACCAAACAGCTCAGGTGCTGTGCAGCAGCAGCAACAAATCACTGAGCCCCAATGCTGCCCTGACCTCCAACAACCTCCTCTTGAGGTTTGGTCTCAGGGAATTTTGTTCACACTTTCTCTCCTTTGCAGCTCATTCGTGACCCTGCCGACCGGTCTAAAATCCATAACCAACCGTTCTGAAAAGCGTAACTCCGACACAGTGCGAAGGTTACGACCGAGATGGCAGCGTATTATTGCTGTTTGCCGGAAAGATAGGTGGAACGTTGCAGAGCAGCTGCTTCTCCAAAAACACGACATAGAAAGAGTGTGCGAAAAGATAAAAAAAAACAAATCTGCTGCAATGTGGAGCACGGTGGAGGTTTGCACTTGCTGCCAAACCGGTGGTTTGTCATCAATGCGCCCCGCTGGCATCATCCCGATGACTCACACCCCGAGTTCTTGCATTTTGTGTCATACGTGAAAGGTTTTGTAGTTTTATGCACCCTGACCACTCAGGAAAGTAGGGTGCGCATGTATTTATGTGGAGGCCAGATGGAGCTCCAACCTCTGATGTTCTCCATGCCCTTCTTTTGGATCCGATTCCGTCTCGACGAGATGCAACTGACACATACATCACCAACACCAGTAAGAGATCTGGGTGTCTCTAACCACAGCTGACTTGGAAACAGAAAGAGAGACACTAAACCAGGGCAGAGCACATGTGTCTCAGGTTTAGCATAAGACATTCAGCCCTGTGTAAGGCCCCATTCCCCAATTCCCTTGGTATGTGAAATCATGTCTGCCTGCCTGGGGATATTTATAGCCACGGGCACGAGAAGAATTGACTTATTCCTCTAATAACAAGTGCTGCCTTGCCTGTCGGGAGCCAAGTCACAGCTCTGTTTCCAGCTCGGAGTGGTTACAGCTGTATCGGAGCGTCAGAAGCGGTGTCAGAGAAACAACAAATCGGACGTCTCTGCGTCAGAAACGGGCCGACTGCGATAGATGGGATTGGGCGAGAGACAGGCGGCCATGTTGGATCTGTTTCTTTCTCGGCTCTTTGCCTTCCACGGTGGAAGCGGCCGACGCTTTAAATCGCTGCCACCAAAACAAGTCATTATGCCGTGTTTGTTCGTTCTTTGAGGCCAGATTTGGGCACCTGGATCTCGCAGCCTCTCAATGCAGCCCTTACCTGTTGCCTTCACCCTATAAGTGTGGCAACATCAGCTGATAAACATCTGCTGGGCTCAAGGGCAATTTCATAGAGACATATTGCATCACAGTGGTCTGCGGCAAAGGGCGAGCAGCTGGTGGGGTTAGCAAACGTTCGAGCTCCTTCAATGAAATGGTAAAAACGGTAAACTTGCATGCTATGAAACCTTACTCGTTCAGCAAACCTCTGCACGTCTCCATATCACTCCTTACCTGTGAAACGTGGGCCAATTTCAGATTTAGCTGAAATGAGCGTTTGGTTTGGTTTGTCAGACCGAACTGTCTTCAACCTTTAAAGAACTGGATAGATGCCGCCGTTCCAGAGGCTACCAGACAGGGGAGCTGCTTTTAGCTAAACCATCTGTACTTCATCTTAACACCTGAGGAGCTAAAGTTGATGCGACCTCCTCTGCCCCCCCGTTGGTAGCATGATGCCTGGAGATACACTGAGCTCAGCAGGTAAAGAAATGGTTCGTTGTCCTGTACAGAGGAACACCTGCCCTACTTCTGAGCACGGGCGGTATAGACATCTTCTGCGACCCTTATTTTGGTGACGCCGTTCTCCATCCTCCTCGTGGCCACCGGTGAGAAGAGCGAAGACGAAGGTAGCGGCGAGGTAGCGATCGTCCATTTTTCGTTGGCCCGACAGTACATCTCGGCAGCCCTTGAGCAGAAAAATCTCACAACACTAGTCAACGTTCAGCCCTGAACATGAAGTCAAAATCTGCTCTAGCCTGTTTTCTTTCATTCTTCGAAAGCTGTTTCTGGCCCAGAGGAGCACGTTCTAGTATTTCTGCTCGACGATTAAAATGTTCTTTCCTCCGTATCATTCGTGGGTTTATTTGTGAGGTTAACTGTCTGTCTTGGAGTCTTCCTCCAAATGTTTTTTTTTGGTTCTGGAAGAAGACCCCTCTCCTGACCTCCATGGTAAAATAAGTCTTTATTGTTTACTGAAAGAGTATGGAGGGAATCTGGATATGAGGAAATGTTTACACTTCCAATAGTACAGCGGGATGGTACATGGCAGTGACCTTGTGAAGAAAAGAACACACACATTTTTTTAACACAGAATAGCACAGACGTATAAATCAGTTGTGGGATAAATTTAAGAAAAGAGAACATCTTTCACAATAGATGCACATCTAAGAGTCCGTAAATAGTGTGACAAAAGTTTCCTGCATTGCCAGTATTTATAGCTGCAGAGGTGACGTTCAGAGCAAAACCAACATCCATTCAACAGAAGAAAGTAGGTTCTGCTTCATGTTGGTGGAAAATGCTGGGTTTACGCTGGCAGTGCCCTAATGCAATTTTTGTGGATATCCAGCGAACACCATGTGTATCGCCTACAAAAGATTCGCCGTGTTTTCTGGAATTGTTCTTTTCCTCGCCTCGCAGGCTGGTGCGACTTACACACCATACGTAATAAAAAATCTGCATATAATGTATTGTATAATGTTGTCTTGGCGGTCGACTCCAAAAAGACTTACGACAGGCCCAGTAGGTCTCGGGTGAGAAAGCTGAGGAGGCCACGCGGTACGGTTGAGGTTTGACGTGTGTGAGACACTCGTGAGAAGTTGGCGTGAATCTGAAAAGTCAGACGGGAACACGGAGCAAACGGCGGACTAACGTTCGGAATTTTCCTTTGGATCGTGTAGAGCGGACGCTAACACACGAACGTTTCTGTTCTGTCTGCTCTTTAGGGTCACATTCACCTGCTGTTTTCGTGACCCCATACTTCTGTAGCGTTTCACTTTTAATAAGAAACACGGTAAACTCTTACTGAACAAAGTTGCGTGTCCGTCCGATCGTACGCTGCAGTTATAAACACGAACGTGTTCAGTGTGCTGTGGTCCAAACCACAGTGTTGTGCACCAAATCTGTTCACTTTTGTGTGTTTTTAGGGGCTGTGAGTTATACTCCAGAACAACTTATAGTCTGGAAAAGCCTCTAAATGTATAATGTATATAGTGTGTTTATACACACATGCATAGACAGACAGGGCTGAAATTGTTGGTACCCTTCCGCTTTTTTTATTAAAAAAACACAGTTTTCTCTGAAATCACTTAAAAACTCAAAAAATATTTAGCATCCACCATTCCTTATTTCATATTTAATAGAATAGAAACTTTGCTTTTGAATTTTTGATTTATAGCACATTATTTTAAATAATAAAACAAATGAAAATGGCAGGGGCAAAAATATTGGGACCCTTAACCGAACACTTTGTAACAGCCTTCGGAGAGAATAACTGCAACCAAGTGCTTTCTGTAGATCTGAATGAGATTTCTACACATCTCCACTGGTTGTTTGGCCTCCTCTTCTTGAGCAAAACTCTGCAGCTCTCTCAGGTTCGATGGCTGCTTCTTCCAACTTAGAGTTCCAGCTCTTTCCACAGATGTTCTATGGGATTCAGATCAGGACTCACTTGAGAAGGGTCCGGTGTTTTTTTCTCATCTATTTGTGGTGCTTTCTGAGGGACGTTTTCATGTTTTCATTGTCCTGCTGGAGGACCCATGACCTGCAACTGAGACACAACTTCCTGACACTGGCCTGTAAGTTTCACTCCAAAATGCCTTGATGGCCTGATTTCTTCATGCCCAGCAAAGCAACCCCAAAACATCACTGAGCCTCAACCATGTTTTACAGTGAGGATGGTGTTCTTTTCTTTAAAAGCTTAATTTTGCTTTTTGTGAACATAGAGTACTTTACCAAAAGTCCAAAGGAGATTCTCCCAGAAGGGCTGTGGCTTGTCAACATGCACTTTGGCAATCTCTACCTGGGATTTCTTGTGGTTCTGGGTCTTCCTGGGTCTTCCACCATGGAGCCCATTTTCAGTCAGATTTCCATTTAGATGGCATGACTCAAAACTCTTGCACCTTGAGCTTGAAGGTCAACTCGGACCTGTTATGACGTTTTCCTTGGTTCATTCTCCACTGTTCCAGCGATCTTTCCATTCAATCTTGGATCAGTTTTCCTCTTTCAGCCACATCCAAGGATGTTGACACCAGTCCCAGATGCCTTAAACTTCTTTATTAGATTGGTAACACTGGTCACAAGGACATGGAGCTCTTTGGAGATGGTCTTGTAGCCTTTAAGTTGACCCTGCTTGGCTGTTACTTTCTTTTTAAACTCCTAAGACAGCTCTCTGCTTTTCCTTCTCTTAGTGTGATTCACACAGTGACACAGAACAGTAGACTGAGGACTTTTCTCCATTTAAACTGGTCAAAGGAGGGATTATAAGATGGAAGACACCAGTGGTACTAACTAAAGGAGAACAGTCTGCTTGACGCATCACTACAAAGCTGTTATTTTTTATAACTTCTGAAGAGTATCAACAATATTGTGAAGGACATTTTCATATCTCTTTGCAGACTAAGCAAGAATTCAGATATTTCCACAGCTCTTTGGTTTTGTTTCACTGCAAACCAAAGAAATGCACGCATGGGTGACAGACACTCTTTTCATTTCAACACTTTCAGGAAGAATGGTGCATTATTTTGAGAAGATGCTCGGGTGCCTGTAATTTTGGCCACTTCTACACACACACACACACACACACACACACACACACACACAGATGAGACTGTATAGCGGTATTATGAAGCAACTGCATCGGAAATCATGTCATGGCAGCAGTTTTCTGAGTAGTTTCTAAAGTAGAGAAAACCTTTTAAAAACTGCCAAGGGTAGTTGCATCTTGAAGGGGGCTGTTTTGCGACTGAACAGCCGTAATTTGGTTCTGGCCCCAGTATGTCCCGCATTGCCTTCCCTCTCGCCGGCCGGTCAGCTCGGCGGGAAACCTAGGCGCAGCTTGCCTGGCTTGTGGATCCCGCTCTCCCACGTTGCTCTTTTGTGTGGGCCTTATTCAGACCCCCCAGCTTTCCCATTGGAGCCACGGGGTGGGCCTCTCTCAATGTCCGTGGTCCGTGGCCTTCTGAAGAAAAGGCCCTGACAGTCAACTAGCTCTGAGATGGCTTCCAACGTGAGCAGGACCATCAGTGAGACCCCATGGAATCAGCACTCCAGTAGACGTAGAATGCAGGGAATGTTCATAACATCCAAGTGGATGGATGTTATGAAAATACCTGTGTTTTACGGCTGGGTTGGTGGCGGCAGCAGCTCAGATGACCGGCTGGAGTCTCCTGCAGGTGCGGGTGTCTGCGTTTATCGTTTTATTTATCTGCGTGTTTATGATCGGTAGAATCTGTGCTCGTATGCCGACACCATATCTTAAAGGAAGGCCATGTAAAATATAGCATCTGAGGCGTCTGAACTCTTACCATTGTGTTGCCAGCACATCCACTGCAAAAAGCCTCTGTGAGCTACGCCGAAGAGCAGAAATAACTACGTGAGCCGGATAAATGGCGATTTAACCGCCGGTTTCTGTACGTGAGCTCGAATTGGCAACGCTGGAGGCCTCTCCTCTGTCTCTGTACTTTCCCAAACTTGTGACAAACCCCATCGGGAGTTTGCCGGACACTCAGATGCTGGAGCACGGGGGGTCGTGCAGGGCAGGAAGGGATTTGGCGGTTTGTTTATGCGCTAGAGAAGACCACGTCACCTTTCCCCTGCGTGTGAGTCACAACCTCGTCGCATGCAGGGGGGCGAAGAAGAAGTTTACGACGTCTCGCAAAAGCGGGAAATGTATCTGCCAAGAGTGATAGGAACGTGGGCCAGCGCTCCCACGCTTGCATGATTCACCGTGTGAACTGTCCGCTCTCAAATGAGGCCTTTCGGAACTTTTTGTATTTTCACGCGGCCTCCTCAGCACAACACCTTATCGAGCTGCTAAATTCCCTCGGTCTGCCGCCCCTCCCAAAATGGAAAATCCAGGCTTGAGAGGTGGAATTTGTAGTCTTCTCCACTGTCATGCCACCATGGGCTTCACCGGTTCCATATTTTCCACACTAAGTTCAAAGCTGGGCCTTAGTGGAGTGCTGGAGGAGGAATTTGACAGTGGTCCAAACTTATGTTCCTGTATGTCACCGAGATCTGCTGAAGTGCTTCTCTTGAAAGCAACATCATCACATCACCTCAGGAATACGAACCGAGAATGACCTTTTGGTCCGGCTGAATCTTAGCCGGGTGCTTTTCCTGATCTCACTAGCCTGTCCTTCACTTCTCAACTGGTTTAATGGGTCCTCTTTTGCGGCTTCATGCCGCACAAACCACGAAACCTTGAAGGCTCAACCTCTGACCTTGTCGTCTTTCAGAGTCAGTCAAAGTCTGATTCACGACTAAAGCTGGCGAAAAATTTGTTTTCAGGAGGCCTTTGTGACTCCTCCAGCCATCTATGGCTGCTTTCCGAGGCCAATGACTGGACGTTGTCTTTCTGCTTGAATGAAGAAACAGAGCGGTGAAGCGGGTACAAATGCGGGTTCCGGTTGCAAAGTATAAACAATGAAAAACATGATGGACTATCCTGTGAGGAAAGCAAAAAAGATGTTACACAGTTATCTTTATTTATTTTTGCAGTTGCCGCTACACACCTTTGTTTCACTCCGGTGTCGACCAGAAGGACAATATCCACTTATTGCACCCTTTCTTCAGTCTTTCCAGTTTCATATTCCTGTGTTTACATCTCCGTTCTTACGACTATCGACAGCTTGTCAACTCGACTTGTTTCACGAATTTAACGCAAAAGTTCCCGGATTTCCGCTTGTAAAATTTTGCACGTGCGGTACGCTATGTGGCCGACTTCTGCCGAGGTGTCACCTTCAGCACCGAGATGTGATCTAATGGACGCTCGGTTTCCCATCACATATAAAGCATATTAGCATGCGCTGCAGCCAGGCCACCTAAATGTTAAACACAATGGCCTTTGACGGTCAAGCCCTGGAAAATGCCACAGCGCGTACCGCGTTCGGGGACGCTGTCTAATTTCAGTTACAGAAGTTGTCACTCTTGCTCATCGCCAGATGAATTCTTCATTAAAAGGTCACCCACAGCTGTGGGATTTGAGTCACAGAGATGTGCAGATAGCTGCGACGTCACTGTCGCTGTCTCTCCTTGACTAGATGGACTCCTGCATCTTATGCTTGCCTGGAAGAGTAGAAGAGCTTTAAGCATTTCATCCAGCATTTCTCTTCCAGCTGTACGCAAAAATGGATTTAAAAAAAGCAGCACATGGTGTAGAATCCGTTTTAAGTTATTCCAAGAGGTGCTAGAATGCTAAAACTGCAGCACAGCATTGGGCTGTTATTTTCCAGTCCTCCACGTCTACAATGGTTTCTCCATCCCGATGTCAGCAGTTGCAGGGAGCTTCTCCAGAGCTCGACTCTGTGGATGCTGCTCGGCTACACCGCCCGTCCGCAGCACCTCGCTTTGACATGTTTACATAAATAAAGGTTTGCTGTTCTACCACCGTTTGGCCTCCAGAGGCAAGACAAGGTTTCCATTCTAAGCAAAGACCAGCAACAAAAATGTCCAGAAAATCCAGATGTGCCAGCGACATGTGCACCATCTTGTTATTTTCCTTCACACCACTTCACTTGTATCTATTTTGCCATGAAAACTTTTGCAAAATCATGCAAAGGTGAGATTTTAGTACGTATGTAACTTTTCTGTATGACTGCATTATGGCAAAATAGGATTTGTTAGTATTGAACAATTCATACTTAGCTTGCAGATTGACAGTTTGCTAGAACAGATCTTATTGAGTCTTCAAGACCAGCTGGACACTGGCTTCTTCACAGTTGCCTGTTGAAGAAGTTGAATGATAATTTAAATGATTCTGGAGCTCATTCCACAACTTATCAACTCATTGATCAACTGTGGAGGTATCTTCAGTGGCTGTTGTGACTTCAACACTACCATCCCATCCACACATCCTGGCTTCACCCCCTACATTTATACATTTTGCGAACAAAATTTATATCTTGTACAGAGAACCAAAATTCTTCTTTCCATTTCTCTGTACAAGATATAAATTTGCTGTTTGTCCAGCCTTGTCAAGAAGAGCCACAGCGCATGAGGGACGCCTCAATATGAATCTGGGTGCAGTGAAGTGAAGTAAGGAATAGGAAAAAAAATCGTCTGGACGAGACAGTAATAAACAATACCTAATGCAACCAATGAAAAATACGCAATCTATGTTTCTTTTTGTAAACACTCCAAAGTAGAAAACCATTTTCATGTGCAAAGATACAAGGTTCATCTAAGAACAGAAGAATTGCATGACAAAACATCTGCAGCACAATTTGTCAAAGTCACACGAATTAACACATTTGTCAAATGCTACTGGGACTGAATAGGAGAAAGCGACAACACACGGCGCCGACTACAGCACACAAACAAGTCACGCTGCATATCAGCAAGAGAACATTTGCATGGCGAAATGTCTGCAGCATGCCCTCTGAAAGTTATATCAAAAAAATACTTATATTTATCAAATGTTATTGGGACACAATAGAAAAATGTGACATGAATTCAACGCTGTGTAGCAGAAACTGGACCTTGGCAGGGCAGCTGATGTCAAACCTGAAAGCACTGAGTTAACAAGAGGCCATTTCTTTACTATACGTGCACAACTTTGCATGCAGTTATTCCACGTGATGTTAAATCTGTACTTTCGGGAATCGTGTCCCAGATCAGGAGAACCCAGCACTGTGCGATGCTTCAGCATCTGTTGCATCATCATTGCGACTGTGGAAAAAGTTATTCAAATTGGCAATTGAATTTATAAACTAAAATGAAGCTTTGAAAAATCATTTAGAAGACATTTCTTAATACTGCTGCAACTCAAATGTGCTGTAATAAATTACCTACGGACCATTTTTCTTTTAGCTTGTGGACACATTTATTTTTCATTTTGCGTTATTCTTTCATTGACTTATATTTCCTTGCAGAATTTTCCTTGTAGGAGGAGCTGTTGGAAAACATCTATTACAGGTTGTCTTACTTTATGTGATTAAACATCACTTGCAATTCATCTATAAGCGGCCAATTCATTTTAAGTAAAAATCTATCATCACTGTGGCAATAACTAAAAGGGAGGTATGTATGTAAGTACCCTGCCTGACACTGGCAGTCAAAGTGGCTGAAATAAAATGAAGAGATGTTTGAATTTCATTATATTTTGAGACTGAGATACACAGTTTGATCATTTGGGCGCAAATAGGAGCCGGAGGAATCGGTGGAAAGGAGGGAATGGAAATTTGTCAGATCATATCAAGCACGATATAAGAACAGAAACTGTCGATAGAGATGCTTCAAAATTTGTTTGTAATATAGAGACAAAGAAGCAGCAATTTTCTTTAGTGAACCATTTCTTTGTCTCACTCTGAAGACGACATTTTTCCTTTTTCACCTGAACTAAGGATAGCTTTCGTCTGCCATGTGAAGAGAACAAATAAGAACACGGCAGCCAAACAGCTGTGCCACGTTTACAGGTTCGCTTATAATTCCAGCGTTAAAACTGTGTATTTGCCTTAAAGAGAGAGATTAACAAGGGGGATGTTTTATCGAACAACACCGGACGAATCTTCCTCTGTAAGCCACGTTCCATTAATAAACAGCTTTATTGAATTTGGAATGAGGAGACATTCATAAAAGGCCCTGCCTCTGTTAGTACTGAAAAGAAGCAAACATAATGTTTTAAACGGGGGAGAGTGAATAAATAATGAGCTCCGAGCCCATCGGAAAACAACAACGTGGTTATCGACCAGTGACGTCTGCAGGACAAACTCGCCAGTTATCTAAACAGGATAAGAGACGTCACGTTGTCATGAATGTGCAGGTTTGTACCGCGGTGTGGCACAGCATAGCACATTTCACGTCAGTCTGTGCGTTACACACGGGAGACGAGAGGTTCACAGCCCCACTTCAGTCTTATGACATGTTGAACAAAGGGAATAAAGACTTGAGTCAAAGTAACTCGCCCGTCCGCCCCGTTTCACACAACAACCGACATTTAAATAAAGAGGTTTATTTAAATTGCGAATATAAGGGATAAATTGACAGATATCCTGCAGCCTGGGATGTAGCATAAAGCCCTACCATACCCGTCTAACACCCTACCTATCTACCCCCCTCCGCCCCTAATACACCACCTTGTAAGCTCTTCACCGGGGTCATCAGTTAGGCACCATCCTTCATCGGCATCTCGCTGACTTAGTCCCATGACACCTCCGGATGGCTCGGCAGTGCGGCCTGGCGTCCCAGACCCACCCCCCTCCAAGCTTACTAGGTCAAAGGTCCTCGCCTAAGTATACTACCTCACCTTCCCCCAGTCTAGTTGCGTTCTCCTCAACCACAACCACTGACTACCCCTCTCAGCTACTTGTGACAATTCTTTCACCGCTTTATTTAAAGAATGACATGCACAGTAACTGTGGTGACATGGCGCAAATATGTTGAAACAAAGTAAAACAGGGGGAAACAGCTGATAACACCGGTGCAGTGCATCTGACTTTGGATAAATCTGTGACATTTGCAATTGAAACAGAAAATAGTTATCGTAGATGGTAAGAGTATATTATTAATCTGGATATGTGCAGTGCCCTGCCATACCTGCCTGCACCCACGTGCGTGAACATTTTCCTTATTGCTCCCTGAAGAAGGTCAGCGGAGTGATGTTGAATTTAACTATAATACTAACTCTGGTTTTATAATCAATAATTATCTTTAATAATCTTTAGTGGTTTCTCTCAAAAGAGCTACCATTTCAAAAAATTGTTTTAAAAATAAATACTTTTTAAATGAAAAGACAGAGTTATGTTATACTCATCCAGCCATCCATTAGAACTAACCCCTCAGCCCTGGGTTTCGGTGGGGGGTCAGGAGCTGACCCCAGGATCACCGAGTGCTGGGTTGTGGAATTATATGGACAGATTATTTGTGATTGTTGATTTTAGTTGCGAAAATTGTTTCTTTGTAGACACTGTAGATGTACTCCTGGGCGCCTGTTGCCTGACGTGTTCCTCACATATGTGTTGAAGCAATAGAGCTTTGCCTTCATATCCCCCAGTTCGCATGCAGAAAAAGGATTTCTCTGTTTCCAGGCTTTAAATGATTTACTGTGACTTGGGCTTTTGAACGCTCAGAATTTGCCGTTCTGCATTATGTATTACGGAATACAGGAGACGCAGAGCATTAACCATGTCCGCCTGTGGTCTAACTGGCGGCTTAAACCGCAGGTGGTCCTAATACCCTTCAGTTCCATATTAATCCAACTAATATCTTCGCTCAATGGGGAATTAATTGGCTCTCGGTTTTGCTTAGCTAAACAGAATGAAGAGGCTGTGGGCGGAATGGGAGTCAGAGTGGGGTGCGGAGATTAGGGGCGAATTGAAATTTTTTCCCGCCCTCCTCGAACTGATGCGTGTCCGGTTTCTCCCTGCGTTGCCTAGCATGGTTCTGTTTCAAAGTCCTTCCCTCCTGGCTGCTTAGTAACTATTTTATATAGGTTAGCCTCCGTTTTGTCTCATTTTACTTGTGGTTAAGCTGTGAGGAATCGGAAGAAAATATATTGGTTTGCACACACCTGTCGCTGGTGATTTATGTAGCCAATTATGTCCGAATAAATCTGCGTTCTTCCTTCTCCCAGCAATATATGCAAAAGTTGCGTTACAACTCCTAATTTCGCGATAACTTTTATATTAATCTCCTTGGACAACAGCGGGAAACGGAGATACGTGTTCTCTGTTCTGAATTTAAAAACGCCCAGACGTGCCCGTATTTTCAGATCATTTCTAGCAGTTTCCTTGCAGGACTGATCGAATAAGGCCAGATTTTTTTTTAAAAAATGTGGTTTTGTTGTTGCGAGAGTGCACCGCCTTCCTCACCCCTAAAAAGAAACGTGCGGGGAACATTAGAGGCTCCCGGACTTCTCACCCCGAGGCGGCTGAAGGCACCTCGTCGTTTTGGCTGCATTCTCGAACAGGGTTCTTCTCCAGCATGCCGGTGCTTTGCTGCTTAGAAGTGAGAGACAAGTGAAAACCGAAAAAAAACAAGAAAGGAACATTTGTGCCCATCAGGCCACGGACTGAAATAATGCGACTGATGTGGGTGCAGAAGGTGGTGCTGGTTAGCGTTGCTGTCTCTGGACGTGTCGATTGTAGGTTTGGATCCCGGCTCCTCCCGTGGAACCCGTGAGAAATGTACAAAATCCACATTGTTCCAGTAAACACTCAAATTGCTAAATCACAGGAAGGGGCTTAGAAATTGTAAGTCGCGTTGGACGATGTGAGCCGAACGGCGAACTTCAACAACCGGAAACCTGTTTTGGGATCTAGGCATACAGGGTAGAGCAAGACGCGAATGAAGATGTCGCTTCAGAAAGGGACTCTACGGACAGGTATATACACAGGATGGTGGGCAAAGGTGAACCCCATAGCACCATCACCCCTGGCAAAATAGCCAAGGAGAAAAGGTGGACACCAAGACAGCTGTGAAAGCCAAGATCCTTCCATCTGATCCGAATGCCATCAGAAGGTTCTACAGACTCACCTCTGACAGTTAGAACTCCACCTCTAGGAAAGCCACTTTCGAAAGCCGATCACTTCACAGTGGGGAAAAATGCAGCTAAATTGATGCCGGTGCTGAACAGTAAGATGTAGAATTTGCTAGTTGTTGAACGCAGATGCACAACACTGGTTGAAGGCCCAGCACAGTTTTTCATCTCCTGAAAATAGTGCGGAAATTATAGGGGAAGTGCTGCTTCCCCAGCTAGCGATGTCTTTGTCTGGTCTTGAAGAGTCGATACCTCCCTCGTGCCTCCCTTAAAAATGATCGCAAAGCAGGAATCCACTCATGGTGTGTCAGATGGCATTGCTGCTCCTCTTAGTTATCTTGTCAGAAAGTGCAAAGATTAAGTATCTTCCTGGAAGAAGAGTTCAAATGGTGCACGCTGAAGTGGAGTGTGAGGCGGAAGGCAGCAGCGTAGCACTGTCAAGGCTCAAATAGCTGTTATCAACTTGCCGTGGGCAGCGATCGTGATTATCGCATGGAGAGGAGAAGGGTTGGGAACAGAGCAGTAGCGTCATTTCACTGACGTGTCTGCTCCGTGGCTTCGGAAGCCAGCCAGATAAGACATTTAGAGACCGTTTTTTGACTCGGGGCAAGAACGTCTTGTGTTCCTCAGGAGGAAGGTGGAGAAAAACCGCAGACGATCAACGCGATCAGACACTCTTCTCTGGGGCCTTGGTTCACGTCTTCAGCTTTGAAGATGGTCATAACTCCTTGGAGAGTCAGCGAAGGATCTATTCTAAACAAGGAGGGCGCGGTCACTTTTGGTGTTTTTAAACAAAGCAAATGAGGAGGACATTGCTGTTTAGAAAGGAACATCCGCTTGATAGCATGAGAGGAGCTGCTAATAGTCATTCTCACACCTTAGTCTTAGGGAAACAACAAAGGGGTTCAGACAGACACAAACATCTGTTGTGTGCAAAACCGAGACGGCTTTTCTGTATCTCTCTTTGTCTTCTTCATGGTGAAATGTTCTCGTATGTTCTCTTCAAGTGACCGTAACGTATATACTGCACATATGATCTACACAAGGCAGCGAAAGCCGGGACATCGGATGAAATTTACAGAAATTCTCCAGGTTCAAATCCCAGGATTGGGCCCTCTGTTGGCAGGAGTTGCTGCGAAATATCGCCACGGGTTGAAAGTTTTTGTGAATTACTCTTGATAAAACTGTCTGCTCGTGTTTAATCATTTCACCAAGTTTGTAACCATGAATGTCAGCGCTGGAGCTTTTTATTGTCTCTTTTGGTTAGATGCTTAAATCTGATCTTTCTACTGTCTCTCAAATGAGGAGACATAAAATGCAGCTACATAATTCTTGAGGTCGTGAAAGAAACTGCAGCTTCAGCGACGCTTATCTAATAGCGCGTTCTTAACCTTGTACACACACACACACACACACACACACACACACACACACACACACACACACACTCTCAGAACCTGTTTTTGTTGACCAGGAAACTGCAGTGGAGTAAACTGAGTGATCACTGATGTGTTCTTGCAAGGCGCCGTGAAAGAAGAGCCCAGCTATGACAAAGAGCTCATGCCTTGAACAGGAATCCAAACCCTACTGGTGACATTTCCCATCAGCATTTGTAACCAAGAAGACAGGCTGTCGTGTTCTGTTTCTGTTGAGCAGCTCCACGCCTTCGTGAACTCTTCGGCCTCCTTGTCGCTGCCCAAGACAACCTTCGGTTCTAAGACGACGCTGGGAAAAGCCTCGGAAACGAAACCCGTGTTGGAGTCAGACGAGAGTTTGTTTATTAGCAGGAGTCAATCAGGAAAGGAATATTGAGTCTGGAGGGGGTTGCGGTGGGGGAGCAACTTAACTTTCTTGTGTAAACAACACATTACTTATTCGAAAACCCAGAGCGTGGCTACTGGGATGTTCTTGGCGGCCTTTGAAAGGCACGGCAATCATTATTCGGCATATGTACCCCTGGACCAAGAGTTTTGTTGACCACAAGTTTACTGCCCCCCCCCGCCTCTTTGATGGATGAAAGCGAGCGGAGGATTCTCATGTGTGTCGGGCCCTGCGGCCCCCCGTCGGTGGGAAAGATGATTGAGTGGCTCCACACGGCAGCACCTCCGCTGTAATTCTCTCAAGGTGGATTTTCTCCCCTTTTTGATGGAGGACATACACACAGAAACAAAAGTTTAAAAAAGTGATGGGAATGAAAACGAGCAGCTTGCGAATCGCCTCATTCCTGCACCAGGGGGATTCGAAGCTATTTTTGCGTACAGACAACACGGCTGCAAACATTGCTTTTGCTGGTTACGACTTTATTTCGTACACCGAAAGAGACAGTCACCTAACTTTTCACGCAGTCACTTTGGGTTTGACGGGTTACAGGCTGAACCGTAAGCATAAAAGAGTATAAAATATAAAATACCTGCCAGATGTTGTTCTCGTAAAGTTCTGCCAACTGCAAAAGTGCGTTGTGTTAAATCGCAACGCTCCCCGTACTTTTATTTTTCCCAGTCGTCTTTCCTCATAGTGAATCTTCGGTTCGTTTTTCTTTACTAGAATAGTTATTCTCTTCTGGGGAGAAGAATTACGAGAACGTCCATGCTGACGGTGAGCAAGCGCTTGTCTTCTGTTTACGTCTTGTCTTCTCCTTGGTTCAAGGTCTACCACCTGCCAATGGGAGCTGGCAAAAGTTTAACATCACTGTTCGCACCAGACGTCCTCGTAAGGGTTCAGGTTTTTCGGAAATTTTTACACGAAATGATTGTTTCTTCCACGTCGCACAGATGTGAGCGACCTGTCCAGAAAAGCCCGATATATCTTTTCGAAGCTCTTCAAAGCTCTCTCACTCAAACTAACATCCGCTCCCTGGACTTTCGCTGTCTATAGCTGACAGTTAGTTTCACAACTTCCGTCATTCGTGTTTTCAGTTGTTGCAGGTCGAAAGGGGTCAAAACTGGTGCTTAACTGTGAAAACGGGCTGCATTAGCGGGCGTCACGTCGGGGGGAATCAATATGTAGCATAAATCCAGGCATCTAATACAACGTATGCTAATAAAAAGTAGCCAGAGAGACGTAGTCAATGAGACCACCATCCAAGGGCCTGTTTCCCTGCAAATAACCTCCCCCTCGCTATTTGCTCTCCTGACCTTGTAACTTGACCACCTCCAGGTCGGCTGCCACCTCCCTTAGAGAAACACAAATCACCCGCAAGGATTCCTCAGGCATGGTAACCACCTCCTCTCGCATTCTGGAGCAAGGTCTACTTGTTGCATCCTGCACCTCCTGCCACTTGTAGACTAAAGTGCAGATGCTGAGGACATGAGCCTATTTGATAAGAAGGGCCTGGAGGAGAAGCCCAGGCCTACCTGTTCCTTGACCAGCACCCACAGTTAACCTGTGACTTATACACCCAAGTTCTTGAGCAGCACCAGCGTCTTGACACGAAGACAAATTGCTTCCAGATGTCATCACAGAAGCGCACAGGTGACGCTCAATCTCGCCGTTTCTGTGCATGCCGTCCGTGGCCGGCGATATCGACTTCTTGTCAAAGGGCCTGAAATTTTTAAAAGTCAGGCATAAATATTTCAGGCGCTTTTTTTCCCACGGCTGACTTTGAAGATTCTTAAACACGGGCTTAGACCTCGGGGCCGCCGTCTCATTTAACTTTACTGTCTCAGGTAACGTTCCGACTACCTTTGATCATTTTTGCCTCACGGTTTTCTCCTGCTATCGCTCTTAAACTGGCGAAGCAGGTAGAGTGAATCAGGGAAATATGGTGAAAAATTGTTGCAGCAGTAAGTTGGTCAGATCTTAGCATGTACGGCCCTTCTGAAACTTGCATGTTTTGAACGTATCAATGAATTGTTTTGGCAGCGCTTGGAAAAGTGATGAGGGTTTTACAAAGCTTAAGAGCAACAATGTTCCCTTCTACTTTTTGGCCACTTTGGCGCCAACAGTCCTTCAGAGAAGATGGCGGAAAACATACAAGGGCTTCTTGTCGATGGTGCAGGTCCTCATTGCGAAGGGATTTGACAGTAAAGTTCATGTCTTGCAAGTTGGCCCTCTGCTGTCTCTGCAGTTCAATACAGCCATTCGTCCTAAGAAAGGAATGGGGTCATGTGAAGGTCCAGCTCACTGCAGCTCCCTCTTGCTAAGCCCTATTCACCTGCCTACGCTGGTGTATATGCACACCAAGTGCCCATCTTCAGTTCAGTTCAATTTATTTTTTATAGAGGTTTCTTCTCACAGCGGCTCAGAGCTGAACAGCGGAAGAGGATAACAGGCAACGGGTATATAGTGAGGGTGTAGATGTAGGTTACAGGTTAAGAACAGCAGCTATACAGGGTATAAGTGCAATAAGGTAAACCTGCCGGCAACTGAGGAGAGAAAAACAAAAAAAACTTCCGACCAGGAGGCGAGGGAGAAAAATAAACCTCCGGGGGTCCGAGTGCCAGCAGCCACCCCCCTCCTGGGCTTCTGCACATGGAAAATAGTGGCAGTAGTAGCAGGTAAGACAGGTGATACCGCTACAGACAGCTGAACAGAGTGATGCGGAGATGAGCTGATCCCCATGGCAATAGAAGATAGAAGAACTGCTTTTCAAGGGTGAACACGGGTGGGTCTGGGTGGCCTTGGAAATCTTTGCAGTCTCATGGCTGTAAAGATATCCAAATGTGTCCTGCTCAGACTTCCACCCTTAGCCATTGCCACCATTCTCCTGGATTATGGCCTTCATCATCACTGACCGTTGCCGCCATTGTCCTTGACCGCCACCGTCCATGGAGACCAACTGTTTCGGCATCCGCTTCGTTCCGCTCGTGTTGTTCGCTGGCTGGTACTTAACTCCAAGTAGCAGCTCGTGCTCAGAAAAAGCAAACACTTGTTTGTCCTCCAGCGGAAAAGGCCCAGGGGCCGCTGGGGCTCATGCTGGCCAGTCACAGCGTATACAGCCGTGTGAATCAGACACGTGTAACGCGGTACAGCCACATCGGGCCCTTTTGTCCCGTGGGAAGAAATTTTTGCATCCTTGCCTTCTTTTTTTTCTTCTCAGGCATGGCAGCGCCAATAAAGAGGAGGCAGTTGGAGGGTGTGGGGAGGACTGGCAAAACACCCGTGTCAACAATAGCGGAGTCCCTACTTTCTGTCTCTATGCGGATTATTTTCGATTACAAGGTCAGGCGTGACAGGAATGGCAGCAGTTGAGTTGGAAATACTCGCTCTTTCCTTGGTGGTGGGGTGGTACACCTGAAACCAGGAGCCCTCTGAGCGATGGCACGCTAGGAAGTAATTCATTTAACTTGTCTAATCCTCCCGTAACCACCTACATGCTATTTGAAAAATGCACCTCACGTGTGCCGTGCATGCCCGTGCACGTTGGCGTTCGCGTTCATTTTACATTTCACATTGTTTGTGCTTTTCTCAATTGCCGTGGAGGAGAACAATGGTGAGGAGAACCGAAAAGCAGCACCTCAGCTGATCGACAGCAGCAACACTCGGCATTATTATCACAGGATTTCTTAAAATTGTCAACAATAATGTGTTTTGTTCATTCGACCTGTTTAGAAACGGTGACTATTCTGGTTACGCTGCTGCAGCAGGAGGCCTCGGTGCCTCACAGCGCCTGGGCTTTGGGATCAAGCTTGGCTTCGATCCTGGTTGTGTATTCACTTTGCGTTTGGGTGGGTTTCCTCCCAGACGAAACACATCTCCTGTGAACCGATGGCCCTAAACTGCCCGTGCGCGTGATCTGCGATGGGCTGGCATCCCGTCCAGGGCCTGCAGGTAGAAAAGTGCTACCAACATCTCGGGGTTGGTGGTCTAGGGTTTAAATCTCAGCTTCTGCTGTTCTTACCCTGATTTTTACAGACAAAATGCCCTGCTCTATGAACGGATGAACCAGTGTCTTAGCATAGCAGTTAAATCACCTTGTGATCACTAAGTCCACAGTTGCTTGTCTATGTATATTTCTATGTCGGCAGAGGGTTGTTTCACACGTCTCACCATCTCAGGCGGTTTGGTGTTCAAGCCCAGTTTGGTCCCTTCGGCTTAGGCCGAGCTTTGAAGCCACGCCGGACCATTAGCGGGCCCCTCGGATGTCCTACCACGGGTGGGTAGTCGGCACAGTTATAGAAAGGAGGAGGCGGCCCGGCGTTTCTGGCTTGCTGGTGTTTTCAGTCGTTCCTCCAGCCAGGACTTAGAAGACGTTGAGCCGGGTGGCTGCGTGTGACCCGGCGACGCGATTAAATAAGCAAAACGGCGACCGGGAAATCGGCGGCACGTGTTTAACACCCTAAACAGAACAACATAAACGCACCTTTAGCATCTCTGACACCAGCTCGCGTGTCACGGGTCACCTTTTTCGGTTTCCTCGCGTCAGCAGACGCGTTTGTTGTTCGTAACCTGGAAAGCAGCGGGGTTTGTAAGCGCTCCTCACGCTGTCAATCACAATACGCCAAATTGCTGCTTTACCTGCCTAATCCAGCCTAATCCTTCTGTCATGGTGCCCGGTGACACAGGGCTGTTCCTGGGAACAGATCTGCACCACACCCCTTGTTATGTTTCGGGCGCTGAGCTTCCTACGGTCCCGGGATCTGATGAACGTGACCCGGCGCTCTGTTTGTGTACCTCTCCGCGTTCCTGTGGTGATGTCGACGCCTTCGATCGGAAACACGCAGCCCGCGCACGCAGGCGGCTCTAAACGTCGAGATGTTTTCGCCTCCGTGTCGCGTTTCTACGCGCCCCGGCGACGGCGGCGCCTCCGCCTCCTCGGACGTTCCCGTTTACCGCCGAGAAACACGCTTGCCCGCAGATCAAACGTAGGAGCCCGGGCTATATTTATTGTGCACGTTTTTTTTGCCTGTCATTTTTTGTCACGTTATCGCGCTCGACTCTCAAACGCCGTCTCTCCCCGTGCAGGATAGAGAACCCCGAGCTACAGATCTAATAAGGGTGGTTTTTTTTAAAAAAAAAAAGGCGGCTGGATCCTGCACGGAATCTAAATGTGGCGAAAGCTGTTGCCAGCTTTCCCAGGGCCGGCTCAGGGATCGCGTATTTCACTAAAGTCCAATTTTAACCTCCCGCAAAGGCCCAGAGCCGAACCGCGTCAAAGCTGTGATTTATTTATGTTTGTTTGTTTATTTAAATTATTGTTCCGCGTTTTTGTGCCTTTTTGTGCGAACGTATGAGGAAAAAAACGTCCCTTTGTTACGAGGTGAAGCAGAGGAACGTCCCCTCGGCGACCGCGCCTTTGGGAAGTGTCGATATCCTGACCAGAAAGCCGCGCAGGTTTGCCGGCGGGGGTCAAAGCTGGCGTCTGTCGCTCAGACTTTCCTCGTTCCCCTTTCAAGGCCGATCGGAACCCTCGGCCGCCGCCGTGGGCGTCAGCCCTCGCTGGAACGGCGGTAACAGCAGAGCTGAATGAGCACAAAGGGGAACAGAAGTTACAACATTTTTGCTAATTTCCTTCACACCCCCCCCTTTCTGTCCTTTCTTTCATTCATTCTTCCTTCCCTTTTCATTTTAAAGCCCGTGCCGGTTTTCTGGTGCTTGCATACAAATGAGCTCTCGCTGAGACCCCCCGTTCAGCCGGAGCGCGGCTCTCGTGACTTCCAGAAGGGTTCGTCCGTCGCCAGCTCGAAAGCATCACAAGGAGCTGAGCCCCGAAGGCCAAGGACACAGAGCGTCAAATGGGCTTTAATATTATTATGAGGTTTTTTTTTATTTTGGATTAATGTGCTTTGAAAAGCACTGAAAAGACCACGTACCGCAAAGCGACACGTGACGGTCCGATGTTCCGAACTGCCGCAGGTAGCCCGCAGAAGACGTTCGCTGCTGTTTCGCACCAGATGACAGCCGGGGCGCCGAAATATTGTCTCCGGCGCTGTTTTGTCCCCTTTCGCGGCAAATGAACATAATTATACTGCATTACTATTTTAAGGTGATATAATAACGCATCAGTTTGTATTAAAATGAAACAACAAAGGCTGTTATGCTCTTTCTAATTGAAAAAAAATAGTTTGACATTTACGTGTCATTATCTTAATACCACCGATTACCGTGGCTTTTCTTACCGCGGTAAAACAAAAGAGCTTTGAAATGACCCGGCGGGTTTGCCGACGCTTGTTCCACATCGAGTGGGTAAAGGTGTTCAGTGAGGCCTTTGGAGACTTTGCTCCATAGGAAGCGTCCAGTGAAGGTCTGACGAAGGTCATGCGTGAGGTGCGTGGGAGTGGAATGTCTGTGTGGGATGTGCAAACGTTCCTGCTGGGGGGGGGACAAAAAAAAGCCGCCACGGAGCAAAAAATGACCACAAGGGATGTTTTATAAGAGCCGGGATGAGTGCGTGCAGAACCTTACAAACAGGTGGATTAACTGGAGGGGAGGGTCGTGGGGGGGGCGCCCAGGCCAGCAGCCCGTCGCCTCAGCCTCTCGAGTCGGGATGGCAAATAACAGGCGTATGAAGTCACGCGCGCGCCGCCGAGGCAGATTCTTCGCGGGTGAAGTGCATTTTTGTAACTGTGCCCTTTTTCCGCTCTGCCCTTCTTCCCCCGGTCCGTGTTTGGCGTGAAAGGAGCGGCTGCAAGAAGCAGGCGGTCGAGCCGCACGAGGCTGGGGGGAAAAAAAAAAGAAAAGGCTCACGGTGGGGTGGAAGCGCGAGACAGCGACTCGGACACTCCGGAAAGCCAGAAGAAAGGCCCGGGAAAGCGGGCGTTTATTTATTTAATTTTTTTCCCGAGGCGCGGCATCCGTGTCGGGTCGCCGGGGGAGGCGCACGTCCTTCAGACAAAGCGATCCAGTCGAAAGGCTCGCCCGCGTCTGATCCAAGGGTCAGGAGAGCGGACCGTTTGCGAGTTTGTCTCGAAGCGTCGCCTCGGAGGTTACCCAGCACAATGCGTGCGAGGCCCCGGTACGCGACGGAACGAAGCTGAAGCAAACAAGAGGAGCTCGGCGTCGTTGCTACTCAAGACACGGATCCCGGGAGGTCGATTGACGGCTGGGAGGACCGCGGGGTCCGACGATAATACAGGCCGCGGGGATGGGCTCCCAGCCGGCCCTGTTTATCGGAGGGCGAGGGAGAAAAGGAAGGAGCGGGGGGTGGTGTTGAAAAGTCGAAGAAGAAAGCCAATGGAAACAGTTTGACCGCAGAGAGGGAGCACGAGGGATCAAGAGAAAGAGAGAGATTAAAAGCAAAACAGTACCAAACACTGAGTTAAATGAAGGAAAAACAATGTGGTGTGAAATGCATCGGGGGAGGTTGAGGCTTTTGGCTCGAGGTGGGGGTGTCTGCTGGCAGAGCGGATGGCTCTCCACCGGCCATTTATTTGAGTCTTGCACAAATACTTGCGCCATTTTATTTAAGTGTCATGCCTTGGTGAAACATCTCCATCAGCCAGCTGGCTCTGCCAACACTTGGCACCGGGTGAGAGAGAAACTCATAAACAACTAACAGATGAATGAGCTGTTAGAGAGGAATTTTTTGCACATTCCCATTTTATCGCTCTAATGACTTGTTATACGCGCAGTGATTTGTCCCCCACAGTCAGCGCTTCGCGGTGATTTGTGCCGCCGCTGATAGAAACCAGGTAAACAGAGTTCCGTCGGCTCGGAAAAAGAAGAAAATCTGCAAAAAAGTTTCGCCGCATCTGCCGGATGATATGTTTTGGGGGCACCTTGTCAGAGCGAGATGATGAATTAAACCTCCTTCGCGCTTAAATTTCCTTGCAAGCAAACTTTGAACCTACAAGTTAATTCTTTCAGCTAAATGCCATAAATAATATTTCTGGGTTTTCAGGAGGTATCCTTTACAACGTGCACGATATGACAAGGCAGTTATTTTTCGCAGTTGGCAAACTGGTGGTTTTCCTGGTTAGTTTGGTTAAGAACCTTCATTCCAAACGACTGGATGGAACAACCGCGTGATGGTGGCGGTTTGTGCCGCGTGACCGAGCCACCGTTTCCCAAAACGTCGCTTTTCTGTACAAAAAAAAGTCTTTCGGCAGTCGCTCCGTTATTCCAAACAGCAGGTCGCCCTGCGTGCAAAATGGATGGTTTTGTTCAAAGACCATCTATACGTTTGTTAGAAGGGATTGCGTCACTCGTACAGCACGGCCGGTGGCATTTCAGCGCACGACTGATCCATAATTCACGCTCATTGCAGGTTGTACGACGCAGCGCGTTTCGTGGAAAAGACTCTCTGAAGCGTGTCGGTTGGAAAGTAAACCGTCTGTGCAAAAGTCGCGTCATCTGTTTACTAGCCGCAGACATCCGGCGCGTCCGAACCAGCAGCCGAGGAGGTGGGGAGCTGTGGGAAGAAGCAGAGCCCAGGTTCTCAAAGGTGGCTTCCTGCTCCTGAGTCCTTGGGGTTGAGTTTTGATCATTTCCTATAAGGTTAAGGGGGGGGGGGGGGTTATTGTTCTGTTTTTTTTTTTTTGTAAACAAAGCCTCTGCCGGGGGCAGCCAGTAGGAAGGCCTTCAGAAAGCAGCTCGTGTTTCCAGATGGCGTCCCAGGAAAACCCCTGTTGCTCAACCCTCAACAGGTTCTCTTAACCTGAATCGGTAACAGCAGAATTAATGGGGGGGGTGAGATTATGGCAGAGTTTAAAACTTTGTACAATCTGTGCACAAGACGAAAGAGATGGAAGGGCACACGTGTCCGTGATGTGAAAACTATCCCACGGCCGTGTGACGGGTACCGATGTGGGGACAACGGCTGAGGACGGTCCTGGATTTGGGGTCGTAGCTGCAGAATCACACGGGAAAAGGTAGTAAGTGAACGGTGACGTCATGCGGCGTGAAGAGAACAGGTGCAGGAAACAGGTTGCGGTAAAACAGGTATAAATAACAAATATCAAAACAGTAAAAAAGTAAAAAAAGCGACAAAAGGCCGGCTGCGAGAGACTCTGCGACGGCCGCTGGCTCTCCGGTGCTTAAAAAGTAAAGGTAAACGCCGCTGGGGCCCAGCGGCGTGTGACGTGACGGACGCTCGACCGGGAGGGTGGCGAGGACAAGCAGACGGAGACGGCTTCTCCCTCCCTCTCCTGCGCCCCGTCTGCCGGGCAGGCGCAGGTGACAGGTGCAGGTGGCCCTTGTTTCCGCCACGTAACGCGGACAGCTGACGGCGCGGGACGTCTCGGACCGCTGCGACGGCCCTCGTGCGTGACCTGCTCGGCAGGGTGCCGTGAAATTACACCGCCTGCTGTCAAAGTCCGCGTCCGCCGCCTTTGTCCAGAAGAACCGCAAAGGGATCAGTCCGGTGAGATGTACACATCTTGTTGCGGGTCAGCCATAGATGGGCTGGGCTGGGTGTCGGAGGTGGGGCGGCGGCTGGGGGGGAGTTGCTAGATTTCGGCAATGTCTCCTTCTTTGACTCTTTCTCTCTCACCCTCACTGTCACACTCCCAAGAGATCTTCTGGAAGAACAGAGCAGTGCTGTCAGATTTAGAGCACTGCAGCTCTCCAGAGGAGCCGGGTTCGGTGATTGTATTTCATGGAGGACACTGAAGACCGTCTGGGTCCGGGACGCTTTGATTTTATTCCAGAAAGTGACGTCTTCACCCCCCCACCCCCCGGTCACACACAGCTTGTTGTTTGAATAATGAAAGGTCTGTTGAGAACGAGGCGATGCTGTTACTGACAAACCGGGGCTGAAGCTGGGTCAACACGGGGGGGGGGGGTTCCTGACAAACATTCTACTTTGTTGCACTTCGGACCCACAGCGGCATTTTTATTATGCGCTGAGATTATAACCGTGTTTATTTCATCGCCAAGACCGCTTAGCTATTGAAAGGCCTGGAAGTGTTAGTGTTTTAAACAAGACAAGTAAATATTTACCCTAAACCCCCCCCCCCCCCCCCCCAAAGTCATTTTGGGTTCCCCC